>VZRX01023818.1:0-13116 GCA_013398075.1 Notiomystis cincta
CTCATGAATTGCCCTTCACTGTGGGTTTTTTTTTTCTGTTTTGGTGTCTTGACATTCAGTACATGAGAATATCCCCCCAGGGTATGTTTTGGTCACTGAAGGTGCAGTTCACTCATGAAAGACAAGCTCTCTTATCCTGATGCTTGGCCTTTCAGGGGATGATTGCAAAATCAGCTTCTCTTTCTCAGCTTTCATTTCCTACCCAACCAGCCTCTAATGTTCATTGACATATTCATCTCAGGTTTCCCCGGCCAAATAGCCTGCTGGTTAAAACTTGGATTATTCTCACAGAGCAGGGAGTGGGGAAGAAAGAATCTGAGGTATCAGCTCAGCCCAGTGGATTTTCAAAAGGCTTTTTCCAAGGTTCCACACTAACAGTTGCTAAAGAAATGAGGTTTCTGTAGGATTGGAAGACAGTTCCTTTCTAGGGATTTACTGGTGGTTAAATGATAGCAAGCAAAGAGACTTAATGTTCATTTTTTAGAGTTAGCAGAGGGATACCCTAGGAACTCACTGGGCTGGTTCTTCATCAGTGACCTGGAGTGAGAAGTGAACAGCAAAATCTCCAGGGTTACCTAATAAATTCTTGTGGTCTTTCAGGTAGTTCAATGATACATCAGTAGCAAACAACTCCAAAAAAGCACCAAAATTGAATGAATGAAACTAATTTACCTGGGGAAGACCATGCCTACGTGATATTGAACTCAGAGCAGGTGGCTAGGATTTGTGGAGTTCAAAGCTTTCTGGAATTTCTCAACAGCTTGTGGATACATAGGTCTTGCTGTACTCATGTTTTGATTCAACTTGGTCTTTCCTCTCAAGAAAGCTGTAGTGGAAACTAGGAAAGGTGCACAGAACAATTAATTTGATCAGCAGGACAATGCAGTTGAAGGAGAGATCAAGAAGCAATGACTTTGGATAGGAAAAATGAAAATGATCAGGAGTACAAAATTGTGAAGGTGGATAAGTTGAATGTGCAACTGTTTTTTACTAGATTCCACCATGTGAAAGAGACTAACTGTAGTCAGTCCTTAAGGCAACAGTAGCAAGATATTAAAACAGAAAACAAAAGTCAACAGCAGTGAGCTTCCTGAGCTTGCTGTCAGAGGACACTGTGGAAACTGCAGGTTGAAAAAACAATTAGGCAAATTGATGGACCGTGGGTTGGTACATGGATGTTGAAAGGACAAGCCATGGAGATAATATCCCTTATGCTGTAATTGTGGATGCCAGAATAAAGATGGCAGAAAGTGTTTAGGTCCCTTTAATTTGGGTTGAGTTCTTCCATTCACCTGTAGAGCTAACCTCGGGTTAGCTTGGGTGTGGGTGATGAGCTGTTTCTTCCAGATAACCCCTGGTTGTATCACTAGTGTGGTGTCTTCAGGTTTCAGGTAGTTTGACTGCTCAGGCCACTTCTTATGTGCATCTGTTTTTTCTCTGCTTTTATTTGCCCTGTTTGTTCCAGTCAAACAGTGATTTGATATTTGCTCTATCATAACAATAAACTGTTTAATTTTCTGTAAAATGGGTCTGTTCCCTACCCCTTGAATGTGTTTTTAGCTGTATTTAGCATTTGTAAAGTGCTCAGGGGCAGGTGGTGTTTTATGAATACAAAATAGTGTTAGGCTTTGTACTTAAGCACAATACTGTACCGTAATTCAAAGGCAATTCATGTAACATTAGTAAATCACTTTGAACTTTATGTTGAAAATATAAGCAGTAGTATAAAAATAAACCTTTTTATTTCCTCTGGTATATACAGTTAAATAAAGTAAGCCTATACAGCTACAAAACCATATTGCCAGTATGCTTTGTTGAAATGCCATCACCTTGCAAAGAGACATTCTGTGTGTGTTTTCTGCATGTTTATGGTTGAAGAATAAATTTTCAGAGACTGTAAATGAAAAGATGTCTCTAAATATAGTGATCAAATAATATCTGACACTGCTTGTTTAAAGAAATATACATATATTTTACTGCCAGAGTATTTATGACTCTAATAAGTTTAGTTATTTTGCCTCATAAGGAGATTCCCACTCCTCCAAATATCAAACTTGTTGAAATTGTGCTGCTTTTTTTCAGGAAGGAACAAATGATATTATTACCTAAATGGGACTCCATGATATGAAAATACAATCGCATAGATTAAAAATTGGACAGTGTGTAAGAAACATAATATATTTTACCAGTAGTTGGAAATAGACAAAGTTGGAAACATTAAAAATCCATTGGCATATCCCAAATGTCTAAATAAATAAACATCACTGTTCAGCCAGTTGAGGGAAGTAGGCTTTGTGGTTACCTTCAAGAGCACTGTTCTTTCTAATATGCTGCACAGTTATGAGTTCTGTGCATCACTCTTGCATAATCTGGCCATTTTTTAGGTACTCTACATTGTGGGAGTATCTGAGTTCTGACTGCCTTATAGGTTTTATCAGAAGGAATACCAAGTGGTTTCAGGTGATTTCTCACCAACCATCCTGGGCATAAGTGGTCTTACGGTTCCCAGAGCCATATTTGTATGTTCGTCATAAAAATATAAAAGCCTTCCCATTCAGTTTGGAAACATGGGACAAAGTAAGATGCACCTGTAGGTGTTCAGAGAGCTGTATTCCTGCTGCATAAGCAGTGAAAAAGACACACTGTGAAAAGAGGGATTTGGGTCTGTGCCATCTTGTGTTTATTTTTGTTTTCCTTTTGAAAATGTGAATGCTTAATGATCTGTTTTGAATCATAATGGTTTATGATGTTTCCTGTTATCTTAGTGATAGGCTACAAAACTCTTTCTACATTAAGAGTTTATAAACTCCACTAGATACTTATTTAATTAAGAACCAATGCTGAGAGTTTATAATAAAATTTCAAAAATGGATTTTAGTGGCTGAGGAGACAAATTTCTTGCAGCCTATTTTAGTACTGCAGAGGAGATGAAGGGAATGCTTTCACAGCACTGTGCAATGCCTGACCAGGGTGGATTTTGCTACCCAGGTTGCAGTTCTGCTCTGTCCCAGCTGTACTAGCTTGATCCTAGTGGTATCAGCTCTCAGATTGGGCATCTCTGTGCTGCTCTCTGAGCTGTATTTGGAGTTTTATGTTCTACAATAAAAGCAAATGTGAAACTTCATTGAAAGAAGAGTTTCAAAGCTTATCCTGGTCTGGTTTCCCTACTTTCATTTCTATCCTCTTGCCCATGGCCCTGCCTTCCTTGTGCTTTGTACACTAATTCTTAGTGTTCTGTCTCCTGACAAAGTTTTTGGAGACTGTAGAAGATTACTTGTACCAAACTTCATCTGTCCAAATAGTTAGAGTTCTAATCCAAACTTGTAGACCTTACAAATTTTCCTCTCCCATGATGAAACATGCAGACTTTCAAGCTCATTAAAGTTAGATGAAAAAGTATACATGGGGGAAGTGTCAAAAAAAGAGATTATTTTCCAGTCTGTTGCGGAGATGCTGTGAGAGACTGGACTATTAATGATTAATGACTCAAAACATTTGCCCATTTGTGGAGGCGCCAGGGTGCTTTGCGGAGGCCAGGTTTGCATCTCTCGAGGGAGGAGGCGAGGTTTTGGGTGTGCATATGCTAGTCTGAGTGAGACAGAGGAGGTGAACTATCACAGCCTGGATCCTGCATGGCAAGATGCCATTGCTATGCCAACTGCTCTTCCTTAGATAACCCCCACAGGTGTTAAACTGTCCCCTTCCCCACGGGGAAGATCTGATGGGGCATTATTAGCTCAACTGAGAGGCAGCCAAGAAGGGGTCAGAAACTATCAAAGACTACTGAAGTGCCCCCAGACTCATTTCTGGGGCCTTCCACCAGAGGAATGAAAGCTCCCCCCACTCAGGAGAGGTACCTGGGCATTCCCACCGAACCTGAGTATATTTTTACCCATTGAACTATGGGACATTTCATTCCAATCCAATCCAACGGAACCGTTAACAAGAACCTGAATTACACTTGTCTTGCTCATTGACTTTCCAGCACACTGGCAAATGTACTCAAAAAGTGAGGACAGACTGAATTATCACCGTCCTTAATGGGACAGTTGCCTGTGCCTTTTTCCTTCTGTTGGGAGGGCAAAACCTATCAAAGAAAATGCGTGTAAGCACCAGCACTGATGGGACACTTGGTTGCTTGGTTGAATGTCTCTATGTGAGGAATTTCTCCATGTGGCTTTATNTTCTGTTTTTATTCAAGTCATGCAAAGAATACATACCCTGGTTTTAGAGAAAGTTGCATTTCAGGATTTGAGCATTCTGTGTCTCTTTAAATATTAGGATACAAATAAACAGTGAGAAAATTGTCTTTGCAAGTTTCAAACCATTCTAGGTCTACTCTGTTGCCTCCAGCCAGATGCTGTCTGATGTTACTTAGACAAACCAGGGCAAACCATTATCCTGGGATTAAACACTAAATACCTGCAAGGAGCATTCTCTTTATCAGATAGCGCTCTGTTAGCAGAGTTCATTCACTTTATTGCATATATAACTGTGGTGTCAAATAGACTGATTTACAACATCTGGTCTTTTACATAATCTTTGCTATTTGCTGTGCTTGTAATCTGCCAAATCATTTAGCCTTCCTGATAGCAGAAATGCTGTAAAACTTAGATAAACTTGCAGAAGAAATGAACTCGAAGGTACTGCTGAAATCTAGGGCCTGCACGTTTGCTGTAAATGCACTGGCTGTTTTGGTTTCCCCTGCCTAATCTGTGATTGAATGTGGCTGCTGCAGAAATTGAAATTTTATGATAGCACTACTGTCAGAGGAGATAAGCATTTGTATGCTAGACTAGATTAATCTAAAAAGAAGGTTTAGGTGTGGCTAATGAAAGCAGTGTATGTGTTAACTGGTTTTCTTTGGGTTCAAACCATATGTGTGTATCTATATAGAGTCTAGTCCTAAACTTTCTCCATGTGTAAAGTCTCATATATCTGTGTGCTAGTTCTTGTTATCAGTGCAGTTTATTCCATTTTATGTTGGAGATATCTTTAAGGAGTTTCAGTTTTTAAAGGGTACTTTTTGAATGCTAGTACAGACAACAGATTTCTCTAAAATGATCTAGTTTGGCTACCCAAAACTCGATGTCCTTCTGAACTTTTTGGATAGGGTAACTAAAAGACATAACATTTACTTAGGGTTAGCCACAAACAAGATCCAATTGAAACAAAAGCTGTATTTTTTTCGTTTTGACCCCCTCATTTTTTGCTACTTAGATACTTAGAAAGACACATAGACAAGCTTAAAATGTGGAAAAGAAATTTGCAAATTGGCTTTCTGATTGTGACTGAGATTCAAACTAGCACATCTGCAGGAAAATAAAACAATCTGTAGTCAAACAGAGGAGAGAGCCTTGTGAGGCAGTAGTGTCAAGTCAGACTGTATTAGGCTGTGCATGTATTAGAAATGATGCTGGCCATCAGATTGGAAGAAACAATAGAAATTGAAGGAAATAAAAGCTTTTATAGCATAACTTCAGTAGTCACCATTAACATTGGTACTAACCCATCAGTACCACTGCTAACTCCTTTGAGCTGAGGGGGTGGTTCTTTGAGTCAGACATAACAATGAGTAACTTTGTCATGGAGAGAGTAACATGTCAAGGAATGGGCTTCCCAGGAGGGTGGTGGAGTCACCATCCCTGGTGGCTGTCAGGAAATGACTGCACATGGCACTCGGTGCTCTGGTCTGGTTGGTAGGGCAGTGACCAATCCAAGGTTGGACTCAGTGGTCTTGGAGGTCTTTTCCAGTCTAAATGATTCTGTGACTGTTCTGATGATGGATGGGACGTAGCACTTATTTGTGGGGATAAAGAAGGATGCTTTTCATGGTGTGGCTAGTCCAGGGTAGGAAAATTTTTTATCTGCTGCTGCTGCACAAGGCTCTTGGACAGCACAGGTGGGGGCTTGCCTTTAGGAGGCAACTGCTAATCTCTGACATCCATAAACTGTTGTAAATGCTTGTTCTTAAGAACTTTTCATCCCATCTGAGTTGAGAAATCTCCACCAGCTATCTTAGTTGCTTAGTCTTTCTAGGTTCCTACAGTCACAAAAGTAGAACCAGAGGCTTTTCTCAAAGCAGAGAACAGCTTGAGATGTTTCCTCATGCTGTGGATGAACTCCATTTGCTTACAGGAGAGGTACCCTATGGATCCAATCACCTGTGCTGATAGTTTCATTTGGGTGAATAATGTGAATAATGTTTTGTGCCTGAAAGTCTTTGAATGTGTGAATCACTTCAGGGTTGGGAACATTAGGCAGGTTGGTGCTAACAACAGCATGGAACAAAGGGACTTTTGGGTAAAACTCAGGAGCTATCTCTCTTACATATCACTGAGAGATCACTGGAGAACAGTCTCCCTGGGGAAGCAGTGGAAATGGTATTGTTTAAGACATTTAAAATTGGACAGGAGGAAATATATTGTAATGATCAATCCTGTGCTGGTATTTAGATCAGGTCTTGTCTCCTGTGAATATTAATAGAAAGTCCCTGTCTGAAGTAGCTGCCATTATTCACTGAGCATTACCAGATAACATTGGCTTGCAGCCTTCCCCCACATCTGTACTTGCACTTAAAGGACAGCCTGAGTGATGCTCAGCACCTTTGCCTTTTCTCTTGGTGCCTCAAGTGTTGATTTTGTATTGCCTTGCTTAGATTCTATTCCTTCAGTGCTTCCACCAGACAGACTCCATATAGTACACAGAGATTTACAGGAAGCACATGTAGTTTGTGGCAATAATAATAAAGTCTCCTGCTGTTTTCAAATCCCTGAGAAACTAAATCAAGTGTAGAGGTCTGTTCAAGAAAAAAAAAAAATTAAAAAAAATGGAGTGCAGCGTGTGTATAAGTCACTTTACCATTACTGGCGTGAGTCTGCCTTGCTTGCTGTATTTGGCTGTCATCTCTCTGAGGTCTGTGTTCAGTCTCCGGAGTGCGACTAAGACATTACACACCTCGAATGGAAAAGCTGATGGAACAGCTAAAATAACCTGAGCACCCATGCTTTGCCTGCCTCTTTTTCAGTACCTCTGTGTTGTCATTACTGACAGGAGTCCACACAGCAAAATCCGTTCTGTGCCGGTGGCCCCTGTCAGACAAATCTTGGTCTAGTCTGATTTACGGAGGCAGGAAAACTGGGTTCAGTTCCTGCACGGTGCTGTGATCTTAATGGAGCTCTGATTTCTTGGTGTGTTTCTGTAGGTACGAAGCCTCTCTTCTTGACCTGGTGGAAGCTATGAACCCAGTATCAGCCCTGGGACACGTCTGCCGAGAGCCTTGTGACAGCCACAGAGCGCGCACGCCCTGCTGTGTGAGCCACAGGCTGCCCTCCCCTTGGTGCCAGACCCCCTGCAGCACCAGGAGCAGAGCAGATGAGCTGGAGGAGAGCCGGCTCCTCGATGAGATCTTCTTCATTTGACACAACTCCTTGGTCTACAGCCACTCTTAAATTATTTGAGTCATCACTGCTTGTTTTCCCTCTTCTAAAACATAGCTTATTAGCATCCAGGTTCATTTTGGATTTAGTAATCATGTTGCAAGTATATTGTTGAGGTAGGCCAATCAGAATGTGTTAACTTTTTTTCCTAGACCTTTCGTGTGCCAAATAATCAATTTAAAATAGCATTTTTTTTAAATCTACAACATTTTCTAATAGATTGAAGTCACAGTTTTGCCAGCCTTATATCAGAAGTATATTTCATTATCGATTTTTTTGGCTCTAAAGCAGTTTGCAAGAACTGCCTAACATTCGAGAACCAGCATGTTCAAAGTAGATTATTTTCTAATTAAACAAGTTTGTTTAAAACCTGGCATATTACAAAGGTACAAGCACTTTAGTACTTTTTCACTGATTTTGTGATCTACTTCTTCCTTCAACATTCTGATATTTAACACACTGAGTTCTTAGGGGATATATTGTAAGCTCAACTCTACAGTGTCTGATAATGTTAATACATGATGTTGCAGCTTGATGTACTAGGCACAGGTTTGAATTATATTCCTCTTTAAATCAGTGCTATTTGACAGAGTTTATGTGCTGGGTAACGTAACCCTGAAATAGCAGAACAGAGTCAGACATTATAGAGATCCAAAACCGATTTGATGTACTTTTCAGGATGAAATACATAGTAGTGCTAGTATAAGAACAGTCTTAAGACATTTTCACTAACTTGCACTATTTTGATCCTGCATCCAGGCTCCATTGTAAATAAGACAAATCAGTAATTATTTCCACTAGCAGCTCGCAATGCACACTTTCCTGCCAGCTTTAATTATTCATGCTGTATCTATTTCAGTTTATTTAAATGCATTTCTATCTACTGCATGTACTTGGTTATTTAAAGAAATGTGCCGAATTGGTAAAAATGACTGCACATTACAGGATTAATGGTCATTTTCTCCACAATGCAGTGTTCATATTTTATTGTAACAGTAGCCACCGGCATGTGTTCCTAGAAATATGAGACTAAAATACTCATTTTGCACAGTAAAATTGCAGCGAGGGAAAGGTAGAATTGATCCAGTACGGGCAAGTTCTAGGCCATTTGCTCCCAAACACCACTTCATGGGCCAGTACTGCTTTTCAGACAGTCTCTTTAGGCAACCCTGCTTATCTTAATGGGTGGGTTGAGTTGCTGTAGTGATGCTTGGGGTATGGCTGCTGCCTGCCTCCCCACGCTGCTCCTGTGCAGTGTGTGATGCTCTGCCAGGTGGATCTCAGACGAGAGCACCGCAGCCCCCGGCAGCACCGTGCTCCTCTGTCAGTGAAACAAAAGGAGAATGAAGGGGAAGAACCTCAGGTTATTCTGGGCTGCTTCATTCAGGCCCAGTCTTAATCACAAATTAAGTGATAGCCTTTCTGTGCATCCCAGCTGAATTTTAAAAGCTGCTTGGAGGAGTTTAAAGGAGGAAAGCAGCATTGCTGGACCAGAAAATTACTGCTGTGGAAAGTCCCTGCATGGTCTGTCCTGCTTTTATTACAGTGAAGTATTACAGTTTTTTGGATTATGTCCATCTGCTGTTGAATGTTCCTCTTGTTCTACTCCTTGAGCCTATGAAGGTCCAAGTTTCTGCTAAGAGCCCCAAAGATGTATTCAGTGCCCTGGCCCAAGCAGAACAGGTGGGGACATAAGTTTTCTCATCCTGTTGGCTGAGTAGTCTGCTGCTTAAAGAGGGCAGGAAAAAGGAGGAGAACGAAGAGAAAAATACACAAGGACCAGCAGGAAAGTTGGGGATAACCATTACATAGATCTTAGGGTATGGGGTTGTTTCATGGTGGGTTTTTTTAGCTTTGTTGGTGTTTTTTTTAAGTGTGGCATTTATAGAGAAACAGTTCTCTTGATTTCAGTCCAATTGCTTCTCGTCTCTTTTCCAGATTGACTGAAACTTTAATTGCCTTTTCTGATAAATGCTAACTGACCTTTCAAAACAGCAAAAAATACATGTATATTTCTTGAAAGGTGCCTTTGTGTAACCAGTTGAGAACACTCCGTGGGAGCATTCTGTTCTTTGATTCTTCTGTGGGTGCCAATACTTAACTGCTTTGGGATTCCTTATGATCACTTAGTCCATAAAAAAATTCTAATTCTGAAGGTGACTTTTGGCTTGAATCTGTATTTTGTGGTTGTAGCTCTTTTTAAAAGGACATTGTCAGGGTTGTGAGCTCTATGCTCAAGATGCTGTCTGTCAGTCAGACCTACACAGCAGGCACACCTTTGAGAAACAAAGTTTTCTAGCTTAAAGATGGTTGAAACACCTGATGAAGGGTGAAGAGCTGTATGCTTTAACTCTCTATGAGATGTGGACAAAAGAAACAAAAGCTATTAATTTCGTAGACTCTGGAAAATCATTTTTTATAATGCTGGCTCTTGCTCTAGTTATCAGCAGTACATTAGGAATAGTGTTTAGCAGTCAGTGCAAGCAAAGAGATTTTGCCATGAGGCACTACAAAGTTGAAGTTATTAAAACATTTATAGCCTCAGAAAAAAAAAAATCAATGATTGTCAAATAGGAAAGGACAAAATCAGTAGTTGGTACTGGGAGGGGAATTGTTTTTCATCTGCTAAAACAGTAGAGGAAATGCAAAAATTAAGCTAGCAAAAGCAATGACGTGACAGTGTCCTTTTAAGTTTGAGCTTCTATGTTGGGAGCTGCTGCTGGGGAGTTGGTCCAGCACAGACTGTTTGTCCAGAGTGTTCCCAGTGAATATCCTTCAGCTACACATCAGGCTGTTTTTCACGTGAGGCTTTGTGGAGTAACATGACTGCTGCTAAGGCTCCTACCCATGCCTTCAGTTTGTGTCCTTCCCATGTGGTTTGTGTACACACACTTGCTGGCTGTTTGTGTAGTTACTGCTTTTGTACGCCTTGCACATCACAGACCTGTAATAATCACACCCTTTTCATTTCTAGCCTTTCCAGTCTTGCTGTTGAATCCCATCTCGAGCACGTATTTATATGTGTATGTGAGGTCTTAATCTAATAAATTATCTGGGGGTTTAATTTATTCTTCCAGACTTTTATTTGGCTTGTCTTCTGATTTCTGTCCAGCTCAGATGTCAATACTGCCATTGACAATATGTTCCACTTCCCACAGCATCATGTCATGTATGTTGTGAGTCTCCAGTTTGCTAAGATACATGAAAAACTTGTCTTAAGCCTTCTTTCCTCTCCAGGACATCGGTCTTGCTGTGAGAAGGAGCAATGCCTCCTTTGGAGCCTCAAGTAGGAGAGAAGTCTCAAAATACAAAGGAGAAGAGAATTGGAGAGCCAGCACCATGCTCTGGGACAAAAAAGTGAATTAAAGAGTAAGGAATAAAGGATGGAGGTGAAGGCAAGAAGGACAAAGATGCAAGGCAGATAACTGAACCAAAGAAGTGAGCCAGAGGGTAGGGATAAGTTGTTAAACTGGAATAAGCTGATGACAGAAAATTGTGTGCTTGTATCTTAAAGTGAGAAATGTTTTCAAGCACTGGTTCTCGTAAGATCCTTATGATTCCACACTCTTTTCCAAATCATGTTCCTGCATTTGAGGAGCTACTGTCCAAGGGATGTTTGGCAAATGAGGGAAAGAAGGAAATTACCTTGGCTTAACTTTAACATCTCCCCTTTAGAGCAGCTGGACAGGGAGGCCAGAGCACATGGAGAACAATTGTGTAGAATCTGGGGATAACCCAGGGGATGGACTGAATTTAATTGCTAGCAAGGGATGTTGACTTAGATGGCTGAAGAATGTGAGACTGGAGAGCAAGAATCTGAATAAACAAATAAAATTTACAGTGATCTAATGAGCTGTGGAGGTTTGGTGTAAGGAAGGAGAGAAAAGGGCTTAGCTGCACTTCAGAGAGATTGAGCCTGTGATATCCAAAAGACAGCCCTTGAAAAAGTGCATGTGAGCCTGGGGTTAGACTCTAAAAGTTGCAGCAGAGATTTTCTCAAATACGACCTCCAGGCTGTGTTTGAATTTGTACCATCTGTGGGGGAGAGAGCACAGCCTGGTTAGTTAGAAACCTCCTTTTTCACTGTTACTAAATTTATGAAATTGTGTGCTAATTAGTGTATGATTTATAAATTTACATAACTGCATGCTACATAAGACAACACAGAATACTGAATGAGGTGATTTAAACCAGCAGAAGCAGTGTAGGCTGCTCTGACTGGGTGGCTTTCCTGAGGAAAATGCCTCTCCCGATCCAGAGCTGCTCCCTGCATCACTGGAAGGCTTGTCTGCTCACAGCGACAATAAATGTTTTACAATATTGAGACTCCATGTAGCTGAGAGACAGCTACCCTGAGCATCTGTGGCATAGCTGTGTAGCAGAGCTTTTGTGGTGATCCCTGACTAGGGCATTTGAAAGCTGAATTCAGCTAAAAAACATCAAGAACCCAAACTTAGCCAGACCAGTTGTTGGTGCTTGAGGACTCCTGCATTTGTTAAAGGGAGGGGCGGAAGAGCATCCCAACTACAGGAAAAGGATGGGCTGGGGGGGAACTGGATTTGTTTCCCAGCTCTGGGAAAGCCACTTTGCCTCCCTCCATGCTGTGGGTTCTATGCTGAAGTCTGTTTAGCATCACATCTCAGAGGGGCAGTGACCTGTGTCAATACCCGCAGCAGAAGGCACTGGAGGTATCCACCAAAATTTGTCTGTGGACTGTAATCTGTATGAGCAGAAAGACATGGGCCAGACATTCCTATTGGACAGAAGCTGAAGCTGTCAGGCTTCATGCATTTTGAGGCTTGAAGGGGTCATTTCAGGCATTGGGAAGTTAAACTGGAGAAACTCAGAGGTGAGGTCCTGGCATATGTGAGGTGAGACATGCCCAGGTGGTCCCAGCAGAAAAACTAATCCATAAGCTGCAGTGAGAGCCTAATTTCCGTAATTCAGGAGTCATCCTGAGTATGTAAACCACAATAATTTTCACTCAGAGCATTCAATAACCGGTCTGAGTTCATTCTTTCTGGTCTCCTGCCTACAGACAAGAGGAAAGTGAGAAGCTGAAAGAATGTATCTTTCTGCATTGCTTACTGGCAACTACATTAAAACCTTGAAGCATGGGTTTGATTAAAGCACTTGTCCAAACACAAAGTGTTGAGCATTGTGAGCATTAGGATCAGTGTAGGAACTCCTCTCCTCTGCTAGACCTCTTAATGAAGGACAGGACAAGATGAATTCACATCACAAAATCTAGTTTGTTCTCGAATTAGAGTTGACTGTGAGGAAGTCGCATAGAAATTGTAGAAGTGCCTTGTCAACATCTTCCAGCATACAATTATCCTTTCTGCTACCAAATTGCCTTATTTTGAGGCTGAGATTATCTACCTTGAATTTCCATTTGCTGGACTTCCTTGTACCTCTAGAAGCAGGATTACAAAATTGCCATGTTGCTAATCTGTGAGTACCCCAAAGACAGTGATAAACTCCTAGTCCAGCCTTCTCTTTGTTGAGATGGCATCCTTTATGCCTGGTGTCCTAATGTCTTTTCCAGCCCCTGGAGGATTTGGAGGGCCTGTTTCCGAATTTTCTCTATCATTTATGCATCTTGAAGGGTTTACACTAGAGCAGGAGACTCAGTTCCAATGCTGCTGGTGTGAAATGATGACAATATGGCCTCATT
>VZRX01023818.1:13183-31909 GCA_013398075.1 Notiomystis cincta
GCTAGGTAACCTGGTCTGGTTGCACTTCAGATCATGGTTCTGTTTCTTGAAGCAGAAATTCTGTAAGTGAAACCAGGAGACCCTGCTAAATTTAGAAGAGTTGAGGAGAAAAGAATAATGTGAAGTAGAAATACCAAGCAGGAAAGAAGATGATTGCAGGACTCAGTTTGGGATGGAGCATGAACTTGTACATATGAACTCAGACACCTTGATAACAATCTTCCAGACACATTCCTGATGGGATGGGGGAGACCCAGACAACACAAACTCTGAGAAGGAGAAGAGTGAACAAAGCACAAGGTGGTGATAGCAAGAAAAACAGACGAGAAGAGCTTTTGAGCTGCAGGTGGGGAGGCAATGACATCTCTGAATTGCAGAGGAAATGGCTCCTTGTCAGTGGAGCTGGTGCCCCTCTATTTGCACTTGTGCCTTTAGCACAGGGATCTCATTACCAGAGAGCTTACTGGCAGATTGGAGAGATCTCAGTGAGGAGTAATAAAAATGATCAGGGACTGCTATAATTGACATAATGAGGAAACAAGATGAGAAGAGTCAGATATTTATAGCATGGGTGAGAGAGACAATTAAAAGGTGGGGTGGGAGATGGACTGGATGACCTGAAAGCCTTGTCTGCTTCTAATAACTCCTTGTCATCTGCTGAACAGAGGAGTTGAATTTACCGAGGCTGTCAATCTGACTCCTAACAGCCCTAACTTCCCATGTTGAAAAGCTCAGGTGGGTGTACTCTGGCTGTATTGGCACTGTCAGAATGTCACTGGTACTGTACTTTGTTTAAAAAAGTAGTCATCACCCATGTTGTGGAAAAAAATTGACATGCTGACAGTAAAGGGAAAAAAATTAGGCCTTCATAAAGCAAAAAGCCATAGAAGACCTTGTTGAGGGAAGGGCTCCCTGGAAAGAGCTGCCTGGGAAGGGCTGCCTGCTGGTTCAGCTGATGATTCTGAGCTCTTCCTGCTGCCTGGAGGGTGGCCTGTGGAGAAGGAAGGTCCATGGGGAGGGAGAAGATGTGAGAATTTTTCTCTGTGAGCTGGCACCCAGCTGTGTGTGCAGCTGAGCAAAACCACTGCTCCCCAGGACACACAGATGTGCACAGGCTGTTGTCCCCAACAGCTGCTGAGCTCCACAGACAGCTCTTGGAGCAAATTCTGGGCCAGGCAAAAACCTGCCAGTCCTACTGATAGCTACATCCACATTGAGGTTTCACTTCCCCTCCTAGTTCACCCACTTGTATTCCTGCACTGGGGACAGGAGCAGTGTCCAGACAGCTTTTTAGAGCTCCATGTTTGCTCTAGACTTGGGAGGCTGCAGCAGGATTGGAGGCAGCCAAGCTGGAGACCTCTCAGCTCCTGGGTTGCAGTCAAATTAAAACACTGCTGTGGGAAGCAGCGGGGCTGTGTGTGTTGGAGGCACTTTGGGAAATATCAGAGCGGTGCTTGTTGAGTCTGGTGGCGGAGTAGCCGCTCTGTTTTAATGATACCTGTGTGCAAAGGCCACAGCTGCTGTCATCTGTTTCACATTAGTCTGACTTTCACAGAGCAGACATAGCCTAGGGTGCTGGGAAGGAGAGAAAGGTGACCAAAAAAAGGGGGAAAAAAGAAAGCCACCATTTTTCACCACTTTTTTCCATCCCTCTGAGCTGTGATACCAGTCTGTGGCTGAGCAACAGCAATCCTATCCAGTGTACTGTTGATTTAAGCCTCTTGGATTTATATAACTTTGGAAATGGTAAACTATATTAATTTGCTGTGTTTTCAAGGGAAAGTTATTTATTGAGAGACATTTTTAACTCAAGTGCCAGGAGCCTTAAATCATTATAATAAATTCATGCTATTCAGGGTTTCTTACATTGTAATAAATTTGTTTTAAACATGAATGAGGAGATCCATGATTTCTTTAATATACTGTTATGTATTTCCTTTCAAAATGACACAGCTCACTATATCAAGTGGGAGAATAATAGTGAGAGATTTACAGCACTTAAGAATAACACAGCCTGGGAATGTGACATGTGAACCAACATAGGGCAGGGGGGCTGGAAGGTGCAGGGAGCCCACCACTTCTCCTGGTGGCCCTGCCGAGGGTTAAACAGCAGCAACGGGTCAAGATCAGTGAGTGAAACCACAGCTGGGTGGGAGGCTCCCTGCAGGGTAGGAATCACAATGTGGCCTTGTATGTGCATCCCATTTTAATGTGCAAGTGCCATCAAAGCACCTGAAAGGTGGCAAGGACTGTCTGCTGTGGCCTGGGAGGGTGACTGCCCAACAGTTGCCTGACTGGAATGCGAGGTTTGCCAGAGGTTTGCTTGCTCCCTTTCACCAGGGGCTCCTCCCCTCTGGCTGTGCTGGAGTGTGGGGAGCAGACCCCTCAGCGATGGCCAGTGGCCCTGGAGTGGGGAGGAAGCACCAGGTAAGCACTCAGATAAATTTCAGTCTCTGTTCTTAATCCCTGACCCCCCATTAAACCTCTGCTGACCCTTTTGCTCACTGTTACACACATGGACAGCTGTGAGCACAGGACAATAAAACTTGCAGCTGGCTTTACATCAAGTCCTCACAGCTTCACGGGGAGGAGGAGCTGGCACAGACACAGCCTCGGTGGCGTCAGCATCTGAGGGCTGAGACAAACCCACTTTGGCAGCACAGTCCTGGCTTTTTTGGGAAGCAGAGTCCCTGTGCCCTGTGTAACATCTGCTGAACTTGTGTCCCAGGTTCATCTCATCGTGGAGTGCTGCAGGAATGAGGTCTCACGTTTGTGGTGACCTTGGGATCAGGGTTGAGTGGGGCAAGGCATCACAGTGCCCAAAACTGCAAAGGTGAATTGGTTTCCTAGTATCTAATGAGAGCAGTTACCCCTGCAGGATACCTAAAAACCTTCCAGCTCTTCAAGGCACGGCCTTGCTGTGGAGAAGTGAGGAGTTGTCCTGCCATGATGTGGAAGTCTGTCCCTCTGGATGCCAGTGCACGGAGCTAAGAGTATTTCCCTCGCTACGAAGGGTTAATGGGTCTTTGGTGGGTGTGGCTGTAGCAGAGGGTAATGACATCCTGGGGGAAGGGGGTGGCCCTGCTGCTGCTCCTCACCTGGCTGCAGGTGAGCTGTAGGACACCGAAGGCTTCAGCTGCCCGGGGAGGGGGCTGATGGTGCACTGGGGATGTCTGTGGGCTGCTGGCACCACGGGGTTGGACAGCTGGGGGAAGGGGAGGAGGGGATGGGAGAGGGCCTCTTGTGCTCAGAGAAGTGATGGCAGGACCTCATCTGTCAGCACAGAAAAATGTCTGGCCAATAAACTTGCCAAACGTCCCTAATAAAGGGCTGGATGTGTTATCATGTAGAATGGTTTTATAGGGGACAGCCATAAAACGTGCACATTGCCCTTTAAAATGCCAGGACAAGGATTGATTCCAGCAGGGCGGAGGGAGAGGAGGAGGGGAAATGAGGCTAATTGGAAAAGGGGGATAAATCCAGGGGCTCATTTCTCTGCGGTGGGTCCCCAGGGTGTCAAGGACTAGTAACAAAGTGGGATTCACTGCCTTGTGGGCTGTGCCTCAACCTGGGCTTCTCTGCTGTGTCCCTGCCACCCTGTGCAGTTCTGGTGTGTCCTTTCTGGCATCTGTTCCTGCTGCAGGACACTTGCTCCTCCTGATACCCAGCCCAGGGAAAGCTGTGGAGATACCTCTATCAGCCTCCTCCTCATCTGTGCTTCTTTTAATCCCAGGAGTCCCAAACACCCACAAAACACCCATTGCCTCCTCCTGCCAGTCCCAGTAGCTATGTGCTGCCTGCCCATCACCAGCTCTGCAGTCCCTCTCCTTCCTGGTGATTTCAACTCCCTTGTGTGTGGGAGTGCATCACTGCTGAGAGGTGAAACACAGAGGCTGGGGCAGCAGTTTTGGCTCCCCTGTTCCATGGACAGGCACAGCCTGCCCTGGGGATGCAGGTGTGTGTCTGTGCTCTGAGCTCTGCTTGAATAAACAGGAGAGAGGAAGCTGGAGGGAGGCCCGGGGTGTGTTTAGTAGCGATCAATAAATATATTGTACTTCAGCTCACTTTTAATGCTGCAGAAAACAGGCAGTGATTTCACTTAATAAATGTAGACAGTGTTGCAGAGCTACAAGAGCATCTATCCTGTGAGACAGAATTTCTGCACCACAGGGTTGCATGTGACCACTGCCCCATGCTGTCCACAGCTGAGGCTCATCAGCTGCCGTGGGCAGAGGGGCCAGCCTACGCTTTTTCATTTTCTTCTTTCAATTTCCCTGGACAGAGACACTGGGCAGCCAAACCTCTATGAGATCTGGTGGAGGGAGAAATAAAAAAACCTGCAGTCTCCTCCCTCAAAGTCACTGAAAAAGTTGTGGATTTGACCACTGGGTGGAAGGTGGGCAGGTACCAGAGAGATGGAAAAAGAAAGAGCCAGGAGAAGCTAGATATTTTGTTGGCCAGGACTGCTTCAAAGAAGTTTGTCAGGGTGGATTTGTTGGTATGTGCCAGATCTCACTTGTCTGCCCACTCTGTGCATGTGGCAGTGCTGGATTTCAAGTTTGCAGAGTCCCTGGCAATCCCTGTTGGAGCTGGAGGTGACACCCCTGGGAGGGAGGTGGTGCAGGCAGGGCAACGCATCCCCTGGCTCTGAAAAAGCTCTTTGGCTACTCATGGTGATTGACAGAGAGTTTGAATTCTCCAAACTGAATGGTGCTCAGGTCCAGGTCATTCATCCCTGTTCCACAGTTGTGAAGTTCAGAACAATGTCCAGGCTCCTGAGATCTGGATTTGCCTCTTTGCTCTCTCTTGGCCCAGGCCCATCTCTACTGCACTCACCACAATGAAATTTTCATTGAACACAGTTTTAGTTCTGGATTTGTAATTAAATTTAAGGGCTGGTAAATTTTGCTATGAACATTTTTCTGGCTCCCTTCCTAAGCATTTGGTCTGTTCAAATAGTACTTAGTGTTTTGCAGATGCTGTTGGATGTTACACTGCCAACCACAAGTATGAAAAAAATGTGTGATTTGGAAAAATACTAATGCATTTGAGGTCTTGTTTTTGCTTTTATTATTACGCTTCAGAGCTTTTTTTCAATGTTTTTTCAGTTATAAACTTATGTGGCACGTGGGAATATCCTCCTAACACTTGACTTCCAAGAGCTGCGACCTTTCCACTTCATCAAACTTATGATCAAAACATGGGCATGGCAGCACTGCCCATAATTGCTTTCTGAGTTAAAACTCTTCCAATCTCCAGTAATAAGGAAAATGAAATCTTCAGGTGGGGTTTAGTAGTTCACCCTGAAAGAGTTCCATCTCATTCTAAACATTAAGCCACGTAGTGATTTCTGGGCACCTCTCTGCTTTGAGACCCATGGGAGAATTAACTCAAATTCATTTTTAAAGGGGATTAATTAAACTGAATCAGGACTCTGTTTCAACACTCAGAATTAAGATAAGTTGGAGTAAGACCCCTTCAATTAACCAGAAGAGATGAGAGACCTCTTTGACATCAAATGAACGTGCCTGAGGAGCTGCTGGTGTGGTGTGACCAGTCCTTTTTTCCTATATTTAATTCAGGCTGAATGACCTGTATAGACAAACCCTGTGATGTTAAGACTGGGTGTCATCACACTGGGAATATCCACCTTGCCAGGTGTTTTGTGGGAGGACAGACATTGTGTAAGATGCAGATTGCTCTATAAAAAGAGACAATCATTCTTGTTCCGTTCAGAGTCCAGTGACACCCTGCAGTCAGAGGTTTAGCAACAGACATACTCCTTAAAAAAATAAAATAAGAAATGCAAGTCATTAATCAAGAATGGGAAATCTCAAGAGAGAAGGTAAACTATTGATAAGAGCTTCAAAACTTTCATTGTCTGACCAAGTTTTGTACGATATCACTTCGACTGGGTATCTTCTTTGTTAATTTATGGGCAAGGGAGGGGTTAAAGTTTAATCAGTTTTTGTGTACGTTGGGAAAAATTTTACTTTTGAGTAAGGACTCAGACTCCTTTAGCTAATTAGACACCAAGGTGATGTGTGCACTATGCATACTTCTGACAGTTTCTTTTTCTTATCTCTGCCATCAGTTACTTGGCTGTGAAGTCTGATGTCTGAAACTCTGCCAAGATTTCTGAATGGAGTCCTTCGCGTGGGATTTCTCCACCTTTTAGTTCCCATTTCAGGGTATAAGAAGTTTTCTGTTTACTTTTATCTTTTTCTTTCCCTCCTTTCTGTTTTCTTCCAGCTGGGGATCTGACACATGATTTACTCTCAGTGTCTTGGAGACACTCTCCAAGTGTCTGTGGGCACTTCTCTTTAAGAGGAGAACTTGCCAACTCACTTTTCTGCAGCAGAGGGTTCCAAGTGTAGTGAGAGTAGGGGAAGCTCATAAAATTGTTCCTTCAAGCTTTGTGCCATTGTGTGTTCATATGGGGTTTTCCTAGTATCCAAATAAATTTAAATTCTTGAGTGGGGTGTCTGAGGAGCATCCCATGGCTCAGAGCTTGAGATCCACCCATGGCATGAATGTTCCAGTGAGCCTCAGTGTAAAGTCCAGCTGGGGAAGGACAGATTCCCAGATTCCCACCCTAAAACCCACTTGCATGTCACCTAATTAATAACCCAGCAGGCAGTGTAAGACACTAGACCTGGGGAAGAACTGCCTAAGTACCCCCTAGAAAATGCCAGGAAGAGGTCTGGGCCAGCTCTGTGGTCCTTTGGAGAGCTAGGGCAGCCAAGGTGGGACATGCCAAGGCCACTGGGGAGCTGTGGGAATGGGGGGGGATCTGGCAGGGTCTCTGAAATCCCTGAGTGAGGAGTGCTGCACTGATGAGTTCCTCAAGGACCTGAGGGTGTTAAGGACAGTGTGATGTGCTGGTCATCCAGAGGATTGGATAAAGGTCATTTAGCAGGTGCTGGGGAGCCTGAACAAGCCCCACAGGTCACTGCCTGCTCACACAGGCTTGAGGACCACACAGCCTCTCCTGGGTCAGTGCTGTTGAATTGGTGCAATGTTCTCCCACCACAACACTGGGACTGAAGGACATGTGAGGATATCCTGTGGGTAAGAAGAGGTGCAGGAGGAAACTTCCCAGGAACAGCCTGAGAATTGGTGTTTTTGCTGGTCCTGGGCAGGGAGGCTGGGGACCTTCCTATCCCTTCACTAAAGGAACAGCACAGGGTTTCCTGAGCTGGAAAATTAAACTCTTTACATCAGAGAAATCCAAAGCCAGGAATTAATTTTGGAAGAAGAGTTCCCTATTTTACAAACTCCAGCTGCATCTGAACAGGTTCAGTGTGGCTTTGCTAAATGCTTCTCTGAGCCCTGACAATCTTTGGAAGGGAACGTGGTCCTCCCCGCCAGCTCCCCAATAAGGTGAGCGTCAGCATGGGATGTGATTTCTACAACTTCTGCACAAAGCAGCTTAGCAATGGGCTCACTGGCTGGTGCAAAAAGCTCCTGGTGCTCCACTTCGTTGCTCTTTCCTGAATGCCAGCCATGGCTCTGCAGAGAATTGTTTGCAAAAAGGCAGATGAGTCCAAAGAGAACATGGTAAATGTAGCCTTGCATTATACTGGGGATTTTTAGGGTGAGCATACTCCTCTTCCTCTAATATTAGTGCTGTTCTGGGCAGGGTGGGCTCTGGCCCATGTATTTCAGGGGCAAATTCATAATTGTCCCACTTCCCATCATTACCCCTGGATGAGGTACACCCACTTGGTACAAGGGGCTGTACCAAGATGAAATCCTATGCATGAATCCAATGTTTTCATGAGTAAAACTGTAGCCAAAGTCTGTTGTTTTACTGTTAAAAGCTGATCTTATTTTCCTTCCTTGCAGAAGCAGTTGATTAACCAAAGTTTGCTCACATGGAGTTTGCTTTGAGATGAGGTTAGAAAAAGAGAAAGCCTGGACAGGGTAAGGAATTGTGAAGCAAGAAGAAATTTTCTGAGGTTTGCAGACTGGGATGTGAATTGCTAAAGATTTAAGGGCCCTTACATTCAAGGGGTTAGCTGAAAAAGTTTCATTTTGACACAGAGCACACAGACTCACTATGGCCTGCTTCCTGATTCTGGTTGTCACAGAAAATTCCTTGGAGGAAAGAGCCATTCCCAGGAATATCAGGATGCTGGAATAGACAGAGATGTGCTGACTGAGCAAGGGTGGGGAAACTGGCTATGTGACCAGGGAGCAGAGGCTTTGGTGTCTGATTTGGATCACAGGGTGATTCAGGTTGGCAGGGACCTCAGGAGGTCTCTGGTGCATCCTCCCAAAGGCAGGGCCAGCTGTGAGATGGGACCAGGTTGCTCAGGGCTTTGTCCTGATGGTTCTTGTAAACCTCTAGGGAGGGGTATGCCATAGATGCTGGGATGGATAAGTTTTCTGGGCAGCTTTGCCAATGCTTGACTCTTTCCATGGGGAAGAATCTTTTTCTTATATCCCTTCCAAACCTGTCTTGTCTCTGAGCACAGCTCAGAGTAGTGCCCTAATTCTGGCATCACTTGCAAAGTCCCATCCTCTTTCCAAGTTGCTGTTGAAGAAGTTGATCCAGACTGGTCCCAGAACAGACCACTCCAGTACTCCTTTTGTCTCTGGCACTTCAGAGATCTGCTGGAGAAATGGACTTTTTCCCTCTCTCTGTGTCACATGCCATGGGCTGTGGGGACACCCCAGATGTTCATCACATGGGCTTGGCTCATCCAGCCAAAGCTACAAAGATCCTTTTTATGAGGCAGTTAACATCCATAAGAGCTTTCTAACCAGCTAAAGGTGATGGCTTTATTTTCACCAAGTATTTGCTTCTCCTCCCTCATCCTCATTCCCTCTGCTCTCCCACCAGCAAATAAAGGGAGAAGAACTGATCATTGGAGTCCAGCTGGGGAAAGCCAGACAGAGCCATAACTAGGTGAGGCAGCCTTTATTGGGATCAGAGGGTTATGGAAAACAGAGTGCAGAAATGCTAAGAGGAAATTACAATTTCTCCCTTTTAATTTTTTTTTCTCCCTCTCCTGTCACTGATTTTTCCTCCTAGGTGTTGGGGTCTTTCCAGAGGCAATCGTTACTGTTAATGATTTTAGCTTGTTGGCTATTATCACATTTGTGCCTGGGGACTGCAGCTGGCTATCTGGGCTCTGGCAGGCCTTGACAGCAATCAGCTCCTTCCAGCTTCACACTAATTTTCTCGGGGGAGCTCAGAAGAAAATACTTTTTCGTTCATTTTCCCCTTTCTTTCTGTGTGTCCTTCCTTTCCTGCTTTCCTGCCTCCCTTTTCTGGGAGCTCTGGCCTGGGATGGAGGCACACAGGGGAGCCTGGTGGAGAAACCCACAGTGGGGTGGGGGGCATTTGGATGTATCCAGGGGGGAAACATCTCCAGGGAAGAAGCACCCCAGCTTTTGTTACCCAAGCCATGTTTGGGCCCAGGTTTGCACCACTGCTGATCCCCCAGCTGTTACAGGGACGAGGAGGGATCACTGTGGTTATTTCATGAAAAGTGTACGCAGATCTTTTTCAGTGGCTCAGCCTGAGCACAGAGCTTTTACAGCCTTGAGTTTAATATTCTCTTTTTTCCCTCCATCATCATTTTATATTATTCAAAGCAAATCAGACAGCCTTTGAAGAACGGCTCAAAGCCTTTTTTCTTACTTTCTTTTCTTCTTCTTCCTTTTTTTTTCGTTTTTAAAGGTGGGAAAGAGTGGGAGCCACCTGGTACATTTCCTTTCTCAATTCAGTGATTTTATTCATTGGGGAAGAGATCGCTTTGCATCTTGTTCTTTAAAGGTGTGTAAAAGGAAGGTAAGATCTGTATTTCTGAAAGCCCCAAAAGAGAGTGCTTTTCTGCAAGGGTGACCAGCATCTTCCTTGCACTGAAAGCAGTCTGGCTGGTGAAAATGTGACTACTCATGTGGGGAAGGGCTCTGGTCTGGAACCACTGTTACACTTGGAGCTGCTTAGGAAAATCATTGCTCTGGGACATTGCAGTGACTGTCCAGACTAACCTGGCAGGCTGACAATCTCCAAAGACCCCTGAACCCGCTGAAGTGACAATCAGGAAATGTGAGAGAGGGTCTGCAAAGGGATTTTACCCAGGTCCCTACTGAGACCACTGAGACACTGGTCCTCAGTGTGTATTTTCTCAAAAGAACCATTTTCACCTCAGTCAGAGTTAAAACACACTCTGAAATGTAACATTTTAATGAATTTACAAACACCTGCTGCCACGTGGTCCCCCACCCCTTACAGGCAGTAAGGGCACTGTGTGGCACTGCCAGAGGATGTCCTGCATGCCTTTGTTTAGTTGCTACCCTCCTTCTCCCCCAGGTTTGTGGAGCAGAAAAATCCCTGACAAAGAGTCCTGTTCCCTACTGATTCTCTTCCTCATGTCCTCTCACTCCCACAGAAAAGGCCCCTGCTTAGGCCTGTCCCAGAGCACATGGTGGCTCCACATGGAGGTGGGGGGAAAGCAGGGATCACCAGTGAGCTGGAAATGTGGAGATGTGGAGCTTCCTCTGGATCTTCCCTGTGCTGCTCAGGACCTTCCAGGCTGCCCAGCTCTGCTGCTCTCACCACTCTGAGAGGTGCATAAAACAAGTCATCAACCCCAAAGGTAATGGCCTCTCTGGGCAGGCTGCCAGTCATTTAATGTCTTCGCTAATCATCTAGAAGTGGGAATAAACAACATGTTAATGAAATGTGTGGGTGAAGCTAAACTGGGAGGAGCTAGAGGGGCTGGTTTGGACAGTGGAAGTAAAACAAAAAGATTTGGGGAGGCTGGAAAGACAAGCAGGGAATTATAGCTTGATGTTTGGCTTGGGAATAATGTGAATACAAGTGGGCAGGGAAGCAGAGATAAAAGGCCACGTGAGGACATTAGGTGCTTGGGGGTGAAGAGCAAATGCAGTTTCTGTCTGCAAATACAGCTCTGCTGCACACTCCTGAAAGTGGAGACACAGCAGCCTGTGTCCATGGAGTGATGGGCACAGCAGGACACCTCTGGAACACTGTGTGATGCCTTTGGCCAGGAGGGTGTGGGGAAGACAGGCAGCAAGGTGGAGAAAGAGTGAAATCATAAAGAATGACTGAAACACTACAAAAAAGCCTGTGCCTCACATGAGTGGCCTTTGATGGAAGGCCTGTGAGTGAAAAACACTCTCAAGCCTGTCTGAAATAGCAGCACATCAGGGGCAGGGAGTTACTTGAACAGAAAGGAGGCTTTTTACTCAAATTCACTATGTCAGTTCCTAATGGCAGGATCTGCTGACCATGGGTTAGAAGAAGAGTCACTTTACTTCAGGTGGAGAGAGTCTAAAGGGTTTGGTTTCCTTAGCCCAGCTGACTGGGGGCCAAGAGGAGACACAGTGATTCCCCAAAGATTCTCCTGTGGGCAGCTTGGCTTTGTGCCAGTGCTAGAACAGGAACAAACTGGTGTGAGTGTGACTGGAGTGAGGAATCTAGAGAAGTTTTCCAGGCTCTTGTGATGATGGCTGGCAACAGCCTGATCTGGAAAAAGAGAAGGAGCAAAGAAGGAACATGTTCTGAAGATGTCCCTCCTAGCACTGGAAATTGTTACAGTGCTAACAGGGGCTGAGTGGGTACAACAGCAGGTCCCTCCTGCAAGTCCAGTGTGGACAGGGCTGTCCAAAGAGGAGCCCAAAGGGCCACTGTGGAGGCACTGGAAATTTTAACAGAGATCAGTCAAAATCATCTGAATTAGAATTTTCAAGTGACATTTCTGTTGACATTTTTGCCAGATATTGGAAGATTTTGAATGTGCCAATTCCCTTTTACCCTTCCTTCCCTTCAACTTTCCCTGGCAGAAAAAGGAAAAAAAAAGTCATATTAAAAAGAAAATGGATGAATATTTAATGAAAATGTGCAGCCAGTTTTCTGCTCTGTTCACTACAGAATTGCTGTTGCAAGGCACCAAAGCCCCTTTGCCCTGGTCTGAGCTTCCTCCTGGCTTCATAGATTGCCTTGGGTCCATTTCATACTTGGTCTGGGTTACTGAAAAGATTTTCTGAGTTCCTGAGTGGAATGTAAACTCTCCCCACATCTCTGCAAAGTTCCTCAGAGGAATTGTCTGAGGGAAGCATATGAGAACCTCAAGAGTGTGAGTCATGGAGGTGAGTTCTCCTGTAAGGAGTTAAATACCTGTGCCAGACCAGGTAAGATGACAGACTGAAGTTGGTCAATAAGTTTATTGGCTCATCTTTCAGAGGAAAACAGAAGGAATTTGTGATAGAAGGGCCCTGAAAGGAGATTGACTTAAAATTCAGTCCCAGATGTGGACTCACTGATTCCAAACCAAGTGATTTTAAGAGGAGTGAGGCAGAGGCTTATTTCATAAAGGTGTTAGAAACATGCCCACGAGAGAAGGACCTGCATGTGTGAGGAATTTAAGGCAAAGCAGAGTGGGAGATTTACTAGGAAAGGCAGGAAAGCCGCCTCTCTCATCTCAGCTCCTGGCTCGGGTCTCTCCATGTCCACCCAGCTCTGATGCTTTTGCTGCTCTCTCAGGGAGGGAAAATAAAACAAGTCATCAACCCCGGAGATCGCAGCCTCCTGGGCAGGCTGCCAGTTGTTTAATATTGCTGCTAATGATCTACAAGCAGAAGTAAACAGCATGTTAATGAAATGAGTGAAGGAGGCTGAACTGGGGGAAGCTGCAAGAGCTGGCTTAGAGAGGAAATTAAACACAAAGGTTTGGGGAGGGCAGAAACTCACTGGGGAGAATCAGGACAGAATTGGTTTGGGGGTAGTTCAAGGGGATATAGCAGTCAGAAGGGTGAGGAAAAGAAGGATAGAACAGTGCTGGGAATTTTGCTTACAGCAAGTGTCTGGTGAAGGCCCCTCAGGAGGAATGAGGAGACAGCTCTGGGTGAGGTGAGAGATCAGGAGTGGAGATTGCTCATCAGAAGTGCAGCCCAGCCTGTTGTCTCCTCTCCACCATGGTGACTGCCCGTGGATCTACCCCTGGCTCATGGGAGAGAACCTGACCCTGAGAAGAGCACAGCATTGCTCGAGCCCAAAGCTCTTTCCCACGATAACCAACCAAAAGAAAATGTACTTGCCTGACATGGTTGCCTGGGATTGAATCAGAGAGTCTTGAGCCTAGCCCAGTGAGACAGCTGTGAGGAGTGCAAACTTTATATCAACATAGCAGATCTGGAATTCACTGGATTTATGGATCTTGATTGTCTTGAGTACAGGTAGTGAGAGATGGAAGCTCTCACCAGTGCCACTAGTCAGAGCCAGCAGAGNCATTTAAATTCATGAATGCTTATCCAAATCCAAAATTGCCCAATTTCATCCAGATCTGAATTTATAGATTTTCAGGCCAGATGGGACCGCTGTGATCAGCAGCCTGACCTCTGGCATCGTGCAGGCCAGGGAACGCCACCCGGCAATTCCCACGGTGAGGGGAAGCTGCACCGCGATGTAAATCAGCATTATCAAGCTCAGTGGCTTCTCTGAAATGGTCTCTAGTGGAATCTGTGCAATTGTCTGGTGGTTTGCAGATCTGCTTCCCCGGACGTGGCTGTGCATTACAGAAAAGGCAGTTTCTGCTCTGCTCTGTGTCTGGGAGACTGCTGTGGAGAGGGATACCAGCAGCAGGTAGGGGCCAGGAGATCAGGCACTCTTCACTGCAGCTGGGGGATGGACAAAAAGTGCACAAAACTAATCAAAGACCCTATAGTGCTAATGTGAAAAAAGTTGCTTTGGCTATAGAGGCTTCCAGGAGTCCAAGGGAAGTGAAGTCCCCAAGCCAGGGTGGGTCCTGCCAAGCCAAGCGTGGTGGCTGCTGGCCCAGGGGAAGTCTGCATGGACATCTGAGCACAGAGAGCTGTGACCTTTACTGTTCCTGTTTCTTGTCTCCTCAGGAATATGCTTTTCAGTTTCCTGACTTGTTTCACTGCCTGTGTTGGAGTCCCTGAACAATGAAACACCACTGAACCCTCAAAAGCCAGGTGGAAATTTCTGTGGGTTGCCAGGGTTTTGAAAGGAATTTGTTTGGGGAAGAAATTGGGAAGTTTCACAGGAAACAAGTGAATGATTAAAGGCAGATAGATTTGGTAGGAGACAACCTCATAATGGGATCCAGCCTACATCAAAGAGTGGGATAAGTACCCCATCTCCCAGAAGTTCATTAAAATGTGTCTGTCCATACCCTAAGGAAATGTTATAAATCTGACAGCAAAAACAAGATAAAGGGAACCCCACAGAGTTTGTCTTACTCTATTTCCAAAGGCTTTGTGGTTTTGCTGTAAACCAGCTACTCAGAAGAACTTCCCCCCTCTGCAGACACTCAAATATTGATTCCCTTCTCTTCTTTGCAGAAGGGTCTGGAAGAGACCATTTCTGCTCACCTCTAGTGCCACAGGTCATGCAACCCTGGATAACAAGTTCAGGCTATGGGGTGGGTAGGCAGGTGGAGCAGACAGACCTCTTCTGCCTCCAGGCAATGGTCCCATCCTGACAGAATCCTGGTTTATTCAGCTTTAATGAGAGGAAAACTGCAAGCTGGAGAGCTGGGTTTGCACACAGAAGTCATCTTTTGTAAGACCATATTTATCCTCCCAAGTCTATTAGATCCTCCTCACCCACCCAGCCTGTGCTCTTATAAGGCATAAACTGGGGACAGGTCTGGGCTACATAGGTTTGTAGGTGGTTCTCATGTCTCCTTCTTGGCTGAATTTGTTACCTGCCAGATGGCAATAATGATTCTGCTTGTTTGCTCTCTCTGGTCTCATGGTGACTCGAGCTGGCTTGATGGGCTCAGCAAGAAAGACACGCCAGCCTCGCAAAATGAATAATTGTTTTGAATATTTTAGCACACATGAAACACAAGCAAGATAGAAAGAAGAGACCCTAGTGGTTTATGCTGCAGTCATATCTCATGTGGCCCTTCAAAGGAGCTTCATACACTCTAACTTTCAGAAATTCAAAGATCACCTTATCCAGGATCAAAAGACAGAAGCATTTCAGTGGTCCACAGAAGCAATTAAAGATTAGAAGCATTGTGGCTTTCTTTTGCAATTCAGGCTGGTGAAATTGAAGGGAGGAGGGTGCAATCATCGGCTGGATGTTGTCCAGGACTCTGAGGCTGCATCTATACCTGTAAATTAACTGTAGCTAGGTCTGCTCTCTTGTGCAGAGGCCAGCTGGCACAGGATATCCTGCATCTGTACTACTGAATTCTCTCACCCTCCAAAAAAGGGGGATTGCATCCAAATTGCCTACTGAGAATGGGCACTAGTCTGTGCTAATTCCCAGACTGTGTCTGGGCATCATTTGGGAGCATCCTAGCTAGATTGTGCCAAAAACATGCCAGGTAGTGTTTTAACAACTTACAATACAGAAGATCAAGTTCTAACATCCAGGGACATTTTCACAACTGTCTGTTCAGGTGGTAAAGATGTACTATAGGAGTTTAATGCTTTAGCTAGAAGATCTCTGGGTTCTGTGAGTACTGCTGGTTGGTGTCCTGTCCTCAGGTCCCCCCTGAAGGTCAATGCACCACTGGGATCTTCTTCTTTGTCCTGGTTGGGGTGTGCCACACATGCTTTTGCCACACTGTGGGTAAAACAGAGGCAAAGGGGACTCATGGAGAGAATTTGGCACTGCAAAATTCTTCACAATAGCATTGAGGCCACAGCAGTTATCTGACATTTCAGACCTTCAGTGTCTTTCCAGACTGGTTTATGGAGAGACCTGGGGAGTGCTGAAGTAATCCTGGGGCACAGAGGTTTCATGGGGGAAATGAAATAGAACCTGTCACCTCTGGACAATGTTCATACCACAGGACAAAGTTCATCCACTCCACAGATGTGGTGATTGTACCTCTGTGTGCTGTCTCAGAAGTCTCCCTTCCAAGAGTCCTTCCCATCTTGTAAGAGAAGCTGGCATTTTGGTGCAGGATCTGGACTGCAGTGTGCTGTGAGCTGATGCCACCTCTCTGGTCCAAACCTGGGGTCAGATGAGGGAGAGGTCACGAGTTTGGCTGTGAAAGCTCTGATGGAGGCTGTCAAAGGCTTTTTGGGAGGGAGTGTGGGGTGAGCCGACCCCTCTCACCCGCGCTGACACCCTGCACCCTGCTAATGGCAGCCAGGATGACTTTCTGCTAATGCAAATGTTCACAGCTGTATGCTGGATGTTGCTGAGTGGATAATGGCTGATGAGTTTGCCTGTAGACAGTCACTCCACTACCAGTGTGTAATTAATTGCTATGTAAAGTGCTCGGAGATGCGGTGCTGCTGAAACGCCGGGTGTATAAATGCCATCCCCACACAAAAGGGAACAACATGCAAATTCTCTCAATATATTTTTAAATACGAGCATTTTTCAGCTGTTTGCTCTTTTGTAAAATTTATTAGGCCCCCTCCTGGGAACAGGGAGGCAGCAAGGGCAGTGTGCATGGATGAGCTGGCTTCCAGGGGCTCTGACTGTTTGTGCTGCTCAGCCCCAGACTCTGGGGGGTCATCTGTTTTTCTTCCTATTCCTTAATTCCTTCCTACTCCTATTCCCTTAACCACTGCTCAATTTTTGTTTCCCCTTTTGCTTGCTTGCTTGCATGGTGAGCTGCTGCCTGCCTGCCTAGGGAGGGCAGAGGGAAGGAGAATGCTTTTTGTGCAAAGGGCAGAAGCTTGTAAGGGCTCCAGCCTCTGTTTCCCTGTGAACCAGAGAGATTCATGTTCTGCTTCCTGAGAAAATGTGTTGTCCCAACTGGATGCAATCCAGACAGGGGTGGTTTCAGGCCATCAGGAGCTGCAAAGGCAGGGTGGTGTGATGGCAGCAAAGGACAAAGCCCTGCCTGGCTATCTGCAGGATCAAGCACCAGCTGCAAGGAAAGAGCTGGAATGATAAGATGTCTTCCCTTGGAAATAAGTCTGACACAAAGAGGCTGACAAGTCTTAGCAAGGTGGCCTGAATGGAAGGCTATGAAATCTTGAGTGCTAGAGATTGTATGAAGAAGGCAAAATTACTCACTGCTTCCCATGTGGCATAAAGGAGAGAACATCCAGTGAAAATATCACACAAAAGTTTAAAACAAAAAGGGAGAAGTTGTTTTTCTTGGAGCATAAAATCCTGTTAGGGAATTCATTGTGACAGTGAACAACTAACATGGAAACAATTTAAAGAGAAGTAGAGTAATTCAGGTCCACTGCTGACTGTAGGTACCAACAGTTTGGTTGCCATTGCTGTTCCTAAACATCCAGCCGCCAGAAGCGTGGAGAATAGGTGGGGGACAGGAGGTGTTGCAGTTCTTGCAGTCATTTCCTAGGTCTCTGTTGCTGTTAAATGGAGGGAAATAGGACATAAAGACTATATGGACTGGAAATCTATGTTTCTTTTATGTGCTGATATTTGATAGATTGAGCAGTGGGTAGTTGACAGATCTTGGACAGAAATTATGAGCAGGAAATCTGTTTAATGAGCACTTTCCTATGGCATTCCTGAGAAGGCAGTCATAACTTAGATGCAAATTAATGTTTCCATCAATGGTCTGGAAATACATAAAAACAACGCTGCTGGCTAAATTGTACAGATAACCTAAAGTTTGGAGGAGTGATTAATATGGCTTGAGGATGTGTGTAAAGGACATCAGCAGTCCAGGCATGTAGAACATACATTTTCGCAGCATTAAACTGGGAGAGAGAACAGGAACCAGGAGGACAGGTGGAAGTATGGACTGGTGAATACCAGCATCACAGAACAGCTGAGTTTGGAAGGCATCTCTGTGGGTCATCTGCTCCAAACCCTTCATCTCAGAATAGGGACAGCCAGATCAGGTTGCTCAGGACCATGTCCAGTTGTGTTTTGAATATGTCCAAAGATGGAGACTCTACAACCTCTCTAGAAATTTGTTGCAGTATTTTAGCATGATCACAGTTCAAAAGAGCTTTTTCTTGCATTTAAATGGAATTTTCTGTATTTCAGATTGTGCTTCTTGACCTTTCTTTGGCACCACTGAGAAGATTCTCAATCTGTCTTCTTTATTTACACCCACCAGATATTTACACTTATTGTTATGATCCTCTTAAGATCCTCTTCTCTTCAACACTGGCCAATGCAGCTCTCACTCTTCCCTCACACATCAGACGCTCCAACACATTTGTTGTTTGTGTGCCCCTTTGTGGCACTTGTTCCAATACTCTGTTCACTGGTATTGGGGGCCCAGAGCTGGACACAGCACTCCAGGCCTGTCTCACCTGTGCTGAGTAGAGAGAAGGATCTCCTCCCTCTATCTGCTGGCAGTGATCAGCCTAATGCAGCCCAGAAACCTGCTGGCCTTGTTTGTGACAGGGGCACATTGATGGCTTGTGGTCAACTTGATGTTCACCAGGACCCCAGGTCCTTCTCTGCCAAGCTGCTTCCAGCTGGCCAATCCCAGTGTGCAGAGTACCTCTGGAAGGCAACGACTCTGAAGGAGATTAAGAGGTCCTGAAGGAAGGTCCTTCATCTGGACCTGTATTCTCAGTGTGGTGGTGGGACCAGCTGGTGTCAGCTTGAGGGAGACTGGTGAAAGGACAGGACTAATTTTGCCTTTGGAAGGGGTTGGACAACAGAAACCCATCTCCAGTCTGGGGACATGTGCTTTGTTAAGGAAAACAAGAAATTGGAGAGGATGCAGAAACCCACACAAATCTGGGCTGGAGAAAATGCTTCCAGGAGAGCAATTTGTTCAGCTCATCAGCAAGCTCGAGTGGCAGCGTGCTGCG
>VZRX01023818.1:32573-56976 GCA_013398075.1 Notiomystis cincta
CCAGGTAGTGTTTTAACAACTTACAATACAGAAGATCAAGTTCTAACATCCAGGGACATTTTCACAACTGTCTGTTCAGGTGGTAAAGATGTACTATAGGAGTTTAATGCTTTAGCTAGAAGATCTCTGGGTTCTGTGAGTACTGCTGGTTGGTGTCCTGTCCTCAGGTCCCCCCTGAAGGTCAATGCACCACTGGGATCTTCTTCTTTGTCCTGGTTGGGGTGTGCCACACATGCTTTTGCCACACTGTGGGTAAAACAGAGGCAAAGGGGACTCATGGAGAGAATTTGGCACTGCAAAATTCTTCACAATAGCATTGAGGCCACAGCAGTTATCTGACATTTCAGACCTTCAGTGTCTTTCCAGACTGGTTTATGGAGAGACCTGGGGAGTGCTGAAGTAATCCTGGGGCACAGAGGTTTCATGGGGGAAATGAAATAGAACCTGTCACCTCTGGACAATGTTCATACCACAGGACAAAGTTCATCCACTCCACAGATGTGGTGATTGTACCTCTGTGTGCTGTCTCAGAAGTCTCCCTTCCAAGAGTCCTTCCCATCTTGTAAGAGAAGCTGGCATTTTGGTGCAGGATCTGGACTGCAGTGTGCTGTGAGCTGATGCCACCTCTCTGGTCCAAACCTGGGGTCAGATGAGGGAGAGGTCACGAGTTTGGCTGTGAAAGCTCTGATGGAGGCTGTCAAAGGCTTTTTGGGAGGGAGTGTGGGGTGAGCCGACCCCTCTCACCCGCGCTGACACCCTGCACCCTGCTAATGGCAGCCAGGATGACTTTCTGCTAATGCAAATGTTCACAGCTGTATGCTGGATGTTGCTGAGTGGATAATGGCTGATGAGTTTGCCTGTAGACAGTCACTCCACTACCAGTGTGTAATTAATTGCTATGTAAAGTGCTCGGAGATGCGGTGCTGCTGAAACGCCGGGTGTATAAATGCCATCCCCACACAAAAGGGAACAACATGCAAATTCTCTCAATATATTTTTAAATACGAGCATTTTTCAGCTGTTTGCTCTTTTGTAAAATTTATTAGGCCCCCTCCTGGGAACAGGGAGGCAGCAAGGGCAGTGTGCATGGATGAGCTGGCTTCCAGGGGCTCTGACTGTTTGTGCTGCTCAGCCCCAGACTCTGGGGGGTCATCTGTTTTTCTTCCTATTCCTTAATTCCTTCCTACTCCTATTCCCTTAACCACTGCTCAATTTTTGTTTCCCCTTTTGCTTGCTTGCTTGCATGGTGAGCTGCTGCCTGCCTGCCTAGGGAGGGCAGAGGGAAGGAGAATGCTTTTTGTGCAAAGGGCAGAAGCTTGTAAGGGCTCCAGCCTCTGTTTCCCTGTGAACCAGAGAGATTCATGTTCTGCTTCCTGAGAAAATGTGTTGTCCCAACTGGATGCAATCCAGACAGGGGTGGTTTCAGGCCATCAGGAGCTGCAAAGGCAGGGTGGTGTGATGGCAGCAAAGGACAAAGCCCTGCCTGGCTATCTGCAGGATCAAGCACCAGCTGCAAGGAAAGAGCTGGAATGATAAGATGTCTTCCCTTGGAAATAAGTCTGACACAAAGAGGCTGACAAGTCTTAGCAAGGTGGCCTGAATGGAAGGCTATGAAATCTTGAGTGCTAGAGATTGTATGAAGAAGGCAAAATTACTCACTGCTTCCCATGTGGCATAAAGGAGAGAACATCCAGTGAAAATATCACACAAAAGTTTAAAACAAAAAGGGAGAAGTTGTTTTTCTTGGAGCATAAAATCCTGTTAGGGAATTCATTGTGACAGTGAACAACTAACATGGAAACAATTTAAAGAGAAGTAGAGTAATTCAGGTCCACTGCTGACTGTAGGTACCAACAGTTTGGTTGCCATTGCTGTTCCTAAACATCCAGCCGCCAGAAGCGTGGAGAATAGGTGGGGGACAGGAGGTGTTGCAGTTCTTGCAGTCATTTCCTAGGTCTCTGTTGCTGTTAAATGGAGGGAAATAGGACATAAAGACTATATGGACTGGAAATCTATGTTTCTTTTATGTGCTGATATTTGATAGATTGAGCAGTGGGTAGTTGACAGATCTTGGACAGAAATTATGAGCAGGAAATCTGTTTAATGAGCACTTTCCTATGGCATTCCTGAGAAGGCAGTCATAACTTAGATGCAAATTAATGTTTCCATCAATGGTCTGGAAATACATAAAAACAACGCTGCTGGCTAAATTGTACAGATAACCTAAAGTTTGGAGGAGTGATTAATATGGCTTGAGGATGTGTGTAAAGGACATCAGCAGTCCAGGCATGTAGAACATACATTTTCGCAGCATTAAACTGGGAGAGAGAACAGGAACCAGGAGGACAGGTGGAAGTATGGACTGGTGAATACCAGCATCACAGAACAGCTGAGTTTGGAAGGCATCTCTGTGGGTCATCTGCTCCAAACCCTTCATCTCAGAATAGGGACAGCCAGATCAGGTTGCTCAGGACCATGTCCAGTTGTGTTTTGAATATGTCCAAAGATGGAGACTCTACAACCTCTCTAGAAATTTGTTGCAGTATTTTAGCATGATCACAGTTCAAAAGAGCTTTTTCTTGCATTTAAATGGAATTTTCTGTATTTCAGATTGTGCTTCTTGACCTTTCTTTGGCACCACTGAGAAGATTCTCAATCTGTCTTCTTTATTTACACCCACCAGATATTTACACTTATTGTTATGATCCTCTTAAGATCCTCTTCTCTTCAACACTGGCCAATGCAGCTCTCACTCTTCCCTCACACATCAGACGCTCCAACACATTTGTTGTTTGTGTGCCCCTTTGTGGCACTTGTTCCAATACTCTGTTCACTGGTATTGGGGGCCCAGAGCTGGACACAGCACTCCAGGCCTGTCTCACCTGTGCTGAGTAGAGAGAAGGATCTCCTCCCTCTATCTGCTGGCAGTGATCAGCCTAATGCAGCCCAGAAACCTGCTGGCCTTGTTTGTGACAGGGGCACATTGATGGCTTGTGGTCAACTTGATGTTCACCAGGACCCCAGGTCCTTCTCTGCCAAGCTGCTTCCAGCTGGCCAATCCCAGTGTGCAGAGTACCTCTGGAAGGCAACGACTCTGAAGGAGATTAAGAGGTCCTGAAGGAAGGTCCTTCATCTGGACCTGTATTCTCAGTGTGGTGGTGGGACCAGCTGGTGTCAGCTTGAGGGAGACTGGTGAAAGGACAGGACTAATTTTGCCTTTGGAAGGGGTTGGACAACAGAAACCCATCTCCAGTCTGGGGACATGTGCTTTGTTAAGGAAAACAAGAAATTGGAGAGGATGCAGAAACCCACACAAATCTGGGCTGGAGAAAATGCTTCCAGGAGAGCAATTTGTTCAGCTCATCAGCAAGCTCGAGTGGCAGCGTGCTGCGTGTGTGCACCTGCTGCAGAGGACTCTTAAACCCCAGAGAGGAAGAAAGGCACAAGACAGACCAGTGCCCACAAGCTGAACACAAATACACATGAGCAGGGTCCAGCACTTGTTGTGTTGGTCATTTTGTCTAGGAACAAGTTGCCAAAGGTCTTGGAAGAGATTTGAGCTGCAGAGGGAGGTCTTTGAGGTGAGGCTGTGTGCTGTGCTGAGCCCAGACTACCAGGTGGCTCACTGGGGAGCTGTGGAGCCCAGGATTGAAGGCTGGGCTCCTCTTTGGCTCTGAGTTGAGTGAGCCCCGAGGGGGTCATGAGCACAGCGCCTGGTGTACGGCCTGTGCCTGATCTCCACACATCTGCCAGGCCGTGTTTAGCCCCTCTGGATGCGTTTTAGCCCACACAGGCTGGGATTTCAGGGGGTTTTGGGGGAGGAATAGTGAGTGAGTTTGGTGTGGAGAGTGGATATTACTTGGGGATTGAAGAGATGACATCACTCACAGAACAGCAAGAACCCTACAGAAGGTTTCTAGAGCACCCAAGAGGGCAGCTGACTCTAATCCTTCTGTCTTAGAGGACAGGAGGGACCAGTAGCAAGAGGCTGTCATTATCTTTAGGCATTGATTGGGCTACTGATCTTGAGAGGAAGAATCTGTGGCATCTTCACATGGTGTGAGTGTCACTATATTGCAGCCCTGGTGGACTTCTCAATTCTGTCATGCCTCTTTTCTTGGGTTTTCCTTGGGATCTCTGCTGCTGCTGACAATACCAGTATCAATGGTGAGTAGTGGGTATCCTGTGTAAGGAAGACCATCTACCCAATGATTAGCACACCCAAAATTTTCAGCCAAGTGCCTCTTCAAGCCAGCAAGGGCCACTACCCATAAGTACTTCTGTAGCTTCCTGCAAACAAAGCAGAAATAGAGTTGCAGGAGTATGATGGGGAAAAATCTATAGGCACAAATGTCTTATCCTTTTGCTGCGCTTTTACTCACCCACAACAGCTTCTATTCCTAACCCTGTGCTTAAAAAAACCCAAAACAAACCCCTGAAAGTCAATATTTATTTTTCAGTCTCCCTCTCCCCTGCTGTTCGTCTCTGAATTTAATGCTTTTGAAAGGTGAATGATTGACGATTTACTGAAAATGAAGTTAAAATATAAATAATTCCACGATTTCGCTGCTGTATTAAGCAGGCATATGAGAAAAGCCCAGAAGACCAAGGTTGGCTTTTATTATTAACAAGGAAAGAAATTAAATTTAAATAAATGTAATATTTATTAAAATTTCCTTTCACGCTGTTACCTGAGGTTCATAAAACTTTTGAGCTGTGTCAGCTTTGCACTCCCCAGTACATTGAACTCCAGGGAAAACTATAAGCAAATTCTTAAGATCAATGCAAACTACTTCTCCATTACTCAAAAAAGGGAATTTTAACTATTTTTGAAGGCCCCAGGACTCCACTAATCCAGATATAAAGACTTTTTTCACCTTCAAACTTCACAGTTCCAACTACCCTTTCACCTTCTCCTATCCCCACCCCAACACACTCAGCCCTTTACTCACTGAGGAGAATGACTACATGTCCTTTAACTCAGTTTCCATCCTTCCCGTGGCCAGTTGCCAAATGAAATTTGCCAAAAAGGTGGAGAAAGCCACTCTGAAGCTGCCCCTGTGCCCAGCCTGAGCCCATGGCAGTGCCAGTGCTGAGGAGAAGAGATGTAAGGCTCTGCTAGGTGGGGATTACCAGGTGATCCAGGTTTGGATTTAAACATCCTGTGGGACTTGCCTTGGTGTTTTTTGCAGAAAAACAGACCTGAAAGCAGACCTGTATAAAGTATTCTTGTGTGGAACACAGCTGCAGACCAGTCTGGGCCCTGAAAACTTTCCTACCTATGCCATGCAGACACACTCGTGTTTCTAGAGCTTAAAAGAACATGGCTGAGCTCTTCCTTAAAGTGGAAGAAATCAGGAAGAGGAGGAAAAGTTTTAACAGCTTTGAGGGCTAGAGGCTTAGACCAGTTTTTGGGTCCCAGTTTTCCCTCACATCAGCCTTGTAGATCCCTATTCCTAGACTATCTGTCACCTGGGAGGAAACACCAGGTTTCAGCACCTTCAGCACTGCCCTGTTGTGGGTAGGCTGGCTGAGCTGTGCCCAGGAAACTGGTCTGAAATGACTTGGCAATTAATTGCCTGAGCCCAGGCTGCCTGCAGTGCAGTGTGGTGGCCTCAGGACCCTCAGCATCTCTGTGGTGACAATAGCACAGAGCAGAGCACTTGTTTGTCTGGGCTGAACATCCTGAATGCAGCCTAGGAATACAATGCAGCATGCACCTCTGGTTTGGTTTGGGAGGTAGGAGACATTCAGGGATGAGGTAGCCATCAAAATTTAGCTTAGGCACAGTGAGTCTGCAGCAGTATCAAATACAAACTCTGTCTCAGAGGAATTCACCCATGTGTAAGGGATCTCAGTCCCTGCGTTATTGTGTCAATACTGCCCAGATTTGAAGAGGATTTCGTGCACAGAGGGAAGTTTTCCTCCTGGTGAAGTCACTGGGTGTGGAGAGAAAGAGTAGTTTGGAGTTTGCAAGAGTGGATTCAGAAGAAAAAAACTGAGCTGTAAGAGAATGTGCTTTGATGTTGATAAACGTGCCGTGTGAAGGCGCTAAAAAAAAGAAAAAGCGAGAGAAAGAAGGATGTTGAAAAGGATGATAAAGCAAGAAAAAGATCCATGGGATTTGGAAGCATTTGAAGAAACCTTTTTATAAAGCTGTGCTAGGCACGTCCTGTCAAATCTCTCCTGCTGTGAGGAATTTTCATGTTACTTTGCAGATAAACTTGTTGAGAGCACGCTGTCTGCCTCCATGGTGACAGAGCGGCATCTCGAAGGGAACGGCCTTGCATCATCATTTCTCCTTCAGTTCCAGGCAGCATCTGTCACTGCAGAGCTGGGCTTGGAGCTGAGAATTAGACCATGTCCTCCCTGGGCTGGCAAAACACTCCAAGCAAGGGTGCATTTGGTCCATTTTAACCTGACTTTGCCAGGGTTTCCTTTGGACTTGGTTGGACAAAACATGAGTGACTTGTTGCTTAGGTCCCTGTTCCAAAACCCAGCTCTTGATAATCTTTTTAACTGCTGTTTTCTGTCTCAGCTTTGGGAGGGAGGAAGGGAGAAAGAGGGGAGGCTGACATAGGATTTAAGGTAACCCAGGTCTGGAGTTGGTCAGGCAGCATGCATGAACTATCAGGCAGAAGGAGGAGGGGGAGTATGTGTCACCAAGGTCTGGCTTCTTAAAGGTGGAAGGGTTAATGGAATTGTACTTCATGTGCCATTCAGCTGGCTGGTGCCCCTCTAAGGTTAACTTTTTATTCCTTTAAAGAAGGTTCAGGTAGAGGAGAAAGAAATCTCAAAGTTCATAAGCTCCTGTGTGTTTTGTGAAGAAAAGTATGGAGGAAGGGTGTCCTCTGAACTGCTCCTGGTGTTCATGGGTATTATCCCTGGTAAGCACAGTATTCCCATAAGACAAAGAGAGACAAAAAACACATACACACAAAAGAATTTGGCCTTGAGTCATGGGAAATCAGTCTTGGTTCTTCAGCTCACAGAAATTTTGGTTGGCTCAGTTGAAAATGGAGAGGAGGAAAAGGAATAGCAGAAAATGAAAGCAAGAAGAAAGAACCATATAACACCAGAAACTGATCCAAGTGAGGAGAATATTTTGGATATCAGAGTAGGTAAAGTGTTTTTCATTGGAGGGGACTGGCAGCTCTGGCTTTTCCTGCATGTTCTCAGCTCTCACCTTTTCCTGGTGAGACCAGCAACCTTGCCAATCTTCCATGGCCTTGCATTGCAGGGGATAAGGATGCTTGTCTTTGCCACAGGGCTGTGTAAGTCAGCTGGACATGTGCCTTTGAGGAGGGGGCAGTTCATACCCTGTCTGCCTCTTTCCTGCTCCATCCTTATCTACCTCACTGTCACTGCACTACCCTGAGAGGTCTGAGGATCTTTCTCAGGCAAATGTTTTCTTAAGGTCTGGTAGAAGACTGTGTTTGGCATCTTTGAGTTCCTGCATGGAGTCAAAATGATTGCTTTGGTTTAGTCAGTGGCTGAAAGGCAAGTGTTTCAACAGCTGACAGCCCTGGCTGAAATGCATCCCCTGAAAATATCTCTCATTGGAAAACTGACTTATTTTTCATTAAATGGAATCTTTTTATAAAACAGTATCAGTTCTGTAGAATTTTTCCACTTTTTTCTTTAACAAAAAGTTTTCCACTTATTTTGTTTTCTTCCCCCCTTTTGCTAATTTGAAAATTCTTTTTGTTGCTCAGTTTTAAACAGGAAAAGTCCTACAGAAATGTCTACCTGACAGAAGTTCTTCACTTTTTTGTTACTTTGTGATGTAGAACAGTGAACAGGTCACAGCTGCTCCCAGTATGACACTGGCCACTCAAAGAAAAATTCACCTTCACTTAGCCAGTCACGTGCTCCAAGTAAATGAATGAAGCCATTAGTTTAATAGAGCTCTGTGTGATTTTGAGGGGGATTGTTTTTGAGTTTGTGGGTTCAAATCCTCCTTTGGACTGCAAGACATTTGAATTTTGCATTTCTTCCGGGTTTAAATCTGTACCCTGGAAAGGAGGAAGGCAAAGGAGGAAGGGAAGGGGTATGGCAGAGGATGGGAGGGGAGGGGACAAGAAGGAGAAGGTGAAGCATGTGTGGGAACTCCAATATCAGTTTCATGATTCCTCCAGCTTGACTTTTAAGGGATCAAACCTTCCAATTCTTACAGGGTAGTCTCTGAGGCCATGTTAAGTCACCCTTGCAATTACTGTCTTTAAACAGAAAATTTGGAGTGCTTTAAGAGCATATTCCCTCATATTAAGAGACAGTACAGATATGAAGCAGTGTGCTCCAGTGAGCTGGAGTTAACTCCCCATTTTTCCACCTCTGTGACTCTGGTACCAATCTCTGGTAATTTTGCTTTAGCAGCTCGGCTGCGGCGCGTTAACTTCTGCTCTGTGAGGTGAGAGTACGGGTATTGCTGCGGACCACGGCAGCTGTGCTGAGCTGGGAGGGGCTGCAGCTCCCCCCACATGTCAGACAGAAGTGTTTCAGGCTAAGCCTTTATGATAAATTAGGGAATGTGGTCAGCCAGAAACAGCCGGAGTGCTGTTTTATTAATCTGCGGGTGGATAACAATAAAAATGATGAAAGATCTAATCAGCTACATTATTACCTGGAGGTTGGTGGGGCCAGGAGGGAAGAGGGGTGTGTGGGTGATGTTGGTGCTGGGGAGAGTTCAAAGACAGGGAGAGGCAAGAGCATTGTCTTCAAGCACTGTCAGACAGTAAAATTCAGGGGTGAAAACCTTGCTGGAGATGATGCCTTCAAAATTTTAGCCTTCAGCACCCCTTTCTCATTTGCCATTTTATGGCTTTTTAAATCTGGGATATTTTTTAGCAGACAAGTTGCCCATCAGTGCCTGATGTTCCCTGTCTCAGTTGCACCTTCCTCTAGCTCCCCTGGGCAAGGCCATGCCAGGACACCAAGAAGACATTCCCTTCCTGTCTGGCAGAAGGTGGGGAGATGCCCCTTTTCTACTGGTGTGTCTTTAAATTTTTAGGCAATACTTAGGAGACTTTGGTGATAGAAATTAGAGGAGTGGGCTACTCAGGCCCCCATTATTAGCTGAAGAGGTGTTGTACACAGTGAGTAGGATGCTTATGGTGGTGGATAAAGCCTTTTGTGTATTCTCTGTGTCCCTTTTCAAATTAGGTGCTTTTCTCTTTCCTTTGGCATAGTAAGGTAAACACAGTACAGGGGAGTCCTGTCTAAGTACCTGGATATGGAAGAACTAGAAGGCTCCAAGTCTCCATTAAAGCTTTGATTTGGCAGCATCACAAAGTCTTGCAGTCAACACATCTGTATGCAAATGCATCATGGACAGATAAAGAGCCTCTGTTCTCCTCTCTCTGTCATATTTTGCGTATTATTTGCTTACAATTCATGTCTGTCTCATAGTCTCTGTGGTAAAAGCATATTGAGGAAAGTCATCTCCCTTCCCAGCAATTTTCTCAGCTTCTCTTGATCATTAACATGCTGGAAACCACTTGAAAGAAACACTGCAATTTTTTAAGGGATTTTATTCATTTATTCATCAAGGTTAAGGACCCTGAAAAACTGCTGTCTACATCTTTTAGCACTTACTTCTTTCAAATCTCATATACATTATAGTCCTCAATCTGGAGTTCTCTTTTGCTGTGAGGTTTTCTCTGCCCGTATCTTCTGTTGCAGTCTGAATATACAATAAACCCCTTTAAAATTAGTTATACTGCTACAGTTGTCAGGAGAACTCAAGTAATCTGATGAATTTAGTAAGAATTCCAGGCTGTGAAACAGACACAATGAAATTCTCTCCTTCAGCCTTCTTGCCTCATTATTAAACCTTCAGTTTATAGTGTGCAGACAGTCGTGCACTATAATTGAGGTTGAATTGCCATTCTCATTATAAATCCCCTTTTCTCGCGTGCTCATAACTTCAACCAACACATGGGCTGAAACTGTGTGCTCTCACTTTCAGCCCACAGTAGAATATTTAACTCCATGATCTATGGGCTTTAGCTCTGCTGCCATGGTCTGCTGCCCCATATATTTCACCCTAACAAGAGCTTCTCTTGAGGTTAAAATACAAAAGTTGAACATTAGCAGGTGTGCCTGGCTTAGGCACCAGACTTGCATCTGTATTTTAGGTAGCTGCTGCCCTGGTGGGGGCAGTGGCATTTGCTAGCCAGCCATCTGAGAGGGTGGTTTTTTCAAGGGGTGTTTCTTTCAACTTTTCAGTAAAAGTTCTCTCTCTGAAGCCTTAAAAAGAAGCTGTTTCTCCCCACTGGCTGTACAGGAATTTTGGTGTTTCCTTCATTCACTGCCTAGAACTTAGGTACAGGTGAGATCCAGCAGAACTGTTTATCCTCCTGCTTTCCTTCCTCTGTGAGGGTGAGGTCTGTAAGCCTGACCTGAACCTCAGCAGGGGATCCAAAACTGGTGACTGCATCCACTTGGACTCTGAACAACTCTGTTAAGCCCACAGTGCCAGGAGCAAGGGCCTCCTTTCCTCTCTGTATGCTTACGTGTTCTGACTCCCCTCCGCTTTTCTGCCAGCGCTGGCACGTGGAGGCAGTGTCACACACCTTGGTATCAGATCCTCTGAGAAAGGGTCAGTTCACAGGGACAGTTCAGTGCTGCATCTCAGTCTGCAGCCAAGAAGAGCAGAAAGGAGCAGGCTCGTGGCTGCAGCACTCAAGGAGGAAGCGAAGGTTTGGGGTTTGGATCTCGGTGCTGGTCTTTGTCGCAGGTTTTGTGCATGCAGTCTGATGATGCAGTCAGGTCTGATGACTAGAGCTCTGCTGACCCAAACAGTGATGATCTCAGCTCAGATGTTGGTATTGGCAGCTAGATGGGACCATTTCCACTATAACAACGCTTGAAGTGATGCCTGCAATGAAATAAAACAGAATATCTACAGACAGACCTGCAGTGTCCGGGGCACATGCCCACACCATGTCTTGTCCACTCTCCACAGGCAGTGGAAGAGTTCTCCTGCCCAGCTGCAACACAGTGACTTCTCCCAAGGTGCTTCATGGAGAAGACTCAAGAGCTGAGCTTTGTCAGAAAATCTTGCTTAGAGTTTATGGAGACGAGTGAAACGTGAAGGATAAAGAAACACTAGTATTTGTCAAAAAACTGAGCCAAAAGTATTTGTCAAGAGTTCATTGTTTGATTGTTTTTTTTTTTTTTTTTTTTTTTTTTTTTTTTTTTTTTTGTTTTGTTTTGTTTTGTTTTGTTTTTTTCTCATATATTTACAGTGGGGAGAAGGAGGTGGAGGAAAATCTTTTGCTTGGAAAGGAATTTGTCATGCTGGGGAGTATGAGGTAGAGAAACAAAATGACATCTTACAGCCAGAGGAACCATGGACCAAGACCAGTCCTGCCTGAAGACAGCTGGTGTAGGGGAGTGTTTCTGATGCCTGCTGTCACAGAGGCCATTCCTGTTCACTAAATCCCTCCCTCTGCCCTCGCTGCCATGGCCCAACACCTGCTCAGGGAGTAGACAGAATCAGTGAGGGAAGGTGCTGCCATTTACCCCCAGAGTTCATTACCAACCCCTGGTTCCTGCAGCAGGGGGGGAAACCTTGGCCCATCTCTGGAAGCCTAGCATCTCATCAATTTTCCTTGGCTTGTGCTCCAGACTGCCCTCCATCCCTGCTGAAGTGTGAGGGTGCCCATGGCAGGGGCTGAGGATGCAGGAGCACGTGGCAGGACCTGAGGACTCCGTGGCAGCGTTTGTAGAGCTCATCTGCCAGTGCCTGAATCCCTGTTCTCCTCCAGGCAAACGGCCCAGCTTTCTCACACCTCTCCCCCACTTTCTGTGCTCTCCAAGTGCTACTTGTGGGAGTTGAAAGTGAAGTGACAGAGCCCGAGGGAAAGGGGAAAATACAGTCTGTGTCTCTGAAAATGTAAGAGGGACCCTTCTGTGTATTTTGTTCCTCATCCCTGTCCCCAGCTGAACCACTGTGGCCAACTGCACTGAGAATTTTGCTCCAAAGTGCAGTGGAGATGAGAAAAAAGCTAAGGGTGGGGGGAGGAAAGTTACTCCTATGCTGCTGGCATGGGGGATTTTCTTTGACGTAAACTTTATTTTGGGTGACAAGGCTTAACATCTTCCTTAATGCTGTTTCCTGCATTTCAGGTCCACTCATCAGAGGCTGTGCTCTCTGGAAGCTGGTGGTGTTCCCCTGTGTGATATGTGCATGTTTTGTGAGGGTGTCAGGCATCCTGACATTTGGCAAGGCACTTTCTAGAGCTGTTTCCCTCCTTCACAGGGGCAGGAGGGGCTGGGCAGGAGCTCTGCAGGCTGTCCTGTATCACTGGGCTTAACAGCTCCTTTCAAATCCCTTCTCTAAGAAGTACTTCTGGCAATCACTGTCCACATGTGCCTGGGCTGCACAGAGTTTTAAGAAGTAGGTTGTGTGGAATAAGGTATCTCTGAGCTTTGCTGACAGAGTTATCCCTAGGAACCATGTGAAGGTTTTCTGCAGCCACCAGAGCTGTTCTGAATTTTTAATGAATTTGAAAATCATGCCTCAAGCTTGGTCTGTTCCAGAGACAGTGTGTAACAAAGAATCACCTCCAGTGAACACCCAGCCCAGAAAACGAATGTAGGGTGTTTTGGGTAAATCCAAGTTTGTTTCTCTTCAAACACTTTTGCTAAGAAAATTCTGCTGCTTTTCAGTTTTGATCACCTGATGAAAGCTTACAAGCAAGACAACTAAGGGCACTCATCTTAGGCTGAGTGGTTGGCTGGATTTGTTTATAAGTTTATAAATGTGAGGATATAAGAAATAGATAAAGATACGTGTCAACACAAAAGACAAACATTCCCATGGAATTCTGCTCACCCATCTCCACCTAATTATTATGTTCCTCTGGTTCAGCCTTCCTCTGATGAACTAGTCATCCTCTGTAGAACTGTGGTAGCAAACAGTAGGGCAGAATATTGTGTGTGTTGTCTGTCAGGCACTGTCACTGAGCTGACTTGAATACTTGGCACATATTGGTTTTGGTTTTGTTGTTGTTCCTCAGCTTGATTTTAACCTTTGTGAGCAACACCATTTTGTCTGTGCTCCTGCAGTGAAGGGTTTTAGGCACACCCAGTGTGTGACAAGTCAGATCATGACCACTGGAGAAGGAAAAATCTGTCCTGCTGAAATATTTTTCACAGAGGCCCATCTTGACTCCTTCTCTACCCCTCAACTGCTTTGTAATCACTAGTAAGAAAAAGCACTTAATTTTGAGCTTGCTGGACTTAAAGGACTTCATAATTGGTTGTACATGTCAAGGTCCGCGTGAACTGCTGACCAGACTCGGTTTATGTAAGCCATTCTTCCATCCTCCCGACTGCTGCCTTTGGTTCTTTTCCTTTAGCAAGTGCCATTTCCCTTGAAATACTGAAATATTTTGTTAGCTAGCAACTTTTGTGTTAAGCTTTGCTGCTTTTGATTGGACAGTTTTCTCCATTAAAAGTTTATATATTTTCAATATTTTGGCCCCATATGGGCTGAAAAATGTAGATTTTGCAGGCTGGAATTTTTTTTTTTCCCCTAGTGTGGTCTGCTATGGAGATGTGTGGGAGATTTGGCTCCTTCCTTCTCTCCCAGCAAAGTTCAAGTAGGTCAAATGCTACCATCGATGTTCTAACTTTATCTTTACTCCTTCAAATCCCCACCAGCCTCCTGGACTCGACTTTACAAGTCCTTTCATGTCACTTCAGACCGTAGTAGGAGGAAGCGAAAATTACGGGCCACAGGCAGGGTTCCAAAAAGTGCTCTCTCTGTCTCAGAAAGGGGCTGGCATCTTTCCATGGGCCTTCATTGTATTTTATAGCCATACTACAGTATTTAACAGCATAATTTAGTAAGTGTCGGTGCTCTGTGGTGGAGTGTGGAGGAACTGTCTTATTCAACCCCTGGCGACGTGTGCCGATTCAAGTAATGCACCGTGAGGTAAAGGTAATGTTTTCTGGAAATGGAAGTGGAGTCAGAAATGCCCTTTTTGACCATCAGCATAAATAGTGTTGTCATCCTGATCAGCAAGCAGAATTCAAAACCTTTTGCCCTTAAAGAGTGGCTCTCTCTTATGCTTTAATTAATCTTCCACCAACATAAGAAATAGTAATAAAAAAAATCAGAGTCCTTGCTATGGATTAAAAGTATATCCTAAAAGTATCTGAAGCACAAAATCTTACTGAAACCCTTTTGACTTCGGTGCCTCTTCATTCCTTGTGTGCTTTTAATGCTTGGGGGAAGATAGGTCTGGCTGGGATCCTAGATTGCCATCTGATTTAGGGATGGGAAAACAATGACTCTTCTGGGCTGTCACAGAGACCATTTCATGTTTACCTCGGCTGTGCAGCTGCCATCTGTGTCTTACTTTGATTATCAGGGAGGTCAGCTGTCAAATGGAGTAGGAGGAGGCAACAGTTGCATAAGAAGCTGGTCAGATATCATCTCCTGAAGAGATTTTAATATGTTCTCCAGACCAGAAAGCTGCAATAGTCCATCATAATTTCTATTTGCCTTACCACACTCTGTACTTGGATTAAAAACCCAAACAACCCAAAGATATAGCCCATGTAAAATCATTCATCACACTCTCAGTCACGATGTCAGGCCTCCCCTGCAGAACTGGTACAGTTTGGTTTATGCTATATTGATTTCTGACCTGTAGCCAGGTTTAAGCTGAAGTTTCCCCTGCCTGTCAGCCAAGGAGCAGTGGGAATTCCCTTAGCTTAGAGCTAAGTTGCACTACTAGGATTGTGCCAGGGAAAAGTGAGTATCTCACAGATGGTACAGATGGACTTGGCCTCGTGAGGACAGCCTGGACAGGGTTATCCAGGGTACATCTGGGGAGCCACCTATTCTCCACTGGGTGGAACTGGAGTGGCTCTGTGAGGCAGAGCAGTTCCTCTTAATGTGCATGGAAGTCCTGGTCCCTCTGCACACCCCAGTATTTCTCTGGGTGACTGCTTTTGTGCTCACCACTCACCCTGCCCTCACTGGTTTTCTTTGAAGAGAAACTCAATCCAGAAAGGAAATGCAGCAAACCCTGGTCCACCTACCAGGCTGGGCAGTGGTGAGGAGAGAGGCTGCTCTCGTTGCCTATCCCACAGCACAGGTATGAGTGTGGTCATGCAAATGTACCTTTGTAGCCTTTAATAGCTTTATTTTATGAGAATAACAAGGGACAAACCCAGAAGGTCCAACCTGATTTCAGGAGCAGCCTGGATGAGAAAACCACAGAGGTTCTTCCCATCAGCACTGCCATGATTTGGGGTCTCTATCTGCTCTGAGGGGAGGTTCAGAGGGTTGGTGTCTATCGTGGTAACATACTCACACATCTGTGCACACCTACAGCAACCATAGGACCATGGAATCATGAAACATCCCATGTTGGGAGGGACCTAGAAAGTTCATGTGGTCCCAGTTTTCATGGGAAAGCAATCTTAGATGAGATAATCTAGCACCCAATGCAACATGATGGCATGCTGGAAACTTCCAGGGATGGAGACTCCACCACACCCCTGAGGAGGTTGTTCCAGTGATAGTTTTCACTGTAAAAAATGTCTTTTCTATGTTGAAAAGAAACTTCTCCTGATGCAACTTGTACTTGTTCTCCTTTGTTTTCTGCTGAGGCTCCTTTTGAAGAGTGTCTGTCCTCTTTGTAGCCACTTTAAATTAGTAGCATAATTCCTCTCTAGCCTTCACCTGAAATTATCAAAGCAGGCAGGGTTGTGTTGTAACAAGAATGAGCTAGCTGGGCAATGGACTCTCTGTTTTTGGAAGTGTCCTTTGTAAATCTCAAAACCAGTGTGAGGCAAAGGCATATGTCATTTCACAAATGGGTAAAGTGAAGTGATGCAACCCAGAAACGGTGCTGAGCAGCACTGCCACAGGCTAAGCACTGGTCCATAACCTCCTCTCAAGATGGCATGTGGCTTGGTAACTGTCCAGCTTCACCATCTGCAGAGACTGAAACTCAATTGCTGTTAACGAGAATGAAATTATGGCGATATTAGCATAATTAAAATGAGAAAAATCCTAGTTCAGGGATGATTGATACCCCTGGAAAGCTTTGGATGGAGGCAGAAAAGGCAGGTCCAAGACTCTTGGCTCAGATGTTATTTACCTGCATGATTTCTTCAGGTATGGGGGGAAATGTCCTCAAAAAAAAAGGCAAAAAAAAAAAAGCTTAATGTGGCTAGTGACTGGTATTAAATAAATGATGCATGTTGGCAGAGCGATAGATGAGAATAGCGGAAAACACATTGTGAAAGGAACCAGAAGAATTGCTGTCATAAATCTCCCCAAACTATTCCACTCTGAGAGAGGCTTGAAACTAAGCAGGTTACTAGGAGCATAAGGAAGGGGGCTTTAGAAGAAACCCATGGCCCCATAGGTTCATTGACACAAGTTCTGCCCATGTGTCCACCTTCTTAGAAAGGAGAAAATGCATGGCCAGGGAAAGGAAGGCGTTGTGGAAGTGTGACATTGCCACTTGGGTTGTTTGTCTCTTGGGTTTTATTTTTTATTTGAGGCAGGTTAAAAGAGCTCCAGGTGTTCTTTCTAGAAAGAAAGAGATTAGAAGGCAACATTAATCAAGTTTACAACATATTCAAACAAGTAGATAAAGAGGAAAGAAAAAAATACCCTGAAATGCTTTTGTAATGAATGCATATTTTAGCTGAAGAATTCACAGGGGTCGACATGTATATATGCAAAACTAGGGTTAGAAGACAAAGTGGGATTATTTTCAAAGCTCATAAATAATTTAACTGTTGGAAGAAAAATGCAGAGGTTTCTGTTGATCTTATTGCCAAAGAAATGACTTCAGGTCTGATAAAGCAAGGGGCTAAAGGTGTTTTCACACAGAAGAATGACAGAGCATAGCTGTTTGTCTATTACAGCTTGTCACACCAATCGTGGATTTTATTGGGTAAAAGATGGGCATGTTGGGACAGGATATTCTGGCTCCTTTGACACACTAAAATTGCAGTTTCTTGTTGACTTTTGTAAGGTGTTCACTGAAAACAGTTGTAAATGCTCCTATTAACTTATTTTGCTGCAGAAGGAGGCCATTGTTGAATGCTTTTGACAGCCCCACTTGGCAAGACATGGGAGGGGCTTTACAAAAGGCCAGCCCCTGGAAAAATTAGTGGAGCAGTGTGCCTTCTTAACTGGTGTTTCCAGTTACCCTGAAAGTTGTTCCACTTCACAGTGACCAGGGCAGGTCATACAAGACCCTTGTGATCAGTTTAGCACGTGCAGTGCTGCATGCCACCCTCACACCCACTCAGTCTCCATACCAGGCACACTGTGCAGTTTGGTCATGCACTGAAATGGCTGGAGATCTCAAAGCCTCTGTTCCACACCATTTCTGTTCTTGCCATATCATGCTGAGTGATAACTGTCCCTCTGACTCGAATTACAGTTTTGTCCCTGTTCTATATTTGTCTTTGAATTTATATTTCCAGAGAGTGGGAGAAGCTGAATTGACACCCCTTGAATACTGCTTTCCTGTAAACCTGTGGTTTCTTGGCCTTAACACACCTCAGGCCTCTTGGCTGGAAGTTGCTCAGCTCAGCTCAGGGTAGAGGTGCACAGAAGCACCAGCACTCCTCTCCTGCATGCAGTACCTCACCAGGTGTGCACTCTCTGTGGCTGCTTCAAATGTGAGTACAAGCCATGGCTAATTGTTTCACTTCCCACCTCACAGGGCTTCTCTCAGTCACTACCTCCCCAGTGAGATTTACTGGTTTCCATCTGCACAGAAGCTGTTTCCCAATTTAGCCAGGTGTAATGCTTGTCCATGACTGTCCTTCTGTCACCTGTGGGGCAGGCGAGGTGGCTCTGCATGCTCAGCCCCTGGAGGAACAACCCCTGAGAAGTAACATCTCATGCATTTCCTGGGTCCCCAGCTGAAAGTGCAACAAAAAAGCACCAGCTGGGCTCATGAGCAGTGATAGGGACCCCTCTGATCCAGGACCTCCAAAGATTTCACATGACCTGGGTAGAAGCAAAGCAAAGCATTGTCAGGCCAAGTTTGTCCTCTCACTCCAGCTGCAGACCTCTGCCTGCTGTTCTTCACTATTTGTGGTTTGTGGGAAGGGAATGCTCCTTTTAATCTGATGCATGAAAACCTGTCCTAAAATTTGTCATTTGGTTGTATCCTCCCCTCCATGGAAGGAAAAATTCCTCGGTTTCTGATTAAACTGGATTTGAACTGTAAGTCTTTCAGGCAAATGTGTGCTTTATGTGGATTCCTTACTTCTAGAAAAAATAAAAGACCTTAAATGTCCAGTATTTAACTCAAACTCAGCCCCCTCCCAGCACTGTAAAAGCTTGGTAACCAGGGAGAGAAAATATTTACTTAGTAGAGCTTTAAGGTCAGGCTTTCAGGCTGGAAGTTGAAAGGTGCAAATAAGCCAGATGCAGGACAACTCCTGCTGAAGGTACAGAGCTTGATCTGCAGAGCCAGGTAGCTCTCTAGCCCTTTATCCAGGTTTGGCTCAGGTTTTTCTGTACAGCCCAGAACAGAACAGGATTTTTGACTGAGTGGGATGCTTAGGCTGGGCAGAGGAGCCTGGTGACTGTTCCCACAGATAGAGTCAGCCTGCTCTCCTCAGTCTCCTATGTGGCTCAGTCTGAATCTCATGTTTCTTCTTTCCCCTACGCTTGGCTGCTTGGTGCTTATCAGCTATCAGAGCTGTGCACAGGGACTCAGACCCTCCTTGGCATTTGGGCTCTGGAACACAATTAGAAATGTTTGGAATAGCTGTCCCTTGGAGAACTGGGTCTGGAAAGTGTCTCATATGAGTCTGCTGGTTGCCAGCACTCAAAACAAACCAGCCTGCAGCCCAGAGCACTGCAGGTCTGCTGCACTTGTGTGAGACGTGGTGCACAGTGTGGTTTGATGGTTATTGTGAGAAATCTGTGTGGTTCTGCGTGCTCTGGGCTTGCTACAGGAGCAGCAGTAACAGAGCAGACCAAGTGGAAGGAGTTAAACAAGGATAAGTTGGGCTGACACTTTTCATCTGTGCTTGTGTGCCTTTGTAACAGTGGCTGGGGGCTTCTATTGGCTTGGCTTAAAAAAGACATTGCTAATGTCTAACGCTTGATGACAGATGGTTCACCAGTGCTGCTAGGCCCATTGTCTCACTTAATAGCTCTTTGTTCTAGCTGAAAGAAGGTAATCTTTTCTTGTAGGAGTTGGTAGGAGGATCTGTGTACAATATGCCTTCTGACAACCGTTCCAGTTTTGGAGCCTGTTCTGTAGCTCGCTGAAGTGGAATTATCTCTCACCCTCTGTAGGAGGGACTCACAAAGGAGGCATCACACTCATGATGCCTAATTTGTGGGTGTTTTGCTATCTGGTAGGACTCACCACACTGAATTAGGCAATTGCATTCTCTGTGCTGTGTATGGAAGAAAATAAAATATGTGATCTGATCTGCCTCAAAGGGTGAGGAGAAGTTTAGGGCCTCTCTCTCTCTGGGGCGGGGAGAGACACCCATTTTTGGGAAGTCATGCTGTGGCTCCCCACTGGGGAGAGTTAACCCACCCACTCACCAGCTGACTGCAAACCTGCATGTTTGTATCTCTCCTTTTTGAATGCTGAAAGCAACAGCTTCAACCCAGCAATGATTAGAACCCCAAGTAAAGGCCATGAGGAGCAGAATAAGGAGTACCAAGGTGAGAGCCTGTGTCCTGTACAATGCATATCATATTCAGGAGTGGTGCTAGAAGCTTGGGTCTCCTAGGAGAGGTAATAGAGTCACTCACTCCCTGATTTCTTTTCTCTTCCCATCTTTTTAAACAAGACGAGGCAGATCAATGAGAGGAGTTGTGAACACCTCCTTGGACTGACCTACAATTTTATAATCAGGGCCATCTTCTGTATCACAGGAGTCTCAGGGGGCAAACTTCATCTGGATGGGGAAGAATCTGAACCTGCTCTTCTTGTGTCTCCTGTGAATGCACTGCACCCTGCAAGGCTGCTGCTCACAGGAGCAGGGCCTGTGCTTACCTATACCTGTGCAAGGAAACGCCTTCCCTCGTCCTGCTTGCTGGAGGTGGTCCATGACAAGTTCAGAACTTACCAGACTGAGACCCAGAACTCAGGATGGCTCATGAATGCCACGGTGAGGGGATGTTTGCTTCCAGGGTGTTTCTTCCCACCAGAATTTATTGTGTGTTTACCAGCACTGACATTACAGAGTTTCCTCAGAGGCAAGTTTTGGGGAAAGTTTTAGGTTGTGTGGGCACTAACAGAAACTTGCACAATGGTGAGGGCAAGTGATGAGGTTCTGAGCAATCTGATCCAGCTGGAGATGTCTCTGCTTACTGCAGGGGGGGTTGGACTAGATGACCTTTAAAGGTTCCTCCTAATTCAAACAATTCCACCGTTCTATGAGACACCAGAGTGACCCCATACCCTTAATAAATGAAACACAAGGGCTCTGATTTGGAACCTTCTGAGTGTTTTTTGGGATGTATTTGCTCTAATGTGAGTGTCTACTGTAGTGAGAGAGAAGCTGTGGTATTGAAACCTGTTTTAAGAACTGCTTTCCTCAATAAGTAGACAGCAGTGCTATTCCAAAAGACATTTTCAGGCTCAACAGCTGGCTGCCTTGAGTTTGCAGCCTATTCCCATTTCATTGGCTCTGGAGTGGCAGGACAAGTCAGGCTGTTTCAAGTGAGCTTTGCTAAGGGGCATCACTAAGGGAGAGCATCAGCAGCTTCCTTCTCCAAGTGGTGCAGAACAGAGTCTTGCACAGTGTTGCACTGAAGCACCTGGTGAGGAATTTCCCCATCTGCCAATCCCCCTGGGATATGTGAGTTCTTCCTGGGACCACAAACACCTTGCATGGGTCTAGGCCCATGGGACAGTTGTTGCCCCCAGGTCGTATTTGGGACTGGGAGAAATGTGGTGTTGGAAACTGAAATATTGGAGGTGGAAAAGTCCTCACCTTTCTTTGCAAGTTCATTTCCAAATGTTATTTTATTATTTGTTATACGAAGGGAAAACAGGCAGAAATCTGCAGCCTTGTTCAAAGTTCATATTATCCTTAATAAAATAAAGTTTTCTAATGGACCTCTGCCTGGAGTGGGGATGGCATGGAGGTGGGAAGAGGAATTGTTTCACCTTGTGTTTGCAAAGGGAGAGTGGCTCAGTGCCTATGTCAAGCAATGCTGATATGGAAAAGTGACTCCAGGAAGGGATAAACTGCTTTCTTAGGGGACAAAAAGTGATTATTGGTTGAGCTTTCTCCACGAGACTCCCCAAAGAATGACAGCAAACCATGCCCTGGTCGTGTACCAAAGATTGCCCTGAACTACTCATGGGTGTGGGATTGCAGTTTACCATAATCACAGTGCTACCAAGGAACACATTGGTGAAAGATGTATGTTTGACTTTTAAAAAACCCTTTAGTTTCATGTTATGTGATTTAGCAGCTACAAATTAGAGAGAAGCTAGCATCAAACATGCAGTGGCTTTTGAACCTCTGTAATGCAGTGTTCTGTGAGCTGGTGCACACATACAGAGGCTTTCAGGTAGACCTGGTCTCTCCATTTTCATTGCTTCAGCTTGGGATGTTTCTCTGGATAATTGCCTGTCCCAGCAACTCAGCCCCGTGCTGAAACAGGCTTGTGCTGCAATTTGTTTTGCTTTGCAGTACCTGCAGTGTAAAAGGATGAGAAGCATGGAGTCTCTCTGAGACAAGCAACAAGCAGTTAAATCAGGGCTGGTGTGTCTGTACAGCCCAGAGAAGGGTGTTTTAACCAGCCATGCCTGCATTTGTGCTTCAGCCCATTCTGTCCTATCCTGTGTCTCTACCACAACCCAGAGAGCTGAGTATGGAGAGTACCCATCACTTGGTTTAGGCAGCAGTGTGGTGACAGCAGTGCTTTATTTCCCAGCACACCAGTGTAAATGAAGCTGCAGTGTAAATGAGCCTCCAGAGGGCTGACAGCCTTGTGGTGCTTCTCTGGGGGCTGAACTTGGAGATCTGACCACTTTTTGAGCTTGCAGTGTAATGCATGGGGCTGTCCTGGGAGAAAGGTCAGGACCAGGCATGGTCTCTGTTGTGTCACTGGTTGTCCCTGCTGGTCCTCACATCCAGATTCCCCGGTCCAGTAACCCCAAAGGTGTCTCTGCAAAGTGAAACATTTCTAGGGGCATGGACCTAAGTCATAGAGTGATCTTTAATAGTGTTTTCTGGTCTCCCCTCAGGAGCTGATTGCCCTCCAACACTGAATATTTTATCTGCTGTGTATTTCAGGGTACCTGAAACAAGACTGAAATCTTGTCTCACAATCATCAGTCAACAGCCCCCAGCTGTGTCTCATTGGCCAGAAGTGTTCCCAGCTGGATGCCCCAGGGGTGCAGCCCATCCTGCTTGGATGACATGGATGTGTTCTTGCAGATCCATCAGGATGTGACTCACACTGCAGAGACACAGCATCTACCTTGAGCAGGGTAGGGAAGAGCTCTGGGGATGATGAAGGTTGCAGGGGAGGGTGTGGAAAGTGGTCTGAGAAGTGGGGAGACAATCAGGCAGCAACTTTCAGTTCTCCCTTTGCTATGCCACTCTGGAAAATTGAGTCTTCCCTCTTTGTTGTGAGGTTTTCTTCCTTCAAGTAGGGATTTTCATCAGCCCTTCTCCACACTTAATTCTCAACCCAGCCCAGGTAAGAGACTGTGTTTTTGTCTGTTCATCCCTGCAGCTCAGGACAGGATGCTGAATAACCTTTGGCATAGAAACCTCTTCTTACTGGAAATCTAGTTCTCATTTTGTCTCTCAGTGACATCTGAGACTAATTCTTACATTTTTAGCCTACTCTGTCCTCTGCAGAACATCTTTGCTGAAAAGCAGGGATGGTGTATATGGGTTTGGTGTATATGCTCTTCTGTAGTTGCCTTTACCTTTGGAAGAAAAGCAAATACTGACCGTGCTCCCTCCTTGTATTCATCATCTTATTTATATTTATTTTATTTCTACTGCCCTGAACAGACTTAAGTAACTCATAGTATTAATAATAGGAGTTTCTACTAATAGAACTCCTTCCAATGGAGTTCAAATTATGGACAAGCACAGTAGTCTCATTTAGAGGTGGATTTAGCCTGTGCAACTTGTCCAAGTGCAGATGTGGCTGCAAGAATCAGGGAGAAAATGCAAAGGCTCCTGATCTCAGCCCCCGGCTCAGCTCAACTGATCTGGTACAGCCATTTCAGGGGAAAGCAAAATAACATTCAAAACACAAGATGTGAGGGATGCTCAGGAAGAAATTGAGCCTCATCTCTGGAGACTGCTCAATTTCACAGGGTTTTCCCAAAGCAGCAGAAGGAGCAACATCCCGAGATTTGGCCTCTACACTTATCAGCATGAAAAAACCATGAGCGTGAAATCAAACAACAGGCTTCAAATGGGAGCTACAATGACACTAATTTGTATGTACCATTATTTGATCTTCTAACCTACTAGGTTTAAGGTAAACCACACTGGAATATCAAGCAGACATTAAATGAAACAGTGTCATTAATTCAATCCAATGAGATACGTTTTATATAACAAAGGGATTTGTTCTGATACTCAAACAATGTATATTAATGAAAGAGTCGAAATAGATTCATTTTGTTCTCAAAGCAAACACATTAAGGAAAGCCATCAAGAAGTAAAGAACACGGCTTTTTTTTTTTTTTTTTTAAACTGTGCTTTATTTAGGGCTAAGCTGGAAAGCGTCATTCAATAATTACAGAAGATTACAAGGAGTTTTAGGGAATTGAGAGTGAAAGAGCAGTTTTATGGAACTGCAGCTGCGTTACACATCTGTACTTCCTAGCTGTGGGCTCAGTTTGCTTCAGTCCTTACTCTGGCAAAATGCTCGTTATATCCCCATGAGAGTTTTGGAAGAGTAAGGACTGCACGGTCAGGCCCAATATGTAATCAAAATTAACATTAAAAAAAAACAAAACAAAACAAAAAACCCAAAAAAAACCCCCAACAAACCAAAACCCAAAAAGGAAAAATAACAAAAAAAGGAAAGTTCGAGATCGAGATAAAAAATACTGAGAAAAATAAACAAGAGCATAAACCAAAAACAAGAGTATAACCAAAAAAAACCCAACCCAGTTATCACACTGCTCAATCGATGCAAACAAGTGTGAGAATGATGTAAATCAAGTTTTAAGACTGTGAAAATAAATTATAATAAATATGATATACTTTAAAATATATGTGTTCTTAAATAATTCATTGTTTTTTCTGAGTCAGATTTTTTAAAGCAATGTCTTATTTTTAACTGCTCTAAAGTCATTTACCAAAGATAAATATCGTGCTTTCATTAAATAGTTTTCCTTGTTTTTTCTCTATCATTACAATTAAAAGTCCTACAAAATATGCA
>VZRX01023820.1:11591-39485 GCA_013398075.1 Notiomystis cincta
CCAGCCCCGGAGACGCTAGTCCAGCAGGCATAGATAGCAGCCTCACCCGACGCCTCGAACCCACTCGAGGCATTCCGAAGGAGCCCTTGGCCGGAGAAGGGCCCCCGACAGCGCGCACCGCCCCGCAGAGCACTGCGCGCCGCGGGACTTAGACCAGTTCAGCAACACGAGAGGAAAAGCCGAAAAGAAGAGGAGAAGGGCGCCGTGGGCACGGAGCTCTCGGGCACTGGGAAGAGGGCACCTTCCTGCGGGCGAGAATGGTTGGACCCCCGCCCCGCTCCGCGCCCCGGGCCCGCCGCGCTGCGCTTACCTGCGGGGGCTGCGCGGGCGCGGCTGGAGGGANTGTGAAACTTTCGAATCTCTTGCCGATGTCGCCAAGAGCCCCTTAGGAGCCTCAGTCACAGGAACTGTCAACTTGCAGGTTCACCGAGTGCTCATCTGTGGAAAGGGGCAGGGTTGCACAACAGCTAGTATTCCAGATTAGAAGAATTATTTTATTACAAAAAAACAGGTTCAAATGACTTCTTCTTCCCCACCCCCTGCCCCCCATAAGTTTTTACCGTGAAAAAGTGATTTCATTGGATTGCAGGAGCATCTAGAGGCCACTTTTGCCTGTACATGCATCGAGTGAAAATACGTATGTTGCACAACCCTTAGTGTTCAGTGGCTAAAATGGCTAGAGTTTCTAACCCCTGTAGTGAGATTTCTGGGCAGGTTACCTGCAGCTATGCAAGTCTTCAGTGCCTCCAGCAGCACAAAAGCCTACAATGAAGCACCAAGCCCACTTAAAGCACTCGTATTTCCCAAGGACCCAGAAAGCAGCAGAGACAATTCCCAAGTCTGACCTTTGCTTGTGTGCCATCAATACAGTGATGATTGTCTACTGTAGCTACTGGCAATATCTGCTGCACCACGGGTGTGGTTATTAGGAAAGTTTTTGGCATCAGTGAGAGCAGGTCTCTTGCTGTCATGGCTGGTGAGATTCTTTCTCTTCAGGAAGAAGTTGTTGTCACCACACAGACCTTGTTTCTGTACTCAGCGTTGTAATTCTGCTCTGAGACTAGACTTCAACATGCTGAAAAGTTTGGTTAAGTATTCAGGAGGCTATTAACTTTGGGAAGTGCTGGATTTCATCTTCTGCCTGTTCAAAGCAAGCTACCAAACGTGTGCAAGCGGTGACCAAGAACCATGTTCTGTTACCAGCTCTAATAGATGGCTTAGCTTCTATACACCAGTTATGGTGACAGGTCTTTGTATGTTTCTCACCTGTGCGCAGGCCACATCTGGGCTGGACAACTGCAGTCTTGAAACTCAGTTTCAAGTGGGCTCAAACTGTCCTCCCCAGGGGGTAGAAAAGGGATGACTTACATGAGTCACTTATTAGACAGCAGGTCTTCAGAACGCAGAATTGCTTCTTCCAGTCCTGTGGCACCATTTCTTCTGTAACTTCTTTATAAACCAGATTTCACTCGCCTTTTTGGGACACAAACTGCCTGTACATGTCCACAAAGTCTCTCCTGTCTAAGCCAGTTGCCCAGATACCGCTGTAAGAATCAAGAGTAACTCAAAATCAATCAAAGCTTCAAGCAAAGGGTGACCTGACGAGATTTACATCTCTGTGAGAGAGATCTACAACCTCAGGCACGCAGGAGTCTTCTTCAGTAGGACAGTGCTTGCTGCTAAGAGCTACTACATCTGCAAACTGGAAATCACCCCTGATTAGCATCCCTGTGGTTACTCAAAAATTGCTGGTTAGGATGTTTTCTGCAGCAACTCTAGCTTCTGATCCCTGAAGGCAAATTGCAGAAAATAAGAGTCCTGAGCTCATGGGAAAAGGCTGATCTGTGCATGAGATGGGATTATATGAAGGTGAAGTGATCACAAACATTTTAAAGAAAATAATTTTGAGTCCACTTTCAGCAAACTGATGTAGTTAAAGCAGCAATGTTTTTTCAGTCCTTTTGTTTTCTGTTAGTGACTTCAGGCATGCTTGCTCAGCCCTGAAACATTGACTTGTCATTTATTCAAGGATAATGTCATTAATTCTCAATCAACCACTCTAGCTCTAAACGGAAAATATAGGGAATATTCAGTAAAGCTTACAAACAGGCAAATATTGAAGGTCCAGGGAGGATCACATGGTCTGGTGTTTAATGAATGTAACTGCTCTGAGACTTGGCTGTGGTGCTCTGTGGTCTGAGACGTGTTTATGTAATCACACACAGATGTACTGAATTGCATTAGATAGGGAAGTAGTTTTCACATCCTTCAGTCTGGAAAAACTTCTGTTTCCAGAACAAAGCATGTAAGTTCCATGTGCTCAATTTTGTGAATTGATTCAAATCATAAGTATTCTTAACTTGTGCAGACAGTGATATATTTATATTTAATTCTCAGCATTCATACAGTTTCAACTGAGTGGCTGCAAGATTAGTCATACAAACCCAGAAAACTTAAACATCTAATTCCTCTTCAGTCGGGGCCTGGAAAGTACCTCTGATGTTTTCAATTAAAAATAAAAATTCTGGAAATTTACACTTATGATGTCTCCTCACTCTGTCACTTCTCTATGCATAATACTCTGGTGTGGGTAGCAATGGATAATTTCATTTTGGATTGGAAATGTGCTGAAATTTTCAGTGCAATGGATGCTTTGAATGAAACATTCAATGAGATCACTACTAATTACTGTGGGAAAAAAATGGCAAGCTTCAGTACTATCTGAGACAGGAATAATTAGAGACCTTGAACTGTATTTTCACTTTTTATTGATCAGCTTTCATTTCTTAAAGTCCCACCATTTGTAGTAAATTGCTAAAGCATGTGTTACATTACAAAGGATGGCTCCAACAACTCACAAAGAATAAAGCACTCTTTGGAGTTTGACTTCTTGCTCATTTGTTACACACATAATATCTGAAGCTCAGTGCTGAGGATCTCTGCTCAGAACAGGATGCAGAGGAGTCTGAGTAAATAATATTGCCTACAGTTGGAAAACATGCTGTTTTCCAGAGAAACTTCAGACACATCTGAAATCTCATGAGAAAGAAAGCATCCCTGTCCATAATGGCGCGTCATCTTTGTTCTGTGGCAGTGCTTCTCCTTGGTTCAGTCTCCTTGGGGATCCTGCTAAGATGCAGCAGCAGAGCAGATGCAGCCACAAACTTCTAAGTTCTCCAGGCAAAAGATCAGGTTTTTCCATTCTCTCCCTCTCTCTCTCTCTCACTCTCTCTCTCACTCTCTCTCTCCCTCTCCCTGGTTCAGGCTCCTGTTGCCTGGAGGATATCCTAATCTTTCTGAAGTGTAGCAGATTGCTGAAAAGTGACTGTGACTATAGCGCTCCTGGAAGCCAAGCTTTGGCTCTTCATGGATTTCTGCCCATTCCCAGCGCCTAGAAGCAGGACTGCAAGGCCAGGATTGAAGGAAAAATGGGTGCCCATAGATGCCTGAGCATATTGAGGGTTAGGGATATATCCACCAAAGCAGAGGAGATGGTTGATTTTCATAGCCTCTATGGCGAAATCCGTGTCAGATCAGGCTGTTTAGACAGTGTTTGCACCAGAAATAAGAGCAGTGTCCATCTGAGTGACCAGGGCTCAAGGCCCTTTGTGAAAGAAGGTTTGGGTTTGTCCTGGCAGTTGTAACATCCATGTTGCCCTGAGAGGACTGGACTAGGGTTTGCAAGAAGCTTCAGGGATGCAAAGATGCCAGAGATGCAAAGGAGCTCGGTGCAATAGTGACTAGCCCAGTAACAGCTAATACAGACCAATAAAGCTCTGTGCCAGTGCTGAGAGCCTCACAAATCACGTGCTGTGAAATGCATCAAAGAGAGATGACGGCTGCATGAAGCATTTGGGGTTTGTCAGGGGCAGGCAGGGGGGCAGCAGGCTGCCAGGAGGCTCCTGGATGGGAGGCCAGGAAGCTGATGGTTGTGGCTTCACTGTGGTGAGGGAGGTGAGAGAGTGAGGAGGAGCTACAGTTCTGTGGTAAATGCAGGCTCAGGGATGGCTGCAGATTCCATGGGGGGAAAGCAGTGGGGACAGGCTGGACAGGCATCTCCCATGGGATGGCTGCAGCATTGAACACTCCCACGTGTCCTTCAGCTCCGTGGGACGTCTGGGTTGGAGCCTGGGGCTGGGTCACCACCGCTGTTTCAGGGAAGCTCTGCATTTATGCTGCCTGAACACTGCTGCTCATTCAGTCTTTTGTTGGAAAAACTTTTGTCTGTAGGGTGTTAAGGGATGACTGGATAGTGAATGCTGTTCTGATTTGTCTCTTCATCAAGCACAGGGCTCTGGGCTGCCATGAGATGACGAAAAACTCCCTTCTCATGAAGATACAGGGAAACAAGGAAAGCCTTACCTCCAGCAGGTGCAGTGGCAGCCCTCGGGTGCATTGCTCCAGCACCTGCCCCTCTGGCTATAGCTGCAAGGTCCAATGAATATAAAATCCTGCTCCCACAGAGATCCTTAGTCAACAGACAGCATCTAAAATCCATAATTTATCCTGACTGTGCCTTTTCATGTTGAATTGAATTATATTTGTACACCAATAAATTGAGTGCTGTACTCCTTCACAGAAATAAAGAAAATAAACTTCTCAGAAAAGGTCACATGGGTGCCTTTGTACTGTATATAATCTTGCACACCAGCACAGCCTGTTTAAATGCCAGGTCTCACATAGAGCTCCTGGAGTGAGTCCAGTGGAGGACAACAAAGGGGCTGAAACACCTCTCTCACAAGGAAATGATGAGGCAGCTGGACCTGTTCAGCCTCAAGAACTGACAACTCAGAGGGGATCTCTTCAATATTGATAAATATCTGAAGGGAGGGTGCCAAGAGTGGGGAGCCAGGCTCTTCTTGATGGTGCCAAGCAGTAGGACAAGAAGCAAGGGACAGAAACTGATGCTCAGGAATTTCCACCTGAACCTGAAGAAGAATTTCTTTACTGTGTAGGTGACTCAGAACTGGAACAAGCTGCTCGGAGAAGTTGTGGACTCTCCCTCACTGGAAATATTCAAGAAGTGCCTGGACACAATCCCGTGCTATGTGCTCTGGGATGACCCTGCTTGAACAGAGAGGTAGGACCATATGACCCACTGCAGTTCTTTCCAATCTTACCCATTCTATGGGCTTTGAAGAGCTGCTGGAGCTATCATTTGAAAGGAGTAAATAATGGCAAGTGAAAACTCAGTGCTACATTAGAATTTTTCTTTCAAGAGACAGAATTTCTTCCTAGAGTTTAAATGTTTTTATTTTTACTGAAATAATAAATTACTCCTTCTCTCTCTTCTAGAACTTCAGCAGCAGAAGTCACCAAAAAAGTTTCCCAAGAGGTGCCATTTCCACAATGGGATGGGTAACACACACACAAATCCAAAGGGGAAATACTGTGGGACTGAAGCTTTAACTGATCAAAACTGAAAAAAACCCAACCCTCCCCCAGACTTTCCAAAACACAGGATAGGGTCTGTAATGCTAGCTGAACAATAAAGAATTTGGATATATTTAGTTAATGAAAGCTCTTGCTGGAAGGTAAGATTGGGTCATTTATGTCTGCACAATAGCAGCCCCAGTGTAGAACATATGAATACCAGATGGCTGGAACTGTTCCATTAATGAACTGATGCATTCATTGTTCTGAATTTGATTTTGTAGCTTTTTGCTTATAATGATTTGATTGCACCATTAAAAACCTTCAATAACCTCAGAATTCCTCAGAATGCAAAAGAGAAGATGCCTCTGCCCCCACTTTCCACTGACCTGCAGGTGTGCAACACCTCTGTCAGTCAAAATGATGAATACATTTCATGCTGTTTTCTTAGTTCTTCCATTTAAATAATGCATGCAGGATCTATGCACAATATATTCTTCCAAAGCACGGGAAAATGCATTCCAGGTGACACTCCGTTATAGTCAATGGGGTTATCCTGTGATGAATATGTAGGGCAAAAGAAAATCATAGCTGTGGGTACCTAGGGAGAAATTCCTTCCAGATATGTGCAAATACAGGAACAATGTCAGGCACTAGAGATACACTTTTCCTCCAGAGCAGATGCCTCCTTTATTAAACATAATTCCTATTGCAATAAGCTTTCCGGTCTCCAAGCTTAATTAATGAACAGTCTAGGAAACCACTTCTTGTGAATGTTACCACAGGCAGATTAATTTTTCTGGCTTAAACACCTACCCTGTAAACTTTCTTTCTGCTTTAGTACTCAACTCCAACACTGGCTCTGTCTTCACTGTGTCTCTGCAGACAGTTTTTGTCACAAAAAGGCCTCGTGACAAACATATTTCTGTCCTTTGTGGCTCATCGCTGATCCTCATGTCTGAACAGACCTAATGGACAGGGAAAAAGAAAAAAACAATCAAATCTAGAATATTAGGTTGGCAGTGAGCAAAGGCTTTCTATCAGAGCAGGGCTTCTCCTATACAGCTGTCTTTGAGAGGCTGGAACAACTCCAATCCCTAGTGTCAGAAGTGACGCCAGGTATCTTATTTCTTATTTTACTTCCATTTCAGTCCTTTTGAGGCTGCACTTCTTAAGAAAGCTAAAATTAAAACAAAATAAACTAAAAAACCCCCAAACCCCAAAAAACAATGAAGGACAAACAGGAGGGGAAAAATAGAAGTAGAAAAGTGTGGACACAGACTGCTCACAAGACTCTTGGAGGCAAGTTCTGCATTCTTCTCTTCCCTGGGACTCCTCTGCCTCCTTTTTTACCTAGCTCCCCCAAACCCCTGCTGGTGTTGGTAGAAATTAGGTATCTCTGACACTGCTTTTTGGGGCAAGACAACACCAAGAAAGAAGCAGAGGTCAGGTGGCAGGGGGAAATTTTCATGTCAACCGTCCTTAGCATGAAGGCAGGAGACATGGATATCAGATAACAGAGCTGGAAGCTCATTGTTCCAGGCACTCCATTTCCCTAAGAAGAACATCCCAGGTTTTTCCTGGGATGCTCTGTGAGGTTTGCTTCTCCTGAACTTCAGCATTGTGTCTCAGGGACACTAAGGACAGGGAATGATTTCCCGCTTTTAAGGATGGTATTCACAACATCTCATTACTTGTTATCTGACACCCATCCTGTAGGTGATGGGCACACAGGGAAGCTGCAGAAAACCCTTCTGTGTCCTTCTGGAACAGGGGGAGAAGACACTCTGGGGCATTCCAGATGGAAAGAGATGTGTAAGTTTGGATTCAGTTCCCCACCCAGAGAGAGTAAACTGGGATGATCAAGTCATCTGAGAGCTTTTCTGAGCTCCACAGGAGCAAAGCCCATGTAATCCAGCTGCTGTACCCTTAGGAGTGCTCTGCTGGCTGGCTGCCCCCGCACTGCTTTCCTAATCAAGCTGATGCTGTGTACTTGGTGAAATGCCCCTGCTCTGCATCACAAGCACAGAGCAAAACCTTGGGGTCAGTCCAGCCTTGTTAGTTAATAATTGAAGGCCTGGTTGCCTGCTATTCCCTTTGCCATTTAGGGCTGAATCACTGCTAGTGTTTACAATCCCACACGTAGTATTTGCAGCATTTGTTTGCAATTGTTCTTGTAGTTCCTTTGTGTTTCTTTCACTGGGAAGGCAGAGTAAGGGCCACAATGGAAAACAAGTAGAAAGCCATTTGTTTAATGCCAGCAAAGTGGGGGGATAGAAGAGTCCTTGACCTCATCAACTAAAGCCACTTTAAACCTGATGGAAATCTAACCCCATATTTTTGAAAGATGAGCAAACCTTTCTTGGTGGCATATCTCCTCTTTTGACCAGCTGCCAGAAGTTGTCTGGCTGGGACTGTGATTTTCCAAGGTTTCTAGATGCCTAGTTCTTCTTTCTTTCAGTAGGAAAAAGGTGTTCAAAGTGCATGGTAATTTCCATAGTAACTCTTCGGAGACATACTTGCCCTGATGGTGACCTCCTCAGCTCTGAGAGAAAAAAAAAATAGCTCCAGCTCTGGCTTTTGAGCTGTGCCATAAAACAAACCTGGGGCCCTATCAGATTTTGGTTTTTAATTTTTCCCTTTAGGAGCCTCTCAGGCAGCACAGAACAAAGACTCACACAGGAGGGGCAGGGAGGAGGCTCAGGAGGGCACACAGCCTGGGCAGGGCTCTGTACTGGGCCAGTGAAATTAGGAATGAGAAAAGCAAAAGTAAAGGAACAACAACCAAGTCCCCTGCATCATCATCCACATGTCAGAAGGGGCTGAGTGCAACAAAGGGAGTAAAAAGGAAGGAGGAGAGAGTCGGGCACAAAGCTGAGGTGTTTCTCTATGTGTTTGTTTATTTGTTTTATTTCTCAGTACAAAGTCAGTAACTAGCAGCTGGTTAATTGGCAATAGAGTATATTGGTTGAAATTTGCTGTCACAGACCTGGGTTTTTTAGACCATGACAGAAACAAGCTGTTTGGTAGGCAGAAGAATGTGTTGCTGATACCTCTAGTTTTGCTAATAGTAGCAATGGATATTAGTTGTTCAAGACTAGCAATATCTGAATTCAAGTCCTTGCTCCACCATGGCTTAAGATCTTCAAGCCAAGAGCATGTATATATTTTTAGGGAAAACATGTTTTATCAGTCATCAATTTTGCACACAAAGGGTGAGTAACCAAGGCAACCTCTGTGGCAGCTATTACACTCGTGGTCAGACTTAATTACTTTTCCCTGAGCCTTCAAATACAGAAGTACGTAATATATTGAATGAAAAGGGCCAGCTTGATTGTGCATCAGTCTGAACAAGAAACATCCTGCCTTCCAGAAAGTAATAACTGTGTTAAATGGAAAGGAAAAAGGTGTGCTGCATTACAGGAACGAGGCACTGACCTCTACAGAGGTTAACAGGCAATGTACCAAATGGAGATTTTTTGTTCATTAGGAGGAAACATGAGAGTATAATTAGAAACAGGCCATGCTGTATGGTTTTGCCCACTACTACTATTCAACAGAGTAAATAGATGCAGGTATTCACTAGTTTTGGGATTGAATTAAAACCCAGAAATTTAACAGTGAGTGATTAAAATGGGCATTAACTTTTTCCCCCATAGGAGTTAGGAGACAAACCTGCAATTGAGTATTTGAGCTTAATATTAGCAGAATAATGGTAACTTTTAAGCATACTATTTTAAAAATTATTTTATAATATAGTTAATGAAGAGGAACATGCACCATTTGAATGATCTTTAAGTGGATGCAACAATCAAATGCAATAGGAAATCGTTAATATACCACCTGAGACTGATCTCTCCAAATTGTTTTGAAACCTGTCCACAGAAGATCCTGGGCCAATATTCAGTCTCCAGATCATAAGCTGTGCATGAAGTCTGAAAACAAAGACTTTTTCTTTCTTTGAGCTAGGTGTATGTGCCCTGTGAAGGCTAATGGGAACTGCAGAAGCATTTGCCCTACAGGGAAGTGGAGTTAGCCCCACATTATTAAATTGCTCAACCAGAAATTTGGTCTCTAGCAGTTACACAGATGTATTGAAATTTTGTTTTTTTCCCTTCTCAGAAAAACTCTCAAAAAAAGTTGCAAAATGTTGAGGTTGAACGGGAAGAAATAGGTCAGGGTGCAAGGTTGTTTGTCTCCACATACTGGGAGCCTTACTGCTGAATTGCACACACTTGTGGCCGCTTTCTTAAGCTACATAACACTGAGGCTCCACAAATCTGCCCTGTTTGAACTGTTGTCTGTTCTTCTACATGGGAAAAATTGATTAAGCTAGGGATTTGACCCAATCTCCTGGTCAAAGAAATGATTCCTGACTCAGGTGGGGTAAGACTTGAATCACTGGAAACAGCAGTATCACTGTGCCTCTTTCCATTTGGCTGACATCTATTGGACAAGATTCACAGTCTGAAAAGGAAATTAGCAAAAATACGCAGAAATAATCCTTCTTTTCAGACAAAATCCTCCAGGTACCATTCTGAGTCACTGATCCATCATCCCAGCAATGCATGTTACTTTCTGACACATAGTAAAAAATACACGTGTTTGAAAATTGCAATGATTGAAAAGGATTCCCTTTATGTGACTGTAAAGAATCCATCTTTCTTCTTCAAGGTGTGTTTGAGAACTATGAGCTGGATGAGTCAAGTGAAATCCACTCGTCCCCTTGGGTTCTTCCCAGAGAAGGGTGAACACTGTTGCATGGTAGTGAATCTTCTTGCAACTCAGATAAGATAAGCTTATGTGATCCTGGAAGCAGTGAATAAGTTATCTATTGTGTGAGAGGTTGGAAAAATCCTGGTGCAAAATGATTAAAAAATATTTATGAGAGGACTGGCATTGTGCACATTCTCTAAATTTTAAATAACAATCTGTTTAATGTGCCAAGTAAGCATTTTGAGTACCATGACTGATTACACCTTCATGAACTTTGCTAGGATAGCTTTTAAATTTGTTGCATTAAAGAATATATTCTTTAATACAGAACAGCCAAACTGTTCTGGATCTTACAATTCTCTTTTTCCTTTTGAACTGTGACCCATTCTTTGTGCCTAGTATGGTTTAGCCAAGCTTTACCTACTACAGTAAGTGAAAGATTACATCTTTTGGAGAGATAGTACCTAATAAGAAGAAGACCATGACACACAGCTACATGCTAACTTGTGTGAACCCCAGAAATCAGTTGCTACCACAAAGTACAAAGGTCACATAGATAATGATGAGTTAATGTTTGAGGTCCAAATCAAGTTCTTAGTGTCAGTAAAGGGCCAGTGTAATTAAGTGGCTTTATATGAAGGGGTCCATACCACTGTCTGTGTGCCTGTGACTCCCATCAGTACCTGAAAGGAGTGTGACAGAACAATACTCCTCATATTCAAAACAGGAATACAGCCTTGTATTTCAGCACATTCCCAGGAAGCCTGGAGCAGTGTGCTCCTTGTGACTCGGGGGGTGGTTTCCAGATGCTCTTTTGGTCAGTCATTCGAGCGAGGATTGCGCACAGTGCTGCTCCTCAAATGGCGAACCTCCTCTCACTGCTCAGGCAGCAGAACAAATACCCGTGCTCCCTGGGATGAGGCCTGAGAACAAAAGGCAGCAGGACTTCCCTGTTCTGCTTCCTACTGAGTCAGGAGCTTGGGCCTTGTTACGCCAAAAATTTATTGGCTTTACATTGCTAGAAGTACAAAATACTCTGAGTACAAGAAATAGATTATCTCTCATAGTAACTATGCTGCCTGTGCAGAGCAGGGAAAGCTCCTTTCAGCATTCTTGGCATAACTCTCTGTGTTGACCATCCCATTCTAACTTCCATCGTGCCTCCAAGAGTCTACCAAGGGCAGTGAATCTCCTTCTCTTCTACCCACCCATGGATTTTATCTCGAGGAGGATTATCTTCAGGTGGATAGTGAATGGTTGCCTGTAAAAAGTCACCATCCTTAGAAACTCTTATCAGCATGGAGTGGTGGAGATTAAGCTGGAGGGAGGAGAAGTAGGGGAGGTGGGTGGCATGTGAAGCTCTGTGACCCATCTGTGAGCTGGGCACCTGCTGCAGTCCAGAACAGCTCCCAGGGTTTCTGGAGCATGCCAGGGTCATAGGTTTCAAGAAGAGAGTCTCTCAGAATACAGAATGAAGTGGGGAGCCTTGAAAACTGAAATTAATAACTGCAGTCAAAAAATTATATATTCTCATTTCAAATGTTCCATTTAAATGCATCAATGGAAAATTTGGTCAAAACAACAGTAGGGATTTGTAAACTCTTTGAGGCAGAGATCAGGCTTTGACAGTTTCCAGAAGAGTGAAACATCAGTTTTAAGTGGAACCTGCAAGTGCTAGAGTTTAAAACAAATAACAAAAATGCAGTTGGTGCACAGCCATCCCATACATCTTTAGCTGTTGGAAGCATGTTACTCCTGGCTCGGAGTTTCAAATGACATAAAAAGTGCATTGGCACAGAGTATCCATACTACTTACCACGTCCTGCTATGCACTCCTACTGACACAGACATTGTCCTGGTTTCAGTCTGTCTGCACACTTTGAGCTCTGTGTAAGCCAGTGTGTCACTGCCACAGGGACACAGACATGGACTGGAGCTCCTTGATGACATCACAGCCACGAGACCGGCCTGGCTTTGCCAGCTGGCAGTGGAAATGTCACGCCTGGCTCTCAGTGATGCGGAACACAAGACGTGCGGTGCAGGGCCACAGAGCACGGGGGTAAAATAGGGGCCTCTGTGACAAAAGGAGGCCAATCTCCAACAGCAAAACAAATCCTGTGCTGGGATTTTAAAATGATCCTGTCACAGCTTGGAGCCACTCTGTGAAAGCTCCACCCACCACTGTGTGATGGCAGACTTGGTGGCTCACGGGTGGCAGAACTGTAAAAAGCCAGGAAACCATCAAATAAGCACAGCTGTGACCCATAAAGTTCCCCTTCCACCCTGCAGCAAATCTGAAAAAAGGCTAGCTCTGAACATTCCTCCTCCTCTGTCCTTGAAGCACTTGACATACAGATAGCTTGGTACTGGGGACAATACCAAAGATGCAAACCTGGTTATCAAACCCTCTCCTAACTGCACCACTGCCAGTGTGCTGCTGCCATTCAGAAAAACTGTGCAAAGGAGATGCCTTTGGTTGAACCACATGGGATGAAAAGATTAAAAAGCAAGAAAACAGAAGTTGGCAAAACCAAATGTCTAGCACAATAATAGTAAAATGCCTTTTATCTTCAATATTATCCCATCATTTTCATTGTTTCCTTTTGCTAACAACATTACTGGAGAACATACAAAATTTCCATTAATCCAAGAACTGTGGCTGTCTCCAGTCATGTATATGCTGCAGGAACGTGGGGGCAGAACAAATGAGTTGTGCTTTCTTAAGAAAAAAAAAATTTGACCATACCTGAAGACCTCACCTAAGATGAATGTTTTAAAAGCAAGCATATTTCTCTGTCATTTTTCTGAAGACTGGAGTCATCAGTGATGCCATAAATCTCTCCTGCCAGCAGTAAAAGACATGTTTTGCCCCATAGGCATGACTGATTTTAGATTTCCTGTTAAGATTTGATCAATACATGGTTTGTGTATCTGAACATTTCAGTGAAGAAAGGTAGGCTGGCTTTCAAAGGCTGAAGTAACTGCTTGAAGCAGAAACGTACATGCCAAAGGACACACATTCCTCCTTCTCATTTGGGTCTCTTCCTTTCAAAGTACACTGACCTCCTTTGTCTCTTTATCTGTGTCTACTTCAAAATGCCAGTCAGTTTAGTCTATGAAAGAGACTTCTAAGCTAGATCTAATAAACACCTCTGTAATACTGAATATCTCTTGTAAGAAAAGTCCTTCAGCACTGTTTACAGACAAGACTACCTTTTTGTGTCTTTGAGAGGTGTGCTCTGACAGAAGCAACTAGCACTGACCTTGGTAGAAGGGATCATTTATCAGCAGGAGTGGGAGAGCCATAGCTATAAACATATAAACAAGACCAAACCAGGGTGGTGTTAAAAGCCTTGTGTCTGTGTTGAAAAAACTCAAAATCCCAACCCCAAACTCAGAAGAATTACATATCTCTGCTACTTTGTTTAATCTTGAGCTGTGCAGCCCTTGCCTTGTGCTGTAGTGAGCAACAGGTTGCATGAGAGCTCTTGTGAGTCATGGCTACTAAAGTGCTTGTTTCTTGCTCACCTGCTTGCTTACCCTTCACTGCATCTTAGTCCTTTGCTGATGGATCTGGGAACTCTTTCCACTGCAGCAGCATCTCTCCTGCCTCTGAGGCTCCACCCAAGGGGATGAGGGCTGTATTGTGCCAGATATGAACAGATATTCATACTGGATAAAGTTTTCCCTCTAAATAAGCAGAGAGCAGGGGAAGAGGTATACAAGAAATGAGAGATTTAGTGATTTGCTTAAAGCTGTGCATGTAGTTACTGTCAGAGCTAGCAACTGAAAACAGGATTCTGAAGCTCCCAAGTGCCAGAATGAAGAAACTAGACTTATCCAAAATGTGCCCAGCTCTGATTACAGAAAATGAAAATATACTTTAAAAATAAACTCAAAGATTTTTATGATTGATATGTATCAAAATATGCACCAATAAAATCTCTCCTTTCTCAAATGCAGATTCTGTGTACAGACTCACATGAAGAAGAAGTCAGAGTTTAAGTGGGTGAAGTTTGGTTTACTCATCTGGAGCTGTGCCTATTTACATATAGCTGAATTAGAGGTATTATGTCTTTGACAATTTACTCTGTTAATATTTTTGTACAAATGCGTCTACACCACAATCTCTAACTGCTGTCTATTACACTGTTTTTCACTTGTTTAAACTTTTCACCTTCCTGCTGAGCTCCTAATGGAATAGTTTCCTAATGCTCTGGTTCTGGGCTAGTGTTATTGGTCTTTTTTTTTTTTAAGGTTCGTGAAGATTGTTCAGCACTTCGAGTGAGCAAAAGCTTTAGTAATAAATATGTAACACTAGGACCAATCCCTTTGCCCTTCCTCATTCTGAGGTTCCTCTTTTGATTTCAGGAGCAGAATCAGCTGAGCAAGACACTACTCAGCACAAATAACATTGGCAGGAGGACCCACAAAGCAGAAACAGAACTCCTGTCCTACAGCCAGAAGGCATTATAATTTCTGTGACGAAGGAGATCATGTTGCACTTTTGTTCCTACAGTCACAGTAAGAGGAACAGTCAGTTCTCAGAAATATATGATTTTATTTTAAGGAGTGTTGCATGGTAGAGAGAGCTGAGCTAACACTGCAGCTCCTGCAAAGAAAAATCAGATAATGGAAAATGCAGAGTAGATGAAGTAATATAAGGCAGAGCAGGTACTGGAAAAGAAAGACAGTGCTGCAAGAAGCTACTTCTTTACTGAGGAATGGATTGAGAGAAAGGAGAAAAGGCACAGTGGAAGAATAATTGACATTATCCAGATACAGCAGACATCAAGCTGTATGTGGAACAACTGGGTATCTAATGAGCAAGAACTGGAGAAATGCAGATGTGGAGAACTTCTCAGGAAAGAAAAAAAAAAAACCACAATGAAAACTCTTGCAAAGCTGACTGGAAAACTCCAGGTGGGGAAGGGAGGTGCCCAAGGAAGCAGACAGAACAGAGAAATGCAATGCAATAAAAGTAAGTGAAGAATTAATGATTGAAGCAGAAAGTACAGTGAAGTGGGTAAATGCAGAGTCTTCTCCCAAGTGCCAATCTGCAAAAGAAGAAATGGGTGAATTGAAAGCAAAGGTGCAAAACATCCTCAGATTTGGGTAGAACAACACAGAAAAAAAAAAGATTAAAAGACACAAGACTTCCAAACAGAGTTAGTTCCACCTTAATACAACATCCAGTGAAGTGTGGGAACTTAGCCAAGATATCATTAATATCACTCTAATAGAAATTTCAGCAATACAAGCTGCAATTGAGAAGATGGAAAACAATCAGCAGCAACCAAAAAAGTCCTAGCAGTAATGCTATGTGACATCCACAACTTCAAAGAAACGATGTCAGAGCTCAGCAGAGATGCCTGAGAAAGAAAAGAGATCCCTCCAGCAAACTGAAACCACAAAATTATTGTCAAAATGCTCCAAAATGGGATTGCAAGGACCATGATATCTGGAAACAAGTAATTTCTAATCTGAGAAGTTTCCTGCAAGTGCTGCACTCCATGAAGTAAAGGGAGCAGTGGATGGGAAGTTTTGTGAACATTTTGGATATAGACTTAGCCCTGTACAGACCAGGTACATCCACTTAGCCCACTGTAGATGCATGCAAAAACAAATCACTGGCTTTCAACAGTTCCAAAATAGCTTGAAGAAATCTTTGTTATTGACTATTTTGGTCCTAGACAAGCTTGCCTGTTATTCAAAACAATAAGGAAGAGAAAAGTGAAGTGCTGCTGAGAAAGAGTAAACAGTGACTTAGCATTAACACCCCTTAAAAATGTGTCTGCTGTTCCCTTCCATTGACACAAGGGTTTGTCATGGATGGACAGTGTCAGTGTGCACTGACAATACTAACCCTGTGTAAGTGTGGACACTGCCTCTACACTTTTGATAGCATGAATGTCCCTAGCTACAACTCATTGCCACATTGTGCCACGGTGCCCAAGGACTCAGGAGTGGCCATAAAAGAAGGGCTAGAGCATGGGATCGTTAAGGTGGGAGAAGACCTCTAAGATCATCCAGCTGTAAAGGTAGCACCAGCATCATGTTCACCACTAAACCATGTCCTCAATGTGTCCATTACACACATTTTTTTTACATTTCCCAGGGTCGTGACTTCACCATTTTCCTGGGCAACTTGTTCCAATGCTTTGCAAGTCTTTCAGTGAAGAAATTTTTCCTAATATCCAATCTAAACCTGGTGCAACTTGAAGCCTTTTCCTCTTCTACTGTCACTTGTTACCTGGGAGAAGAGACCAACCCTCACCTGGCTACACCCTCCTTTCAGGTAGTTGGAGAGGGTGATAAGGTCTCCTCTGAGCACCTTTTTCTCTAAGTTAAACAGCCCCAGCTCACTCAGCCTCTTCTCATCAGACCTGTGCTCCAGACACTTCCCCAGCTCCATTATCCTTGTCTGGACACACTCCAGCACCTCAGCACCAGCACCTCTTCCTTGTAGTGAGGACTCCAAAAGGCAACAGGACTCCAGGTGTGACCTCACCAGTGCCAAGTACAGAGGGACAATCCCTGCCCTGGTCCTGCTGGTCACACTATTGCCAGGATGCCATTGGCCTTCTTGGCCACCTGGGCACACCCTGGCTCATGTTCAGCCAGATGCCTACCAGCAGCTGCAGGTCCTTCTCTGCTGAGCCACTTCCCAGCCACTCTGTCCCCAACCTGCAGCACAGTATGGGGATGTTGTGACTCAAGGCCAGGACGTGGCACTCGGCCTTGTTGAACTCATTCATTCAACTGGTCTCAGCAGACTGTGTTTGCATGGCTGCTTGGAATGCACTCCCCATAGATGATTCTTTGGAAGGATATATGCAAAAATAACCACCCTAAAATTTCCAGTGTTTCTGGCCAAATGATGAAAGCCAAATGTTATGCCATGGCTATGACCTGTGATCACACCTTTTTCATCTGCTTAATATCTAGTAGTTCCTTGAAGGGGTGGACCATTGTCCCTCCTCAAGTTGACTGGGCTGCACATGTGCAGACCTGAGTTCCTCAATGCTTTCAAGGGCCTCTGGGAAAAGATAAAGGGCAGACAATCATCTGCAAGTTCCTCCTTACTGTCCTCTTCTTATCTATGCACCTGATAGTAGGCTGAATATATTTGTCTTGTGGCAGCAGCACACATCAAGTTGCTATCACTGTGGGGAGTCCTGTAACCCCTCCTTATTCACATGACAGACTAATTTTCTGGTTATAAAATATTATCAGATCCAAGTAAGACTTGAATTGCAGCTATTGTTAGTTGACTCTGTTGTCTGCATTCCTCTGCCAGAGACAATGGAAGTGTGCTTATTCTCCTGGAGGGCACAGTCATAAATGCCCTTCCTGGTTTCTTTGCCACAAGTCACTGACCCATGAGCTGCCATAACTTCATGATGGCTCTTAAGGCTCTCCTTCACAGCCTTTTAGCCAGCTAGGCTACAGAGCACTGTAGTCCTGGATGCAGTCCTTTTGCATCCATCCCACGCCTTTTCCCATCCATTTTGCAATGTGGCATTTCTGAGGAGTTTTTTTGTACATTCACAGAACAGGTGAACGTGTATAGGATGTGATGATCAGCTTCTCATACTCATTTTGTGATCAGTGCACCAGATTAGTTAACTCCTTATTAACACACTGACATTTGTAACAAGGTCCATAGTTTTGGGGAAAGGTTATCTCAGCCCTTCTGCTGGTGCTGCCTAACGCTGGAGGTCTAAGTCAGTAGCGGGTTGAGATTCTTGCAGAATTTTCAGGGTTTGACTCAAGGAAGTGAGAATTCACTGCCTCCTCCGATATGGGCAGGAAACATTTACAGATGCTCCCAGCAGAGTCTTCAAAGGATGAGGCAGGAAAACATGTGGTGAACATGTGGACTTCTGTGGGAGGTGGTTCTGCTTGATGGATATTTTTCCTCCATCAGCTTGTGATACAGACAGCAGACCTTGAGGGAATAGCGGGGTCATGCCTAGGACTGAAAGCTCTGCTTGTGCCGAAGGAACAGGCAGAGCTGCCATTGCAACAGTTTCCAACATTCACGCACTGCCAAACCACCATTTGGCTTTAGTGGGACAAACGTGGTATTGCAAGGAAAGGTGAGCACATTCTGTAGTGGACATTTCCTCAGTCTTTTCATTTAGTCGAGGCTTGTCAGCAGAGGGAGAAAGAAAGGGAACTCCCCCTGCTTTGCTTCACTGCTTTTTACCAACTAATTATCACTTATACGTTGCACTTGTATAACTGACTATCCCGAAATTAATTAAATCCTTCCAATCCTTACAACTCCAAACAGTTGGGTTGCCGTATTTAACCATTGTATTTAACCAGTCAGTAGCGGAAGGAAACTCTTGTTTAGAACAGAAAATGGTCTGAGGTTTTCAGCCTCTCCTTGTATCTCCCAGAACCCAGATTCTTAAAGGAAAATCTCCTTACAGTTTACAAACAGAAGTCATATAAAGAAGCCTTCTGCTTGTTCTTCATGCAAATAACACCACAAGAGCCCTCTCTTTGTCACTCATGACCTTGCACTGAACATTATGTGTACACAGGGTAATTTTATGTCTCTGGCTCATCCCGTGGAGAAACAAGCCATTCCTTCCTTTCTGCCTGGATCTTCAGCTCCCAGAGCAAAGCTCTGCCTATTGCAGGCATGCAGAGCTATTTCTGATGTGGTGGCACGACCTCAGCAGCTCCTGCACAACAGATTTGCGAGGAAACTTTGTAACACCAACGAATTGAAAGAGGATTCCAAGACACCAGGAAAATGTGAAAACTGCTCAAGTGCCTTAGCGATACTTTTATTAGTTGATCAAAAACTGGGAAGGTTAGGAAGAGGCTGCCAGTTGTCAGCATGAAGTTTTTCACTCAGTGGAGTGCTGTATGTCCTTTATGACATATGTCATTTTCCTCCAGCAAAGAAGCCATGATTTTTTATTCATTTCATCAGCTAAGATGGATAGTATCTTAAAGAGCACGTGCATCAGCCAAAATTGTCTCAGTATTCTCAGAACTGAGAAGATGAAAACAAGCCCAAACTTTGTCATGCACAAAGAAGTTAGAAGTCTGTTTCTCTGGATATTGTTTGTCTCAGTGATACAGCCACTTTGGTGTTAATTTGATTGTTTTAATGAACAAAGTAACAAAATCACAACATCACAGAACATGCTGAGTTGGAAGGGACCCGTAAGGATCATGAGGTCCAAATCTTAGCCCTGCACAGCACCATCCCCAAGAGTCACAGCATGTGCCTCAGAGCACCTCCTGTGCAGCAAAGTAGAAAAAATAACTGAAGATGGCTCCTTCTCAGTTAACCTGGATGGCTTGTGAGTGCTGGATAGAATGAAAGCCAATGAAAAATTATTTTGTCACTAAAGCATCCTGACATGAGTCTAAGTTCAGACCAGGACAGAGCAGGGAAGAATGGAGATGATATTCTTTCATGTTCCAGAGTAAAGTCACATTCCAAGCAAAGAAAGGATGGGAAAATCTCCAGACTCAGATTCTTCAGTAAAGGATGTGATGCTTTTCAGGAACTGTGATATTCCAGTATTTTTCATCTGGTCAACAATAGTTTTGATGTACTGGGAAAATAAGAGATGCATACAAGTAAAACACAGGACAAAGACTCTTTCCACAGGAAAGGGTCATGAGTAAGAGTGAGCTCTATGCCTACAGCATGAATTATGAGCAGGTCAGAGGTAACAAGTGTAACAAATCACAGTTCCACAAATACTTTTCATGCCATTTAATGTCATGCTGCTGCATAGTTCCATGAGGACATGGAGCAATTGCAAACATGTGGATGCAGCAGGTTTCCATCTGACTTCAGCAGTGATTTGTATATGGTCTGGAGTAATCTGCAGCGTTAATACATTTGAGTAGTGTTTGGAAAAGCAGTTAAGTATCCAGATGCCTAACACAATCTCTTAGTCTGTGAAGCTGGGATAGAAGTGATGCAAACTAATCCTTCCTTATTGGGCTTTTCTATAAGACTAATTCGTCTGGAAGCAAAAATTGCTCTTGCCTAATGAAAAAAATTTCCTTTTCTATCTTCATATCCCCATCTTGAAGTTATTCAAAAGATTAAGAAAAACCCTAGGAGAATTCCAGAATTTCAGCATGGGAAGTTTCTTAGTAAATTTAGTTTCTTCTTCCTGTTATAAGTCCAAATCCCTCTAGCTCCCTTAGTCCTCTTCATCCAATATTAATTTAAAGTCTTGCCCAGTTTGAGGTACCCTAGAATTGCAGTCTTTATCTAAGAAATGCTTCAGAGAAAGAGTGCTGAGAAAACTGTTGGTATGGAAATAACAACCTCACCAATACTCACAGTCCACAACTGAGCAGCTTCATAACTAATATATTCTAGACTCTCTCTATGCTTCCCATTTAGCCCTAAAAGCACAGAGTTCCAGTCACACAAGATGCTTTTGTGAAAATAATTTAAAAAAAAAAAAGTGATGGTTTTTAGAAAATAAAAATCTGTTCCATCCAAATTGTCTTCCCTGTGTGTATGGCACAAACCCTTTCAAGAGAAATAGCTTCTACAATAACAAACCCCCTTTGGACTTGTCTGGACTCAAGTGGATACTAGATGCAAACTGTTAGGGGAGCCCTGCATTAAATTGGATATACAGCCATTCCATTCTAATCCCAAGGAGGAAGTATTCTCTAAGTATCAGAAAAAATTGCTGTGAAGACCCAACCCAGTTTTCTATGTCAAGAGGGGAATGAACAACAAAAAAATTTGAATGTGCTTAATAAAGGCATTAGGTATACAATACAGACCAATTTCAGCAGATAAAGGGTTAAAATTTTCACTTTTGCTATGAGAGAAAAAATGGACTTCAGGAATAAAAAAACTCCCCCTTTTAACCTGCTGTGTCACATGGCAAAGAATGTAATTGCTTGCAGAGTTATTGAGAGTATGTAAATCCTGGTGCAACAGAGCTTCCATATCCCAGCTAAATATAAATGTAAGGTAACCTTTTGAAGTCACAGGCTGGCACAGAGGCAACTAAGAGCAGTTTGCTCTGCAAATTGCATGCAGACACAACATAATCAGCTTAATCACATTTGCTTTGGAGTAGGAAGACAGCTTCAGGAAACATGAAGTAAATACTAGATCCAGGTCTTTTGGGAATTTTGCCATTTCTTTAGGTTATGAAGCTGTGTAGCTTCTTCCACCACTGAGGATATACTTCACCAATAGCAAGTTTTGTCCTTATCAAGGTAGACATTGCCATCCATCCAAATGCAGTACAGTTTAAAGTTCTAAAGAAGTGGTGTAGGGAGTTCTTCATGGAGAGTAGATATTGTGCCCATTTGGTGCTCCACAGTAATCCATGGGAATAATCCATGTGTTCCAGATATTTTTTTAAAAAGAGAATTCTGCCACTTTGTGAGTTTTTACTTTCCTGGATTTCTCAGGGAAATCATTCTCAGACATAAATTCACTACCCTGGAAGGTGCCACAGCTTAACTTTTGTGACTTTCTTAGAATTTATTCATTTTATATACCTCAAATGGAAACTCAAATTTAAACATATGATACTAAAAAACCATTTACTCTGAATGTACTTTGAGGATTAGTCAACAAAAGGAGTTTGAGATAGTCTTCTCCATAGATCACTTACATCTCTCAGTCCAAACCTTGAACCTAATGCTCTGCCTTCCCATGACATCCTTATTGTTATTCTTGTTGTTCTTTAATGTACCTGGACTAACACTAGACATAGACTAAGGCATAACACAGTGATGCCTAATGAAATTTGTATCTCAGTCTGTTTTGTGGATTGTGGATTTAATTGTGGATTTAATGCTTGCTCCTTATTGCTGCTCTTGTTCTTTAAATATCACTCTAGTAAATTGAAAAAAATAAATCCTAAATTAAGTATTGCACAAATTGGAATAGTATCCTGTAGAATGAAGTTTCTACTTCTTCTGCTTTCAGGATTGTCTTCAGGGTAATCCCAGACATGAGTACAGGAGCTTTTACATGTGTAGAGAATGTTAGGACAGGGCAGAATACAATGAATATATCCTCTTGCTTCAGCTTCATTGAATATAACCCTTATCCTAACCCTTGCCTGACTGATGAACAGAAGACTGAGATGTTTCCTAGAAACTGTAGAAAAGAAATCAACAGTCCTACATTTTTTGAGGTGGGCATAGGAACACATTTGCTTTTGTCAGAGATTTTCCAAAGCACTTCCCCATGCGTTATAGAGCCCACAGACAGACTTGACATTTGTCAAATTGCCTCAATCCCTTTTCAAAATTTTGCTGGTTTTTTCCTTTAAGTAACCTTTCCATTTTTTAAATGCTATGTTTTCCTTTTGAAAGCTTTTTAACTCTTACAGACTGTGAATGATGAAGGGTTTATTTTGCTTTGTTTTCTTTTGGAGCAGTGGTACAGAGTTGACTTTGGAGTGTGCACTATATTTTTTAGAAGTTCCCTGTCTGCTTGTAAGCTTCTTTTCTCCTCTTTTCCCTCCATTTTTTTCTTTTTTTCTTCTCTTTTTTCTTTTTCTTCCTTTTCTCCTTGTCTTGTCTCTTTCGCTTTCCTTTTTCAACTTAAATATTTTTATTTGCTGTATAGTTTCTTTCATTTTCTGCATTCTTCTCTTAAAATGCTGCAGCTTTGTACTACATTTCTTTGGCATGCTCTCTTCTTCTATAAACTTAATGCTAAAACTTGCAAATGGAATTCCTATTCTAGTTCCTAATTTTGTTTTGGTAAGACCTAAGATCTTGTTCTGTGAAGTCTACTCACTGACATGCCAATTGCTTCTTCCTGAACTCTCTTCCTAAATTTATGCTTTTTCTAGAGACACAGATACAAAATCTTTAATTTTTCAATGCAAAATCTAGTGTCTGCTCTCGTAAACTTAATGTGGATCTGCTTTGCAGTGGCATGCTTAATTTTGCTCTACAGCCCTGACCTTCACAAGGTGCAAATTAATCTTTATTCCAGCCATAATTTAAGCAGTGACACTTTCATTATTTCACTGATAAACCTAATTTTGCTTGTACCAGAAATACTCTATGATTAATTTCTAAAGAAATGATTTTGAAATATCTTTACTGGAAAAGATAATTGGGGAACACAACAGAATGATTACAGTTATTGAATACTAATATTTAATGAAAAAATAGCCAGGAAATATAATTTTATACACAAAAGGAATTGAAACTTAGTAATTCAATTCCTAGAAGCTTCAAAATACGAAGAAAGATGACTGTTCTGTTTACCATTGCGTCTTTCTCTTTTTCTGAAAGGAAGCAGAGGTCTCAGTGTACCTGCTGGTGAGAAGCTCAGCATGCAGTGAACCTGAGGTCAAAAGAACACTTTTCCAGATGAGAGGAGGTTTTTCACTGTCTAATCACTATTATTGATTTGTATTATCATAAGCGGCTGCATTTAATTAGTTCCTCTTTTTTTTTTTTTTTTTCTCTGGGAAGAATCTCTGTTTACCCCAATTTTTGTTTTGTGCTGATCCTCACCAATATAGTTTTGTTCTGTGGTCAGTTGTGTAGCTGGGAAGCTCTTCTTGTTGCTCTTTCATGAAGCCTCAGCCTACTGGGTGCTATCTACATGCCCTGTGGGAAAATAATTCCCATTTTCTCCCTAAGAAACCTCATGGGTACAGTGCTCAGTACATCTGAGGTCTCTTATCTAACTGAAGTCCAATTATCACTTATCTAAGTGATAGCTTAGCTATCTACTTCACTAAGCTGTAAATATATTGTTTATTCATAAACACTGTTCTTGTGTAGACAGTACCTAAGGCAGGTTTTTCTGGTTAATGTCTTCAGGAATTACTATGTCTAAAACTACACTGGGATTTGCTGCTGCCTCCTTACTTAGACCCATATTTTGGTGGCATTATTCTCATGGGTGAGGGCTGTTCCTGTTCATTTCTTTGTGCTTCCACTGCTTCAGCACCTGAGTATCTGGTGAGTTTATTCTCCTACACTCTTACGAGACTCCGAACTGCTATGTTGACTCTTGAGTTACTTTCCAATTGTTACAATGGAGATTTTTGCCACTGCAAGTAATTGTTCTCTATCTTCTAGATCTGTGTGCTTCCTGTCTTGGACAAATGAACTTCTCTGAGTGGCTTTCAGGGAAGGCCATCAGAAGGGAGCCTCATAGCCCTGTAGCTTTGTGATCAGGCACTGAGGAAGGATCCTCCAAAAGCAACTCCACATAACTTTGGGTTTTTTTCCCCAGTGCTTTCCCCTGGCAATCCACCCATTAAATGCTGCAGGACCCTGTTCTACAGTCAGCTTCCTGCACCCACGGAACCATTACCTGAGTGCTGCAAAGATATTCTCTGGATATCTTGATGACTGTGCCTTCATTTCAGGGTCTCTCCTTTGTATGGGAGTGCTATGGGTAAAGTTATGTTTTTGAGTGGTGAAAGCTTGAAGTGACTTTAAGTTTTAGCAGTGATTGGTGTTCAGATAGTAAAGCAGTTTAACTGTTGAGACAGAATGATGTCTTCACTGAAGCATTACCAATATGGCAAATAGAACACTGTATTGAGTCAACCTCAGTTATCTTTTCCTGTTTGATACTCAGGGAGGCAGCTACCTGCTTGGTGCTGTGCTTTGCCAAATAATCCTTTGGAAGAGCACAAGCTAACAAACCCCTGACACTCTGTTGACTTTTCCAGCTGAATTCAGGAAGGTAAATCTGACTAATTGTGAAGTGAAAGTAACTCAGTACTTCCAGGAAGCAAATTCTCTAGTATAACTGTTATACTCCATTGTTGCCTGCTGGATGAGGTTACTGGAAGTGGCCTGGGACAAGTCACAGGGTTCCTGGGAACACAGATATGCTTCTGAATGCACACATATGTACTAATGTGCACAAGGCAGCTCATTCACAGTCTCCACACTCAAACAGAACGAAAGTATAACCAAACTTCCCACAGTGATCCACCCACTGAGTTACAACTCTGAGTTCAGGTGTGACATCAAATGTCAAAGAGTGTGTTGCTGCTTTGTTCCCTGCTCTGTACAGACAGATCTGACACTAGACACTGCCCATATCTAGGTAAATTGCAGCCATTCATTATTTATCCCCACCAGTCTCTACAAAGCAAGATTTCCCTTAAGATTTTCAACTTAGCTGACCTGTCTGAAGCACTGTGACCTCTCTCACTGCAGGGCCTCAGTGCTTTTATGCCTGCAACGTCACTCAAGTCGCAACCCCGCGTGCACTGGGGCAGTACCACTGTCCCTCTCACACAGGCAAAAATGGGAGGGTTGAAGGGTTAAGAGCCCTGCCAGACAAGTCCACAAAGTAGGTGAGTGCCTGCCCCTATAAAATCTTCATGTCATCCTCTCTAGGTACTGCATGGAGACTCAGGACCTCTACAACAGAAAGAGGTGACCAACAGCATCAGGTCAAGTTTTGCTGCAGTGGCCAAGCTTGGGGGTGGGGTGGCACTTTGCTGAAAAAGCATCAAAGAGTCAGTGGATAGTTCTTTTACTCCTCTTTCCAGGGACAAGGAGTAAAAGAGGAGTAAAAAAGGGATAAGGAAAGAAAGAACAGTGTGCTGGCAAGTCTGGTTTGGGGGATATAAAAGGAGATCTTTGCAATTCAAGACCAATAAAATCCCCTTATGCCTTGTTTGCTTGCCTTTTTCTGCAAAACACCAGAGAGGATGTATGAACCAAATGTCCTCCTGCTGTTTTTATTTTTTTTCTTCCCTCACAGTTTCAAGATATTCTTCATAACAAAATTTAAGGATAATTAAGTGTCTTTCCAAACAACAAGATAGAAGCAAGATGCAAAGTCCCTTAGCTCCAGTGTGAGATTTCAGACTTAGCTTTGCCTTCTCCCTGAAGCTCTGAGTTTCTCCAGTGTCAGATTTTTTAAAAAAGTTGTTGGTTTTTTTTTTAAAAAAGAATGTTTAGTCCCTAACAAGGAAGCATATCATATTTATACAGTCAGATGTATCACCATGACTGGAAAACTGGAAACTCCTACAGTGAGGGAGCTGATCAGTGCTTTCAGCACATTATTTAAAAACAGTATTTATTGTTTTTGTAGATTTTAGCTACACAGACAAAACACAGCCAGTTAAAAAAATAAAATAAAAAAAAATCTGAAAAATGTCTCACAGGACTTAGATGCTTTCCCTTCTGTGTCTCATTTCTGGCTAACAGGAGTAACTCACAAAGCACATGGCATCCTTTCTGCTCTGGACACGAGGAGGTACACCANTCCATTATAGGATCCAACAAAATTATTAGAGGGGAAGGCAGCCTATCTCACTTTAAAAAATCAACAAAACTAAACCCTGTGGATGCCTAGTTCAGCATTTATCTTCCACTGGTTGTTCAGTGGAGAGGCACAAATGCACTCAGATAGGAAAAAGGGCATGAAATCACGTGCAAAGCGTGAAACCTTTCTGTGGTTGTTTTTGTCTATCTATCAGGTGTTATTGTAGGTCCTATATTGTGGCATTGGGGGCAGGAGGTTTATGCTCTGGGGTACTTCAATGAGCTGGTCTGCAGAGCTGTTCTGTCTATTTATACTCTTGTAAATATCTCTGAAATGGTGCAGAGCTAGCTAAAATTAAAATCATATGTCTTTCCAGTTGCAGCCAGTCACTGAGGATAAAGGCATTCCTGTATCCCATTAGAGGATCCCTGTGGTATTTCAGACATCTCGAGGTTGCTGTCATCAGGCCTGTCTCTACTAAAGATCATTCTAGCCCTGTAAGAAGCTCACCCCTACAACTGTCATTACTGCCACGCTAATTGCCTGAGGAGGTAGGCAGTCAATACAAGCACTCTCTTGCTCCTACAGCCATGGAACAAAGGCTGCTCCCCCGCAAATAACCTGTGCTGGAGGGCTCCTAGAACCTGGCAGACAGTCCTGCTCGAGTGGAGGCTGCCATGGAGCCAGTCCTGTGTTCAGAAGAAAGCTTAGAGGGTGAAATACCTCAGAAGAGGCAGAGAAGCAAGAGGAGCAGGCCATGGAACCTGGGTGGATTTGCACAGGCCAGTTTGAAACATGGTGTGAAACAGGGAAGTAAAGTATGCACAGGATATTGGGCACATATAACTTCAAATATTAACAGTCACCACGAGGCCGGCAGGCAAAGGGAGGGAGGGAGGGAAGAAGGTNAAAAGAATGTTTAGTCCCTAACAAGGAAGCATATCATATTTATACAGTCAGATGTATCACCATGACTGGAAAACTGGAAACTCCTACAGTGAGGGAGCTGATCAGTGCTTTCAGCACATTATTTAAAAACAGTATTTATTGTTTTTGTAGATTTTAGCTACACAGACAAAACACAGCCAGTTAAAAAAATAAAATAAAAAAAAATCTGAAAAATGTCTCACAGGACTTAGATGCTTTCCCTTCTGTGTCTCATTTCTGGCTAACAGGAGTAACTCACAAAGCACATGGCATCCTTTCTGCTCTGGACACGAGGAGGTACACCAATGACAAACTGTCCCTGGGGGATTATCTAGACCTCCAGACACATTGCTGTAGTTGCTAATGTGCTGCTAATGCAGTAAGTCCAATTTGTTCCAAGTTGGGATCCTCTTAATGCTACTGACTTACTTTATGCTTCTCTTCTGTCATTACTGTATTCAGAAACCTTCAGGTTTGCACTAATAGGACCACCTTCCACAAGACAGTCTATCATTTCTTTGGCCACACGAAATGTGTATATTATTGCAGCTGCCTCCTTCAGTATAATCATGGTGTTCCAATTCCATACCAACCTTACAAAAACACTTGCTAAAATAAATAAAAATAAAAATAAA
>VZRX01023820.1:41016-61101 GCA_013398075.1 Notiomystis cincta
GTTTCCAAATGTGCTAGCATCATCTGGTAAATCACCTGCCATCTCATTTGCTTACTACCACCAGAGAACAAAAATAGCTTTCATTTGCAAAATGAGGTATGACCAAGCAATTGCTTATGGCTATTACATGGCCACAGTGGGCTCCCCACACACAGAGCTGCACTGCAGCATGAGTCTTTGCACTACAAAGGGAAGTCTTGTGTATCTGAGATGTCAACTCACATTAGGTATCGGTTCCTCTGCCAGTGTGGCTCCTGTGGTCTTTAGTATCAGGGCAGAGACGTTTTCAGATGCAGCCTTGTACCCTTTCTCTCAACTGTGAAGAAGACAGACTAAATCAACTGAGTCAACGTGGGCAGAGTGTTCTTCTACACTCACCTCTGACTACTGTTTTCCTGGCAAAATTGGAGGATGCAGTCACCAAGGTCTATAAGCCATTGATAAGGATGGAGGGTGTGTGATGTGCAGGAGCAGTGCCTTCCCTGCCTCTCTTTCCAAATAGCAGCTGCCCCCAGAAACACATCTGCAAATACTTCAGAAGGGGAGTCCTCAGCTTGAACACCACTGCCAATCACGCTTGTCAGAAATAAGCTTTTAGCCTTAGAAACAGAACTGAAGAGCAACCTTTCTCCCAGTTTTCCTTCCAAAATGGCTTGTTGAACCACAGTTCTCTGTTTACAGGTGAGGGTAATAACTGTTGATCTGATATGCAGTGACTAGCTTTGTGCATGCAAGTAGGAAAAAATTATTGTAAAATATAAAGAAATAAGAATTTTTATTGAAGAGTGTGATGCTTCCTCCTCATTTTAACTGAGGAATCGAGTTTATATTCTTGAACAGAAAAACGTTCATTTCTCTTCTTATTTTGGATTTTAGTTTTTTTTTTTTCTTTTCCTTCCTGTTTGAAGGCTTTTCTTACCTCAGCTGCTGAAAGTATTCAGTTATTGATTTTTTTCATCAGCCACCATTACCACAGCTAAACAGATGCAGTTAAGAATATCACCAAATTAAAGTTGCAAAGCAAATGCACAGGTTCATCTTTCATCCCACATTTTGCCAGGCCTAAACAACACAGTGCTCTTGTGAAAGGAAGCCTGCAAGACTGAGGTCACAGAGAAGGTAAAACCAAGAGCCACAGAGACTCTGGATTATACACAATATTAAGGGTAACAACTGAACATTTAGAAAATGACAATGATAATCTTTAGAAATATAATTTTCTTACAGACTCAAGGTGTTTTTTTGAGGTGATACAAGTTATGTGCTCCTCTTTGTGCATTTTTTTTAACCAGAATCCAGAATAAATGTTTTTCAGGGAAAAGGGTGAGAGAATTTGCTGCCCTGTGAGGATTTTGGGCCTCTCTGAGGCCATCAATAGTCCTCAGAGGTAGAAATAACACCTTCTGTGGGGCTTTTTTATTTTTCTGGTGCAAGGGTGATAGGGTCACCATCAGTAGGCAGGAGATGAAAGCAAAGATATATAGGAAAAGGATCTCACAGGAAAGGGAGAGGAAAAAGAAGGGCTTCAAAATACAGCTCATTCCCAAACTGGAGTTTCTCACATATGTATTTTAACTTTGCTTTCTGGAAGTATTGTTTGCATGAAAAATGCTTGTGCCCCTTGCTTTGCACAGACACTTTTCTGAAATATAACTCCTTCTTTGTTTTCTGCCTTGTTAGGATCCAGATGCCACAAGTATCATACTCCTGAGAGATGGCATTGAACAGTATGCTATGCAGACCACATAATGGCATTCTGTCTGAAAACTTAAAAATACATTACCTGCAAATCAGTGCTTTAAAAATAATGGCTTTTCACTTCTCTGGAAACAAGGAACTGTACAGCTGAGAGAGACTTGGATGACAGGAATCAAGTTCAAACTGCAATATACCCGAAGGTGAGTGATGATGTTTAGATGAAGAACTTTTCATTGGAGCATTGCTACTGCAGTGAACACTGAATTTAGCACCATATGCAACACCAAACTCTCTCAAATCTCCTTTGGTGGCAAAATCTTGGGCTGCTCAGATCTCTGCTGAGCATCTCCGCCAAAACCTGAAGATATTAAATTTGGGCCTGGTGAACCTCATGTTGATTTCTGCCCTCTACTGGAAGTGAATCTAGAGGCATTCACACAGTGACAGGAATGGAAATGCAGTTGGTAATCGAAAAAAATATCTCCTTGCACACACTCATGATTTTGTGACAGCTGAAGAGTTTCACCTGTTAAACTGCTGATTTGCATGATGACACAGAAACTGAAATAGTTGTGGAATTGTAGGTCTGAAGTGCTTTTGCAAATGCAGTGAGGATTTTGAGATCATGGGTGAAGAACAAAAAACCCCAAAACATCACATTATGCCATTTTTACACTCAGTAGTGCAGTGTAAATTTGTTTCTTCAGGCCCTAAAAATGTGATGTGGCAGTCACATGTGGGTCACAGAAACAAGTACCTATCCTTTCCTGCTCGACTGGCATTCAGGGGACAGTTATCACAGGCTTATCAGTGATTGCCAGATTTCTTCTAAGTTATGGCTACCATTATATGGCTATATTGCCTTGTGGGTATGTTGTTCTGCTTGAGAACAGAAGACAGTGGTAGGAGAGCTCTGGGGAAAAAGGCAAGTAAATGTGTTCAGGAATAAATAATTGAGAATATAGATAAAATTATGAATAACACAGTAAAGTTAAATATGAATGAATGGAGCTCTTACAAAGAGAATAAACTTGTATCAAAGGACAAGAAAGCACTATATAGTGCACTGTGTTCTCATTGTATAGTCAACTCAAGTGAGAATCTCAGTCCCTTTCAAGATTTCACTGATGATCCCTTCTCTGACCATTAATGGGTTTTGCACTGCAGTGAATCTAATTAAAGGCTAGTATTTGTAACTTCTGGTTCCTTCTCCCTCTTCTCTGCAGGTTTTGTCTACATGGAATCCTGGGCCATTGTTGCTTGGTGAGTATTTTTAACTAAACAATTAAATCAATATAGAATCTCTAAATAAGAAGGATGGACAGTCTCTTACTTCTAAACTTTCTAGTTCTCCTTTCACTGCTTGGAATAGACCAAACAGAAGAGATGGGGCAAAACCAAGCCTCTGTGTTTGAGTCGGGCTTATCTTCTGCTATTTTGCTTTTCTTTTGGTTTTGTGCCATTTCTACCCAACAGCCTAAGGAAGCATCATCACACACAGAACAAGACTGCGGGGTTCAAGAACAGCTGCTCACTGCAAGGAAATGTTCCCAACGCAAGGAGCTGCTGAAAGAACAGAGAGTGTAAAACATTTTCCTGTTTAGCTTCTAAGCAACGTTATGGCTATTTACATATAAGAGGATCTGTGTCCTGATACATGTAGTATGCTGCCAAACAGAAGGAAATAACAGAGTTTTGCATCTGAAAATTTGAGTTGGTATTTTTTGGGCTTTATGGAACCTTAGGGATTTCCTGTTAATTACCATGTCCCGCCTTGCACAAGCTACAGGTTTTCCCCATTTTGTTAGCCTGCCTTTCATTTTTTGTAATTCCTCAGACTTCTTTCTATCAACCCTTGCAGATGTGAATTCTCTTGCAGGAGCAATGGAGAATTTCAAAGCAATTAGGAGGTGTGTGGTTAACCTTCAGGAATCTTCACAACTGGTGTCACTTAACATTACTCTAAACAGCTTCAGGGTAATTAAGCCAGTGCTTCTGTCTTTCTGGTTTTGCTTCTGCTGCTTGTAAGTTTAAAACATTAACTGGAAGCTTTATGTTTTCTGAGCTGGTAGTGGAATACATATTCCAGCTATGTATACGTGAAATGAGCGGGCTGGAGAAGTAGGCAGGGAAGCTGTTGAGATGGCTCGTGGAAAAACTTCAGGCCCAACAGAAACCCACAGCATACTTTCCAAAAGCAAAACCCCAATAAAACCTCACTGGATTCGTGGTCTGATTTAATTTCTTCCCCTGTAAGCTTCAAGAAAGCAGGGGAGCTGGTGACTCAGTCTATCGCTGCCTGCCGAGCCGTCCTGCAGCCCTGACAGTGGTGACTGGGAGGAGTCGTGGGTCTCTGAGCTTCTTTGCAGCACCAAGCTATGTTTCAGGAGGAAGCTTGTGCCTCTCAGCTTCACTTCAAGCGTGTGTTCTCATCATTTGCAGTTGTGTCAAATGCTTTGCAAGAGCTGTAACTTTTACTCCGTTCCCAGGGAAGGAGGGAGGTGGCTGCATTGCTACACCCAGATACAGCTTCACCACCTCTAGTGAGTGCAAATGAGGGGTCAGCCATAGTTTGTGTGAAACACCAGAGTGTTTCTCTCTGTCCCCCATTTTAGGCTAAGGGGGGTGTGTGCGCATTTCACAGACCTGTGTCCAAACCTCTGGTCAGCAGCCAACCCCCTTCTCACCAAACTGCTGAACTCTTCTAGCTCATGCTCCCCACACTTCAGCTGCTGCTCCACGAGCCCAGTATTGACGCAACTGTCGGCTTAACCCTGGAGAGGCGACACTGCCTCGTTCACTTCAGCTTATTTCACTTTATCTAGAACAAGCACTTTCCTTGCCAGTTTTGTTTTTTCTCTCTCCACTCTTCACCTCACCCCAAAACGGGTTGGAGAGGAATTCATTTCCAGCTGTGCAGGAAAAGAAAGAGAAAAGAGAGCAAAACAATTCACAGTGCAGCCAAATTTCAATTGAAAGATGACATTGCCTGTACTGAGCTGGAAATACATACAACATGCTGCTCTTTTATGAAAGAATGGGGAAAGAGAAGGCATAACTTCATCAGTATGAGTAAAGATAAATGCAATAACATGAATTCAGCAGCATTTCACAATACAGTACGGAGAATGCTTAGCCCAAAATCTAGAAGATGCAAGGGCTGAACCAGGAGGAAATTGCCTCCACTTCTGAAAAGATCACTACATTATTAACAGACTCCTGGGTAAAAGCTTCTTTATTGCACTAGGGTTAGAGGAAGTCCAGTCTTAAGAAGATGGGACTCAGACAGTGACTCAGGATACAGCAGTGTTATAAGAAAAGGGAGCTGGTGGAAAGGTGTATGCTGCTCACCAGCAAGATGTGAGCCAACACTGTAGAAAACTGCTGTGCACTTATAGTTGTAATTGTGCCCTGAATAAACATAGAGCCTAATATATTCAGATATATACTGAGCTCTACCAGACATAAAACTGGTGCCTTTTTTTCTTTTCCAAGTTTTAAGCCAGGAAAATTCAGAGTACAGCTAGCCTTCATTTCAACCAGGTATTTCTCTCTACTCCTTTGTTAGGATCTACCCTAGCACAGAGAGTTCTTGGTTTCATGCCAAGAGGGGATTTTACCACCACTTGGAACTCAGGCTCCCAGCCTGTAGTTCAAGGCAATATGCAGGACTTGGAGAGGTATAATTTCAGTAAAAACCTTTCTTTCCTGTCCCTAAACTGGGACCATCATTCCTCACCTTCTTGCTGCTCTCAGTCTGCTGTTCCATGTGCTCTGTTGGTACCTCTGCCCTGCTCAGGTACAGAGACCTCTCTGTAACGCAGATGTGAGAAGTGTTCATCATTTTTGATGCCGAGGTGAGTGTGCAGGTGCAGGCAGACCCAAATGGCTTCACTGAGTGCATGGGAGCCAGTGCATGGCTGTGCCATGCTGGCTCTGAGGGCCACCCTGCCTTTGGGCAGGAATGCCTCCTACCTCTCTATGACAGATCTATGTCTCTGCTTCCAAACAGACTTCCCTTCTGCAAGACAGCCCAGTTGCCAGAAAACCACACGTGGCTGTGGCTGAAATACCAAGAGTGGGATTCAGTCTCAGGGATTTGCTGCCTTCACGCTGTGCTCCAGCTGTGCTTTCGTGGCAGATGACATCAGCAGCACTCCTCAAGCCCAGCGTATAATATTCTCAAAGCAATGCAGAAACTAATTAATTCCAAGTGGGCCCTTAATCTCATAACACAGCTTGTATATGCCTTTACTTTTGCACATGCAGGAACCAAGCCTTCTTCTTTCTCCTCATCCTAAGTGGTCTTGAAGTAACTAACATTAAATAAACATGCAAGGTTGTATGTATTCCCTACAGACTGCATGACATTTTTGCAATGTGGCTCTCATTAAGATCAAATGGGCTAAGGGAATCGCAAACCTGGCATTGAGTAATAAAACAATCATGACAGTCCTTGGGTAAGCCAAAGCTTTTAGAGAAATTTACCACCAAATTCAACATTCCAAAAAGTGTCCTTTATTTTCACATTAGCAGCTACAGCACTTCATCAATTTACATCCTATCTCACACTGAATACAAACTAATAGAGGCACCAAAAAATCAGGAGTCTTATCTTAGTCCTGCAGCCTTTTGGTCAAAACAGAGTTGGTAAGAAATATTTTCAGAATATTCAGCAATTTTTAGATCACATCATAAAAAAGAGTCCTCACTGAGACTACATCTCTTTTAGGGCTTGTATTAGATCCAAATCCATTTGAACAACTCTTAAGAAAAGCTAAATATCTCACAAAGGTGTTATATCTGTTTTGACATAGTAGGAAATGGATTTGATTAGATTGGTGTAATTTCACCAGAGGAACTCTGTGGTGCTACAATCCTGAGCTGACTGCCCATCATCACAAATGGTGAGTTTTCCACCTTTTCTAGAGTGCTGTACACAGCCCTGAGCCTCTGCTCATGAAGCTGTTTCTTGAACTTTGCAGGCAGCTGTAGCTCAAGACTATGTATTGCTGCTGCCACTGTAGCCTTCACAATGATATGCAGCAGTGAGCAAAAGTGGTTAATAAATGTACTCCAAAATTCAAATTGAAAATGAAAAGAGAAATAACAATTTGACATTATTGTTGGAGTTTTTCCCTGTGTTTTTTTTTTTCTATCAAATAGTTTATTTCTCTTGTTCAGCCTCTGTCTCATGCAGCTGTTTGCTTGAGGCTACACTGAATGAATGAACATGAATGAAGCCCCAGGAAATGCATTTTTACAAGGTTTTTACTGTTCACAGTGGTGAAAAAAAGCTTAAAAATGTGAGTAAAGCAATTGCTGCAGGGTTAGGAACTGTAAAATAAAGAGAAGGGAAGTCACTACATAGTACAAAAAGTTGTTGAGGGTGTTTCCTTCTAATCTAGCTGTCGCGAGGCTTTTGTTAAGGATTTTGTGAAGATATCTGCTGCAGCAGATTGGATAGAGTGACACTTGAAAAATCTAGGGAGACCAAAGGAACAGATCAACTAGTATCTGCTTTACTTGCCTTCTAGTGTCCCTGACTGTAGCCACTCAGTCAAGAGGGTCCTTTGCATGAGGCCACTGATTCTCTTCCAGTCCAGAAACAGCTGGAAAGGCACCCACTCAAATGAGCCTCTGTTAAATGATGTGAGGTGTGTGCTCCTGGCCTACTGCACAATTTAATTAGCAATGGTATAATACTGGGGTAACCATTAGCACTAATTAAAGAAAAAGAACCTTGGGGCTGTGGTGGTGGTGGTGGTGTTGGACTGACACCAGGCTGACAGCAGGACAGGTAACATGCCTTGATAGCAGTGACTCTAGGAAGAAAAGGTATGCAATTAATAACCACATCATCCAGCACAGGTATGCAGTAATGAGGCACAGCTTCTTGGGAATTGTTGCAACTCATGAATTCTTTAGTGGGGGTGAGGGACAGTAGTTTCGTTGTTTTGTGGTTTGTTTTTTTTTTTTTTTTATTCTCAGTTTTTGTCATGATGGGCAACATAATTTGCCAAGGACTTGTTCCATTTCCACCTCAGGTTGCAGGTACTCCCAGGCTGGGACTTTCCTTTGCTCACAGTGCCAAAAATGCCTTTGCTTGAGTGGGAAATTACCAGTGAGCACAGGGGAGTCTGATCCCATCGATTGTACTGTTGCTCACCAGAAAAGTGAAAGTAACCCCAGGTACATCAAAGGCTTCAGTGTGAGGCAGCACTGAAAGCCTCTCTCCTTTCCACTGGATTTACCAGTACTCTCATAAAAAACCACTGTCAGATAGTTTAACGACAAGACACAGTCCAAAACCACATCTCTCATACCCAGGTAGGTGATGTAGCATCTGTCGGCTTTGTAAGGCTCATGATCCAGCCCTGAGGACAACCACTGCCCCATTATCCATTTATGAAATGCTGCATCCAAGGGGATGATGAGCAGGACAAGTAGGAGCTGTGGATCTTCACAAGGAAGCAGCACAAACATCTGCTATACATGACACCACAAGGCACAGCAGGCATTCAAGTGGGTAATAACATGGAAAACAGGTTAAATATTTCTGGGCTTTAATGGTACAGTGGATGCCTGTCTGGGTTTAATACAATTTAAGGTGCAGACACTCCAAAATGAGTTACCATCCCTTTTATTTTTAACCACTCTCCTTTTTACCAATAAGGAAAGAGACTAATGCGAGAAGATCTAAGTGAAAAAACAGCAGTTTACTAAAACTCCGAAACAAATAAGAGGCAAAATAACAGTAAGCAATCAGGGGATACAGAGCGCCGAGTTCCCGCAGGCCGCCCGGGCAGAAAGATGACGCCGTGAGGGAGAGCGCCTCTTTCAAGATGGCGGCCGCCACAGAGGGCCGGTGTGCAGCAGCAGAACCGACAGAGGATAAACCACAGAGCAGCTGGATCTCCGCGAGCACGAAGACTCCAGCTCCCCCAACAGAAAACAACAGGGATCAAGGGCCAAGCGGAAAGAAAACCTGGAGCCCAAAGCCGGGGAAATACCCCCATAATCTCTCTGGTGGTGGCCGTCGTCTGTCAGGCTCTCTGTTGACCAAAGCTGCTGAAAGACTCTGGCGTCTGGAAGTCAGGAACAGAAGGACTCATGGATTGCGCGCTGCCGACCCCTCTGCCTCGTCCCCCTGACCCAGGCAGTGCTGGCACTGTGCTTCCCTGGCTGGAGGGTTGTGGCGCAGAGGAAATGGCCCCACGGAGCGCGGAGGACGGCGGCTGGCCCCGGGCGGCTCCAGCTCCAAGCTGCGGACGGGGATTGCGGGGCCTACCCGGAACAGTTCAGCACTGCTTGGGCTGCTGCTGCTCGCAAACCTGTCTGCAGCTACCTCCTCGGGAGCCCAGAGAGGGAAAACAGGCTTGTGCCTTGCGCCATCCCAGTTTCCCCACAGGAATGAAAGATAAAGGCAAGAGAGCTTGAGCAACTCTGACCTTAAAAAAGGCCCTGGCCATTTCCCGACCTCCACAATTCCCTTTCCAGCCACCAGGTGTTAAAGAGACAATAAAAAATTTTGGCTTTGACATGGCACAGAGACATATGGAATACAAGAATATTTTGAGTTATCCAGGGCAATCTCAAATTTGATAAACTATTCATTGCATTCAGCAGTTCAAGTGCAGAGCTAAATGATTGCCAAGGGTTTATTGCACTTCTACCCTTATATTATCTTTTTATTCCACATCCATTATTTAATGAAACTCTTATATATTTACACACAACATCTTATGTTCAGTCTTCCAGGATTACAAACAAACCCTAGGTTATGCCGTTTATTGAATTTATGTCCTCCTCCCTATTTCTTTTTCCTTTGATGATGGTTTTGGTTTTCTTTCCCCGGAATCTTATTATTTTTAATTAAAAAAAATAGTTTCAATGTATTTTTTTCTCAAATAATTCAGACTATCTAAAGACTGCTGGAGTAGTTATTTTCATTCACTTCCTTCTAAAACTTGCATTGTGACTGGAACATGCTTTGAAACCCTTCTGAAATTCCTGTCTAGTGCTTTCTCTTTGAATATTTTACGCTATTTCTTTCATTGTTTCCTTCCTTAGGTGCTGTCAGGCAGGCTTTTCAAGTTAGAGGTTGCTGTAGGTTGGTATTTCTCCGGGGAGGAGTGTGTGTTACCATGCTTGTTCTGCCCTTCTGCTGGGACACACCTGCATTATCAGCAAGTACCCAGGGGGTCTCCGGTGGTGGGATGTGTCACAGAGCTGGAGACTTTTCCTCTCATTGACATACACATACAGTATCAAAATGTGGCTGGCATAAATAATTTAGGGCAACAGACAATTCCCATGTTTTTCTTCAAGGGAAGAGACATGCTACAAGGCACCACAGAAAATATACGGATACAGCCTGCATCAGTCAGACTGACAGATGCTCGAAGTGATTTCAGTGGGCATTACTCCTGTCCACTCTTCCATTTCTGGGCAATGTCATTAACTCAGTAATAACTCATAAATTCCATGTCAGCATCCCTTGGCACACAGGTCACTTTCCAATAACCCACTCCTGGCAGGTAAGTGCTTTGCAAACCCCTCAGCTCCTGCTTGATTGCCTGTGGTTTCATGCTCTGTTGCAGGCCAACTATGGGCAGACCACAATGATACTGGAAAGATATTTCTAGAAACTGTTGTATTTGGTTTGATTCACTTCTTGCTTGGATTGCAGATAATATTTGCAGGCCTTTGCCCTTCTTTACTGGAATAATCTTCTGCCTTCTTCATAAGTATGAACTGTTTTGTCCAAGGCATGCACAGTTGTCATCTCTCCATGCAAAACACACAAGGCAACAGCGTAGTTCTAAAACATTGCAGAATTAATTTAAGGGTGATACCAAACTGTGAAGTTTGGCTAAGTAAGAAATGCTTAAGGAAAAAAGCAGAGAAGATACAAAAATACCTTGAGACTGAGCTGCCACAGAATCAAAAATGGATGAATGCTTCTACTGAAGTTCAGAACCAGCATCTGAAGTGGATCAAACACTGGTCTGTTGTTGGAGAGATAGCTCAAGCTCTTTTCAAAGCATAAGTTGTTGCTTGCATTGCTGTGATGAAAAAACAATTAGGTAAGCTTGATGTTTCCTTAACTTTCCCATGGGATTTTTTGCTTGTCTAAAGCTGAATTTGAGGTGGAGCTCAGAAACCCCTTCTAGGTAAGGGTCATAAGCCTGAAGTAATTGCTGATTGTAATTTGCTGAAAATGCCGAGGGCAGAGATTCTTGAAGTTAGTAGCAGCATTCAGTTACATTGTAATTCCACGTGACTGAGTTCTGTCTAGAAGTTTCCTGAGATTCCTGAACAAATGCCACAACATTAAGGATTCTGATAATATCATGTAATTTTAAAGAATTCTGGACACTAGTGGTGCTTCTTCACTAAAACGTGGAATGTTTTGTCTCCTTGTAGAGACACAAGGTAAACTACTAAAATAAAAAGGAGGCCACCACGTTGAGACAGCAGTCACTTTCACAGAGTGCCTGACAGGATGGAACCTTTCAACACTCCAACTCTGGAAAACCTCCTGATGAATGCTGTGGATATCTGCATGCATTTCACGATGCTAACCAAAACTTTGTTGCCTCAGAGGCAGACAAGCACAACTTCCAGCTCTGAGAGAGTCTACAGGTTCCTAGTCTAGTCCTGACCAAGAGTAATCTACCCTAGTGTTTGAGAAGTGCTTGAGGCTCATTGTGCTTTCCTCTTGTACAGGCAAGACAATGTTGGCTACAGCTTTCTCCTCTCCTCCTTTGCTGCTGCAGCTCAGATTACATCCACTCTCAGGTATTTCTTCCCTACTCTCCCAGATCCAGGGTCTCTCCCTGGCTTTTTGAGATATGGGGTTTCAACCCAACCAACTGCACCTTCACTTACTCTGAACATCCTGACCCTTTGCAACACCCCCTGCAAGTTCCAAGGAGTCACTGAGGGAAAATACTGCAGTGTCATTGCAGTTGCTTCCCTCCAAAGCAGTGAAAACACAATTTTCTTCCTGGTGCCCCTGAAAGCCACTCCATCAGCTTTGCTAGGTCCCCCATTCTGCATCCTAGGCAGGCTTCACCTCTCAATTGTTTGAATAAAAATGAAAATTATTTCTTCCCATCTTCTTAACATATGCACAAAATAACTGATGGTTGTGTCATTTGTAACCCGTTTGAAGGTTTATGTGCAATTGCACCTTCTCTAAATTAAGCACTCTTATTTGTCTGCAGGAGAAGCCAGGTAATATTTTCAAACTTTCTTGTGGCTTTCATTTGTCTCAGTCTTTCAGAAAGTGAGGAAGAAAATGCACATTCCTGCCAAGGGTTCCTGAGCTTCAGGTAATTTGAGGACTTTGTCCCCCAGCTGAATCTGTTTAGTTTGAAGTGTTTTCTTTCACTGTTAACACCTTCTTCAACCTCTTCTGAAAATGCTTGCATATATAATCACTTAAATGCACTGACAGTGCAGTTGCACTGGTTTGCTTTCATGGAGGGGAAAAAAGTCATTGCATTTTGCCAAAAAGAGTTTAATTGCACTCACTGTTCACAGAAATAGGGCCATTAGACCTTGTAGCTGTCCAGGAAAAGAAAATAATGCAGTAGTTTTAATGACAAATAGAAGATAAATATCACTGTCAAAGCCATCCTTATCTCCAAAGGGATGTCTCTGGCTACAAAAATTCAACTTTCATGACCTCTTCCTTCTGTCTTTTTTTTTGTAGGCAAACAGCTGGTTCCAATTGCCCGTCAGGAATGCCGACCCTGGGATGGTGCAGAAGTGAATGTGCCATAGGAAACCTGCAGCCTTGATGAAGAAGGGAAAGGAGAGTCCTGCAAAGATCATTGAGTGACGATGACTAATGACCCATTTCCTACGTACACGATCTATCTGGAGACACTATCTGATCGATTCCTGTTGTTTCAGCTTCCTTTCTAAAACAAATGTGTTTCGGAGCACAGAAGCCACTAGACTGACTCAGGGAGAATGCATGCTACACTCTTACAGGCTTCCTAAATCTGTATTAAAAGTACCAAAAAATTACAATCTTCCCTGCTTCAGAAATGACTGCCTAGAGGCAAAAATGAATCCCTTCTCTTTCTGTACCCCCTCCCAGGCATTAAGGGTTCTGTAACCTTGTTGACATTACCCTGTGCCACAGACACAAAATGTCTTTAATTGTGGAAATGGAACATAACTTTCCACACAGTTTTAGCTTCTAATCTGTTGTTTTGGTTTCAGACACGTAGGAAAAGCTCGTGTGCCTATCACCTGTTCTGTTTTTTGGTCAGTAGTGGCTGTGTTTGTCTAATAAGAGGTGCCATCCCTCCCAGTAAACCTTGCAGTGTCAACCATCAGTGAAGTCACACTGAGGTGACACATAGCAGCAGTGGCTCCAAAGACACACACACACAGTTATGTGAAAGACAGCTGACTGGTGGGACATACCACACATGCTTAATATATGTGGGAATGTACTGAGCAGCCAGAAGGAAGAATGTTAATTTTCTTTTATCTTACATGTGAAAATGAAGATCTTTCAGACATAAGCTACATTATGAACGGCTAGTTTGAATTTGTAGTTGGAGGCTCAGAAGAGGATAAGGGAATACTTTTTCAAAATTGAATGAGTTAAAAAACTCCCTTAGAGATTATTTGAAAAATAGAAAAAATGTAATGGCTATTTTACATCTACATGTGCATTTTTCCTGTATTGTTTCTCCTGTTCAGAACAGAAGTGTATATATTCAAATTTTAATTACTGCAGGCATGAAAACTGCCAGGAGAAAAAAGTAGCAGAAGAATTTGTAAGATAGGAACATTAGGAAAAAAAGGAAGATTTCTATCTTTGCAGATGGTAAATAAGATAGAAGATTGTAAATCAGCTAAAGAACAGCTGAGAAATCCTTTACAAAACTTTTATATTTTCCCTCTGGAAGATCCAGATGCCTTGGAAGGCTCCTGACAGCCTTCCCAGAGCATGGATCAGTTGTGCTCAGGTGTTTGAGCTCTGCAAACACACTCACATTGAGCTCTCCCTTAGGAGGAGATCACAGGTCACACATGAGTGTAGTAATGGACAGGCATATTTCATGCACCATCATAATTTTGCAGTTTCAGAAAACCTGGCTTGGAAAGTCATGCTGAATCTCTCCAAAGACAGTCTTTCTGTTTCTGTAACCATCCTACTAAGAGAATTTTAGTCTCAATGTGGCCCAGACCCATAAATGTACACTGTGTCTAGGAGAGGTGAACAGTTCAGTGAGTTGGTTTCAGTGGGTTTCTCAGTGGTTACCATGAACTGCCCTGTAAAACAACTTAAGGGGAACAGGCCATCTCGCTGGACTGCTGGATTTCTATTCTGAGCCATGGCATTTTATCAGCTGCCCAAGAATTTACGCAGTGCCAAACAAATGCTATCAGATCCAAGCAAGTGATGCTCAGCCTTTCTCCGGATCAGTTTTGGGAGATGCTAAAGCTCATAACCATTTTCAGAATAATCCTCTGGAGAGCAGAGGACAAACTTTAGACCAAACCATCTTATCCTAAAAGGCTGCATTTTGTCTGGAGTGACTGTCTCTGACCTGTGTTTAAACACAAAAGGATGGCACAAGACATAGTTTCCAGCCTTTGTTGCCTCCATAATGTCCAGATTCACAGCAGTAATGAAGAGTTATTTTCTTTCAGACCCTATACACTGTAAATCTCAAAATACTAAGACATCTCTGTCTGATCTTGTTCCTGTTCCTGTTCCTATTAGTAGAACTTTCACTACTACTGTTCATGGTGACAGCAAAATCTGCCTGGAAATGTGCATGTTACATATACACCTGGACACACAGGATTTACTCCTAAGTACTCTTATCTTCCTGTATGTAAAGCATTTCCTCTTCCTGGCAGCAGGTTTGACCATCTTCCCATGGATGAGAATTGCATGTTTGCTATTATTTCACAAAGAAGTAATGTTGAACATTTTTGTGTCCATATGTGTATATAAGTGTGTGCATGCAGAGTCAGGCTTTTCTTCTGAGCAGCAATAAAGAAAAGACATATATGACAGTAAGACATTGAGACACTGGTCTTCTGCCTGTTAAGGTGTTTTAGCTATGTTCATGAGACTGTTTTAGTCTCATATAAGGTTTCTTTCACCAAAAGTCTCTTGCTACGTTTTCGTTACGTATCCAGACTTTCAATACCACAACACAGGAACTACAAGGCAACCTGCACAACCACTCCCAAGAAAGGTTATGGTCCACATGGAACCCTTTGAATATTTACACACTGGGGTCAGTAGTTGTGCTTAATATCTGCAAGATGTTCCACAGTGATGTTTAAGGTCACACGTATTTTCATACTCAGAAGCTAACTCTGTTATCATGTTTCTAAGAAATACATAAAGACTTCTTCCAGGCTCCTCCACTGTCAGAAAGCAAGTTATTGTCTTTTATTTGATGGCAGGGGAAGATTACCTCTGTCGTAGACACTGGAAATAACAAAAATGTTCTCTTGAGAGTGACTGTGGAATGGTCCATTCAACCAGAGGAGTCTTTAAACATTTTCAGCAGTGAGTGCAAAGGCTATCCAAAGCTTAGCATTGCAAAACAGGAATTAAATAGCAACAGCAAGGCGTGTATGATCCTCCCATGGTTGCCGCACATCTGTGGCAAAGCCAGAGGAGCAGTGTGACAAATCAGGACTACAGCAGAGATATTGCAGGTATGCTGTGGCCCTGCCTAGCTGCTTGCTCATCCCTCTAAAATCATAGAATTATAGCATATTGGATTAGAAGGGGTGTTAAAGATCATCTGGTTCCAGCTTGTCTCAACACAGACAGTGACACCTTACATTGGATTGGGTTGCTCAAGCTGCATCCAACCTGTTCTTGAACACTTCAGAGGATCCACAGATTCTCTGAGCAACCTGTGCAAGTGTCTCAAGCCTCACACAGTAAAGAATTTCATCTTGATATCTAATCTAAACCCACCTTCTTTCAGTTTAAAGCCATTACCCCTTATCCTATCACTACATACCCTTGTCAAAAGTCCCTCTCCGGCTCTCTTGTAGAGAGAGCTCATTTATATACTGTAAGGAGCTGTGTGGTCTCCCTGAAGCCTTCTCATCTCCAGGCTGAACAACTCCCATGCTTTCATCTGTCTTTGTAGGAGAGGTGCTCCAGCCATCACCTTTACAGCCCTCCTTTGGACTCACTCCAACAGGTCCCTGTCCTTCCTGTGCTGGGAGCCCAGCTCTGGCTGCAGTGTTCCAGGTGGGCTCTCACAGACCAGAGCAGAGCAGAGGGGCAGAATCCCCTCCCTGCCCTGCTGCCCACGCTGCTTTGGATGCAGCCCAGGACACCTTTGGCTCTCTGGGCTGGGAGTGCACATTGCACTCACACAGTGAATTTTTCTTTCAACACCATCCCTAACTCCTTCTTTTCAGGGCTGCTCTCAATCCAGGGAGAGCTAGAAGTGGGGGTAGGCTCAGCCTCGCCAGGCTTTTCCGCCTAGACTTCAGCCTAGCAAAGGAAGGCTATGAAATAATAAACAGTGAGAAAATGAAATATCTTGTATTATGCCTCCAGCTCCAGCCATCAAATAATACAGGAATATTAGAGATACTGCTAAGAGCACTGACTCACGTTTATTCCAGTGTAACTTTACCACACGCAACAGAGGCAGAGCTGCAGTAGCTGAAACCAACTTAATTATGTCCAAAACCCAGAGCTCATAATGTGTACAAAGTGTGCTCTACATAGATCTCTCAATAGGAGCTCGTGTCCTTACTTATAAAAGAACAAATATATCTCACAGGTAGAGTGAAGGCCAAAAACATTAATGCTAATTAAAATGGCACTCAAAGCTGACTCTTACTTCACTGCTCAGTCTGAAATGCCTGCTCAACAGCAGCCTCACCTCCCTGGGAGGAGCAAAACAAAATTGATGGTTCTGTTTCGTCTCTTTGTTGGATAATGCCAATGTAGGTTTTCACATGCACACTTGGGACCCAAGCAAGACTTTAATTTTTTCTACAGCTGAATCTGTCATCAAAATTATCAAAACATCTTCTCTCATGTCAGATGAATTCTGCCCGTGGTTGTGATCTGGCCCGGGTTCATATGGAACAGCCAGCTCTGGCTCTCCAGAACCTGCTCATGGTGCAGACCTTGTCAGCCTGCTCCCTCCCTGGTCCTAGCAGTGAGAGTGCAGTGCCACAGAAAGAAAGGATAAATCACTCGTGACCTCACTGGTTTCTGCCTGGTATTCCTGTTCCATTTGTGCCGCACAAGAGACAACGGATGGGCAGGAAAGGGGAAAGGCTGAAGTGCAGTGCAACAGGCACACATCTGACAGTGCTAAGGCTCTGGACTGGTGTTCCTAAAAGTGATTTTGTGATGTTGTTCACAGTCAGCACAGAGACAGAACATACCATTCAGAGAAAAGCAGACTGAGACTTCTACTGTCTGCTCTTAACTTACCCTGGGTGAGAAAAACAGCACTGGTCCTGCTGCCCAGACCCAATTCTCCCACCATACTTCTAGTCTCGAAGTCTCTTGGTGCAGGATGACAGCAACCCTAAGGGGATAGCAAAAATTTCATTTTTTTAAGCTTTTCTATTGGGTTGACACATGATTTCCCCAGAAATTCTAGTGAAATCTAGATCTGTACAGAGGGATGAAAATGCTACTCTCATTTTGAGGGCATTCTTTCACTCCAAGTAAAACCTGCCAGGTGTGTCTCAGAACAACCTCTGATTTGTCTCATTCTCCTCTTTTGCCCTGAATGAGGCACTTTCCTGCTTTGCCAGCAGTGTTCACCACCAAATTGCCTGGATTTGCCCACTTATCAGGCTTATGAGGGTAAATTTCCTGTTATCAGGGGCAAAAAACTTCTGCTTTTTAACAAAAATATTCTAACAACATCCTTTTTGCAAGCTTTCATTCCCTGGCTTCCCTTTAAGATCCTCTTGCCTCAGGGTATTCATCATTCCAGAGCCCTTCTTGCCCACTAAACCTGACATGGTTTTCCCAAAAGTTGGACAGATCCTTGAGCTCAGAAAGGATGTGCAGTTTATAGAAAGGAAGAGGTGCTGTATGTCTGGAGTCCAAAGTCCTGGGTGAGTGTCAGCAGTGGCCAGTTTGACGTATGATTTGGGTAAACGCTTATCTACTCTCTGATCCCAGGGCTCAGTTCGTGTTCAGCCCAAAAGATATTTTTGCTGCACAAAACCAATATTCTGTAAAAAATAGAACTGTCTTTCCACATGCATCTTATCTAGAAAAGAATTAAACATGTTAAGAAACATCAGTGTTGGAAATTAGATGTCATGGTGAAGAGCAGTACTCCAGTGTATCAGAAAAGTGTCACAGGATACTAACTTCATTTCTTGGTACCACAGGTTTTTGGAATGGGGGGATGAGTTAATAGTTTTTTTCTCGTTTCCTCCCTTTCCCCCCATTTTTGTTGTTATTGTTGTTAATTTTGTCATGGATGGAGCTTTAAAAAATCCACTGTGATGGCTGGAAAATCCTGGTTTTGGCAAACCCAATGGCTTGACAGGGCAGCACGCACGTGACCCAATTTTACAGACAGCTTTGTGTCTCTCGTTTAATGGCTTGCAAATGAGTGCACATGAAGAAAAACAGCAGCCAGTGGAGTATGAGTAATCCAGCTGGGAATGTGCTTTGTTACAGGGATGCAGAGAATGCCTGCTCACAGCATGCATCACCCATGCCGGCAGCCAGCAGTGAGGGACTCCCCCGCCAAGGGAGGATGAAAGCTGCTTGTCACATGGGGCCCAGTGGAGGACCCTCTGGTGTTGTTGGACAGAAATGAGAGCAAGGAACACAAGGAACACAACTTTCCTCTCGTCTCCTGCACATCTTCTTGACATGCATCTTATGGGATTGGCTTTTTGAATTGGTTTGTTTTTTCCCCTGGAGGATTTTATTTTTCTCCCCTTGAGGACTTGGAAGGTTTTTAAAATTTACTGAAACAGTAATGGAATTTTGCCCATCCTCATTCTCATGTACCCACCCTGAAGCTTAGGAGTTGTCTTGGTGCTGTGGAGGCTAACCTTCATATTAGAGTTAGGGTTCAGTCTATGGGAAATTGGAGTTCTGGTTAATGCAGGATAAAACAGATGAATTTGAGATCTTGCACATACCTGGACTTTGGTACTTGTTTAGTTCTTTCAAGGTCCCAGGTTTCATGTCTAAATGTAGGCTGAGAAATACATCCTCCCAAATAAAAATCCCCAAATATTTTTACCTGTACACTACACCAACCGTGTTCTAAAGCAAATATTGTTTGCAATACAGGTGTATGTATTAATTTTTAAACTTAGATTTTCTAGACAGACTGTGGGAGAACTAACAAAACCTTAGAGTGGTGTTCTGTTTTTCTGAAGTCATTATAATGCAAAAAAAAATACTAATAATATCCCAGGGGCTGTTTCCAACAAGAGTGCACGCAATAGTTTAAACTTCCTGTCCTCCTTTGCTTTGAAATCCAGATTAGGGCTAATATTTCCATAAAGCATGAAGATGTTAAAGAAGGAAATCTGTGACTGATCACAACATGGTTCTCAGTTTTAACTTGTCATTCATTGGCAAAACTTGGGTGTCTAACCAGCATTCACTTTCAACTGAGAGAAATGGGGTGCACAATGGGATGTTTTTCCCCACATTTGTTTCAAACCTTTTTTACATACAGCATCTTTTGTTTATGTTAATTTAACTCTGATTTTCAGAATGTTGGGCTGCTTATTCAGAGGCTCTGGTAATGAAAAGGTGGTAAGTGGTCTGCGATGAGAATTTGAGGATTGATGTCCAGAAGGATCTTTGTCGTATTTTAGGCTTGAGATTCTCAGCTGTCTTGAGACTAAAGCTGTACCTAGGGGTATTGTGAGAAGTATGTCTTGGTTTAAGGCTGTGATAATAAAAATCCCAAATGTCATCAGCACCACACTTGAAGGTCATTTAATTAACATAAAAGCTCCTTCAGCACTTGTCTTCCAGTGTTTTTACATATCAAATTAATGATGGGCTAGTTAATTTATAGCTGGGATCAGAAATCAAAGTAAAGCATTAAACTGGAGTTAGAAGCAGAGAACACATAATTAGGTATTAGAATTAAGGAATAGTGCAAGAGCTGGTCCCCTTAATACATTTAACCATAAATATTTGGGGAATATTATAATATTAATTATATTCCTCTCCAAATCTGCCTTAGGTGTGCTCCCCAGCAGAGCCCAGGATCTTCCCAGCCTGGGCCACTAACACCAGGAGAGAGCTGGGAAGAGCTGTGGGACTGCTGGGAGGGTGGTGGGTGCTCAGGATCAGGCTTCAGGGTAGGAGAATGCAGCAAGAAGAAAATATTGGCCAAGGTT
>VZRX01023820.1:65988-76205 GCA_013398075.1 Notiomystis cincta
GAAAAACCTACTGGGAAGGGTTTTATTCAGGAATGGAAACTTTTTTCTAATGATCCCCCGAGTGGATTTCATGTGAGTGACCTTTCAGTGTTTTCAAGACAGAAACTAACAATGATAAGGACAACAGACGTACCCCTCCAAATTCACTGAAAGAACTGTTTTGATTCAAAACACTTAGGCTGCATTTATAAACCACTTACTGGGGCCTGATTTCCGTTGCTTTGATGTCAATCTGCTTAGTTTGAAACTCAATGTAAATCAAGTCCTCTTTCAACCCCAGGAAACATGGGGAAGGTGCCAACAGTGAGAAGTTCTTTGTGGGCTTGTTGGAAAGAGCAGATTCTAGACCAGGGTGTGTAGAAAACTGGCCTTTGCAACCACCCTCAGGCAAGAGCCTGAGCTGTAGCCTCATTATTTTAAATGGCCTTTAACAACCAGAGCTGAACTGAGGACCAGGATGCTCTTGTCCAGGCTGCAGGTGTTTCCCTGAAGAACTGTGCATAGAGAAGGAACATGTTTGCCCTGGACAATTCCAGTGAGCATCTGTTCTGCATCCTTACTCTGAACTGTCCCATGGGATGTGAGACATGGAAGGAAAAGGGGCCAGCAGAGTGACACAAGCTTTGGGAAAGCCGGTGCATGGGAAGAGAGCTCCAAGTTTTGGATAGAGAAGAGGTGTAGGTGAACATTAAACACATTGAAAGATGGGTTAGACACCTTAGTTACACGTTGGCCTGGACTAAATTCTTAATGAATATTTCATGTCATCCTGAAGTGATTACATGAAGGGGAAACTCATCCAGAATGGAGAGAAATCTGAACATTCTCAGTACCAAGGGTGGCACCTAAATTTAGAAAACTCATGGTGTTTTAGGGAGCTTGGTTTCATACGAGAACGTGAAATCCCCCAATCTCAGGAAAGCAAACCTGGCTGTGAGGTCAGCAGTCCCTGAGAATACTCTGTCCCAGACCAACATGACCACCAGCAAGCGTTGCAGGGAGGCCATACCTACCCAGACCATCTGATGTGCAGTCAGCCCGAGGGAAGGCTGTTTGTTTCTGCCACACTGTATTCCACGTGTGGGAAGCGCTGCAGTGCTCTGTTCCCAAGCACACGTGTTTCAGCTGGGATATGTGCGTGCTATCGTGGCAGTATCATCCTGCCCCCAGAACATCTTCAGCAAACAGCTCTTCTGATGGCTTGTAGATAAGGATGGAGATGAAAACAAAAGGAGTAATTTTGCTGCTTCTGTTTGTTTGAATGCATTCTTGTTTGATTATGCCTTCAGTAGGGCATAAACCCTCTGTGTCTCAATGTCTGCAGAGGAAGAAGCAAAGCTACTGTGTCAAATTTTTTGCCATTAGGCTCTTGCTGATGGCATGGAAGTACTTAAAATTTCACATTTTAATGACGAGGCTCAACCCTCAACCCCCCCAGATGGTAATGTTTGCCAGGTTTGTCCCTGCTGTGGGAGCCCAAGATCATCCATCACATTGCAGCAATTTCCACTCCATCCACAAACCTGATCAAAAGCTCAGGGAAGTGACCACAGCCATGACCCCATCCTCTTAAATATGAATTATGGTCTTTGTTGCCATGCCACAGATTTTCAGTGCATACCCAATGGCAGATAATTGCCTTTCAGCATGTTGGGAATTCTTTACAAGTAAACACAACAGCCAGAAATGGATTCCTCAGTAAACCACACCACTTTTCCCTTCACCTATCCTCTTTGTAAGCTTATGTGTCTGGGTGTGCAAAGGACACCATTCCAGGCCATTAGGTGACTCATGATTACATTTGGTCCAGACATTAAGGAAATGAAAGCTTTTACAGGCATTATATAAGTTGCATTAATATTTGCAAATATTCTTGTGTCAATAGCAGATACTGTAACTATGTCAGTTATTTATTAACTACGGACTAATATATTACCTAGGCTAAGTAAAAACTACAGTCTATAAACCATAGACAAATTGGTAACAGTTAACTTTGGACCAGTATATGAACTATATTAAAAAATTATCTATTATATATCCATTTCTATCTAATCAGGTATGCTGGACAGATAACCCTCAATGAGTTTTGTATTTAAATTCTATACAAACTCTCACAGGCTACAGCATTTTACATTGTCCTCCAGCATGCAGCAGCAAAATTAAAAAATAACACAGAATAGCTCTAACCACAACAAACCAACCCCCTGCAACTATTATAAATTTAAAATCCCTTGCCTGTGTGTATAGATACATGAAAAACCTTGCCAGCACTCCTGCACAAACTGTACCCCTAGTAACAAGCCAATTCAAAGCTTGTAGCTGATCCAGGTTCAGCCTCCTTAAACCAGATGTGGGCTCCAATCAAATGCATTTAGCACTTTGACAGGGCTTGATATTTCACACTTGTGATGGTGAGTGTGGGTGACCTTATTTTAAAGCTCAAGGCGCTCATTTCCATGTGGAGAGCACCAGCAGCATCTGTGGGTGAAATGTTGTGAGAATAAAGTGTCTGAGGTAAAGGAGTTTGACCTTTTCAGGAAATGGCATTGAGAGAGGTAAAACTGGAGGACGAAAAGAGAGCGAGGTCATTGTGTGCAGCATTTTATCCTGATTGATGTGATCTTGCTGTTTTGCAGTCTTCTCCTGTTTGTTCCCATTTGTGGCTTCTTATTTCTTACTCCCATTTTTGTCTCTTAAACATGATTTTTACTGTGTACTTCATTCAGTATTGCACACTGTGTGGATCTAGCCCACGAAAGGTGCTCCAGGGCACTGGCTTTATACAAACAATCTCTACCTGCAGCAGCAACCTGCTGCTTCAAAATCCTGCCAGGCCCCAAGAAATCAGTGTCAGGCTCTCACCCTAATACACTCTGCAGTGGTTTCTTTCCTGATTGCAGAAGGAGTGCAGGATAATCATACTGTTAGCATCACTGATCTCTGTATGCTGTACCAACATTAATAATAGGATTGAGGAGTATGTCTATGAATTACTGCTTGAGAGAAGAAAAAAAGAAAGCCTGACAGATGAATGCAAATCCTGCAACAAACAAAAATTTTCCACTTTCAGACATTTTTCAGTACTCCTCTGACTATTCTGAAGTTGAAAAGCAGCTGGTTTTCAAACAGTACCATTGCTACATTGTGGTGACAGCTTCTGAACAAACTTCTGAAATGGTAATTCATTAATGCTTCCAGCACAGCTCACTAATGACTGAGGAGTTCTGAAGTAAAAATAATTTTTTTTCCTTTTTCTGGCTATGCTGTTTGCCAAACCTGTATTCCCAAACCAGTATTTAAGTGTACTTCAACCAGACAGAGTCCCAAGAAACACATACTCCACTTCCTGACATGCTCTGAATTACTTTCAGTTCTGTATTTCTGTACAAATACACCTAGTGGCTAAATTAGAGGGTATGATCTACAGCAAATTACATAGCCTGTTTAGACTCACAGGCCAGCTCCCCATAGTTAAGGGAAGGTTTGCTTTGAAACAGTTCCAGGTTTTCTCTCCTTGGTCCAAATTTCCTTTTTCAAGCATCCCTTTCACCCTTCTATTTATGCCTCCCTCTTCCCTTTCAGCACCTCAGCAGCACCTCTTGCATTGCTGGAGGAAGCATGGAACATCTTCCATTCGAAAAAAAAGTAAAATAAAAAAGGCAGCCAGCTGCTTTCCTGTTCTGCCTTCTCCCTCTGTTCTCCAGCCCTCTCCATCACTCTCCTGACAATGTGCAATTTCGTTCTTTTCTCTGGAGGTCTGTTTCTGCTGCAGCCCTTTGTAGCCCAGCAGTGCAGGTGTGTGCACACCATTTGCAGCAGGTTTGCATTTGCAGCAGGTTTGCATTTGCAGGGGCTCTGGCCTCAGCTGCTGGACTGGGCTGGTACGTGACACCACCAGACCCCTGAGCACACGTGGTGGGGCAGGCAGTGAGGAGGGACGGGGAGACAAGCAGGTCTCTGCTCTGGTCCACACTCATGCTGCAGCCACACCTCCACACACACATACACACAGCCTGGTGCAAATCTCTTGGTGCATCCCTTGGTAGCAGTGCTTCCTCTGCTTGGCCACCTGCACTCAGCTAGGGTGGACTGGGGAGCCATCAAGCCACTCTGTGCTCACAAACATGAAACTGCTGGCTCTGCTGAACCCCCAGTAAAAGGCTGCATAGGAGAAATACTGAAAATGGCACTAGGAGTCCAAATTTCAGAAGTACATACTGGACAGTATATGGAATTCTTATTACAGGATGCAGTAAAAATACCTGTTTTAAATGGTTGTTAGCCAGATTGATTTCAGCGGAAATGCAGATTCCATAAAAAAACCCCAGACCAAAAAACAGTAATGTGCAGTCTTCATGGCCCATTCTTTTAAAATATTTTCACCATGACCTAATACAGAATAAAGACATGCAAATAAATATCCTTATGCATTTTGTAACAATGGGAACATCTCTAGAAACAGCAGGCAGAAATGTTCTTATTGTCTTTGGGCTTTGAGACTGAGGTAAATTTTAAGATACTTTGTTTTTGCAGGTTTGCTATGCCAGAACAGAGCAGTAAATGCAGTTAGAATTGTTCAAAGACAATTTTCAGTATAGTCTTTTCCTAACACTGGGGGTACCCGAGGTCCAAACCATTTGCATGGTTATTTAGAGCAGCCCTAAGACATCTCAAAGTCCCATCGTTTGTACACAGAAGTTTAAAAATCAGAGATAACAAGAAAAAAACATGTAATTTTGCAAAATTCATTTTCACTGTATTCTCTTCTAGTCAGCAGAAGAACCTTTTCTGTCCATCTTCTGTCAAGTTGCAAAGCAAGGAGACTTGAGCAGAGACATCAAGCCCAAACTGTGGGAATCCAGTATTTGTGTGGAAGAATAAAACAAAATATAAACAAAAAAGGATCATTGACAGTCAAACTTAAAGTTATGATCTTGAAAACCAGATGATGGAAATCTAGAAAGAAACTGAGAAATAAAATCAGCAGATGGGGTCAATGAATGTTAATGGGGGAATGAATTTTTTCAAAAATGAAAGTAATGGCCCAGTTCCAAATCTATCTACCAGGACTGAAATGAGCAGTGGCACCACCAGAGTCTACACGTCACAAAATGTGAGAGGCACCTACATCATTACAAAGAATCAAGGTGTGAAATTAGCAAAAGGCTCCAAGGAATGTTCCTAACGCAATAGATGTGCACTCATGCTTGTTAATAATGGGGTTTCCACGAGATGACTGCCAAATGGTAGCACTTCACAGCTTGCTGCCAGCTCCACACCCACAAATCCTCCCTGCTACACGAGCTTCAAAATCACAGGAATCAGCGGGATGGTGTGTGAGTGGTACCAGCTGCACCCACTAAAGGGTTGCAGCAGGAAAAAAAGTTGAGAAATTAATGATAGGAAAAGCGAACTGCAAGTCTTTTATTAGCTGTGTATCTGCAGCCACATTTCTCTCTTGAAAGTTAACTCTTTCCTCAGCAGTGTGGCCCTTTTCATTACAATTATTACTTTTATTTTATTTCAATAATCAAGTTGTTCTTATCTCAGTTCACTGGTTTTGCCTTTTTTCTAATTCTGCTCCCCATCCCCCCAGTGGCAGCTGGCTCTAGCGAGCAAATGACTGCGTAGTTCTTATTTGCCTGCTAGGGTTAAACATCTACACTACTAGGTGAAATTACTTTGCAATTACTTTTTAATGGCAGCCTCATAAACTGGCAGTGGTGAAAGTTCATTTTCCATTGCTTTCATAAGCATAGAGGTAGCTTTGCCATGTCATGATGACCTGTTCAACTACTTCACCCACTGTTGTTACTCATTTCACTGTCATTTGAAAAATGAAATTTTGTTGCCTTGAGCTTGCAGATTTCTATTAAATCAGGCTCCCTGGTCACCTTGAAATTTGCCACGGCAGGAAACTCTTGTAGGTGAAACATGGTATTTTGCTTCACAGAATATTGTGCTCTTTCTAGGGCTACTGATTGCCAGGCGAGAGTGTCCAGAAGGCCTGTAAATTCTGCTTGTGTGCACACAATCCAAAACCACACATACTTTCCTCAAGGGCAGGAAGCTACCCTACATGTGTGTCTAATGGGATTACATAAAACCTGGTGGGCTCAGTTCAGGGGCCTTATTCTGCTTGGGTGAGGAAGAGTATGGGGCAGCAAGAGAGCTGTGGCTGCGGAAACTGTGACCAGCTTGGGGAGTTGGCATCCTGATGTGTCTGGGAGGACCACGGGGCACTGGGAATGTTGGCATTCCCAGGTCTCTGCTCCAGGAGATTTGGAGTGGGCTGGCAGAGGGCTACTCGGATGCACAGCCCACTGCTGCACATCTGGGCAGGGAGATGTGAAGGGCCCTGCATTCACTTCTTTGAAGCTGACTCAAATTAAAAACATGTTGGAGGCTGTGCTTCTTTTTCCGTGGGAGAACATAGGTCAGAAAAAAACATGGGGGAGAGGAAAGTGAAAGGAGAGAGATTCCCTCCCTGTTTTCTTTGTTTACTGCCATCCCTCTTCTTCTAGATTTTCAATGCCTTTTTTCATTTTCTGAGATAAGTGTACTAAAAAGAGCAAGAAGTAGAAGAAGAACAAAGATGAAAAGCAGATTTTTCTTTTAAAAAACAGTTAAGAGAAATGAAAGGTTACAGTGTCTTTTCTAAAATGGGAAAAAGGAATGTTTTCCTGAATTTGAAGTGCCTTCATAAAAAAAAAAGAGTTTTGGCAAAGCTGCATTTCTCAAAAATGCTTTTGGACAAAAAGTATTCATAAACTCTACTAGAAACACAAACTTCCAACACCCATAGCTAACATGACCTGTACCAAGGGGCACAAAAGTAGAAGAATTAGGAATGAGCTGGACTCAGAGGAGGACCCCTAGCAAAACTTTCAACAACACCCTAAAATCAGAGAGGGCACTGAGGGAGAGGGATGCTGATCTGTGCTTTGGCATGCAGCCATGTGTGCTGCCTCAGGACCTCCAGCAGCAGCATCTCCCTGGACACAGAAGTGACTGCACCTCCATGCTCTTCTCTCTGCTGAGGAGTCATTTGGTAATCATTGGCTGTTCTACACACAAGAGAGGAGCATGAGCAGGTCCTGACTATTTCTCTTCTTTTAGTTGCGGATAAAGCCTGCACTCTAGTGGATTGTCTCCATAGGAAAGTGTAATCATTTATTGACTCGTGGGCTATGAAGAACGAATTTCCAGAAATGCTGGACTCTGTTCTAGCTTCACCTCTCGAGGACTGTGAAGACAGCAAAGTGAAGCAGAAAAGTGCTTTAAGACAGTCTTATCCTCACTGCAAACCCAGGTTCTCCAGAGAACCTCAGAGATTCTGGTTTTGTCCAACACTCATCATTTGATTGCTGTGCAGTTTGAAGTTCCTTTCTGGTAAATTTCCACACTGAAGTAGCGAGGCTCTCTCTTTAAGGGTCTGTTTTGAAACCATGAATATTAATGTACCCTTTCTGTTGCCTCCACAAAGCTTTGGAACAAGTTCTACACTACTCACTCATGGAAGATTCATGCCTATACTTAATGGTAAACATGTTTAATTTTAAAAGCACTGGAGATACTGGGAAGTAAACATACTCTTTGCTTTAGGCTTGTCCCTAAGTCCTGTGCCAAATCTGGGTTTAAAATATTTACTAATACAATAGGGAGCTGGAGACAGTCAAAGAGAATTTGTTTTAAAATCTGAATGCTTGAGGAACCTTTAGTGTCTTCTCATATTGCTGCCTGAAACTACAATGTTAAGCATGAATAAGGGGGAACAAGAGCCAAGTGTCCTACTATTAAGTATAATAAGAAATCTTTCTCTGTGTGTACTTATTTTTGTGGAAAAGGGGGAAGCAATGATACTGTTTCCACACTGTACAAGTCTCATGGGCAGAGGTAAAGCCAGTTCAACCTTCTAACTTGTCAACCTTGCCACGACTAAAACCACATTATCAAAAAATGCATCTCTTGTTTGTTTGTTTCAGTGCATGTGATCCCATACTTCCCCTCTGTGCATGATGGGAACAGTTTGATGACTGCTTCTGTCCCCCAGCACCTTTAAAGCCTGTCATCCATTCCCATCTGAATTAAACAGAAGGTAGCTCTCCATTTCAGCTGGTTTGGTGGAAAGAGGCACCCTGTGGAAGCAAAAGAACTCTACTTATTCCTTCTTGAAGGGAAAAGGAGCAACTCAGTGTGCCCTCTTACACTGCCCTCCCAAAACATACTTGCAAAAGCTAAGCAGAGGTCATGGTCTCTTTTTCAAAGGTCCTTTCTTACCTGGAGTCATAAGGCTCATCCTTAGATTTAGGCTTCCCTGAAGACAGGTTATGCACAATATTGTCTTTCATGTAGATGTTAGTATTCTGTTCAGCATGAGCTGCTCAGTAGTTCTGATAGTATTTAGGCAAAAAGGCAAAATGTGCAATCACCTGAAGGGGAGGGTACTGACAATTAGTCCCAGTGCTTATGAGCTACTTCCTTCACATTGCTTCAGATTGAGGTTCTGCACCTGATAACAGCAGAAGGCTAAAACTTGAGACAAGTTGGATGTGACTGGAAATATAAATATTAAAAATCAAGTCAACATGAGTTGCTGGAGATCATACCAGACAAAGTGTGGTTCTGTGTCAACTGGGCATTCCTTTGTGGCACTCAAGGTTTTGAATCTTATTTGAAAGTTCTCTACTGTTATATGGATCGTATAGTCAACTACAGAATATAGTTGATAGTGCAAAATTTTTTTAATTTTTCTATGGGCTCAAAGGCTATTGGAAATTTACATTTGAGATGTCCCCATCTTGCTTTATAATATTTAAACAGCTATATTGTAGCAACTCTAATAAGTAGAATGATCAGTGGCTTTTGTATTTACATTTGACAGATCTCTGCCAACAGTAACACTACCAAAACTATAGCACCTACTGATGAAAAAAGAGAATTGTAGCAGAAATGGAAATGAAGGCGGCATTTAATGGATGAGATGGTGCTCTGGCTACTTATGTCATCGTCAGACTAAATACATCAGTCTTTCTTAATGATCTGGTTTCTTATATTTAGCAGAACTTGAAAGTTCATTTGTTTTTGTAACCCAGTCTCTCTAGTATTAATTTTCTCCTGGCTCTATGGAGCCTCAGAATTATTCTGCTGACAAATGCTACCGCAGTCACCATGGGGAGTCAGGAATTCAAGGAGTGAAGTCTGGGGGTAATGTGCTTGCATCTGGCTCAGTGCAATTTCCAGTTGCTTTATGCAAAGCCAGCCATTGCTTACAATTCATCAGCTACAAAAACAGGGATGAGAGGCACAGGCAGGTCAGTGTACAAGAGAGACTGTGTTCTAAGCTGGAAGGGTTGAGACTACTGACAGTCCTGCTCCAGGTTCTCACCTGATAACAGAATCAGATATCACTATCTATTTTCTCATTCTGCTAGACCCTATCAGGTGAATGTAACTGTTTAACCAACACTCTAAGACTTTTTAACCCATATTAAGATTTCCTATCCTTGATAATTTGGTTCAAAACAGGTAAAAAGAGATAAATTTTCCAAAGCCAGAAATTTTCCTTTTCCTTTTCCTTTTCCTTTTCCTTTTCCTTTTCCTTTTCCTTTTCCTTTTCCTTTTCCTTTTCCTTTTCCTTTTCCTTTTCCTTTTCCTTTTCCTTTTCCTTTTTTTCCTTTTCCTTTTCCTTCCACTCGTTGCTGCCAAGCCCATCCCACAGTATGTGACTCACACCTGCTGTATGTGGGGTCCTTAAAATGCATTGCCATGGTGCAGGTAGACTTCAGGTGTGTGGGCAAACCCACCTTTTATCTTCATTCCTCTAATATTGTTTGATAATGGCATTTTGATAACGTTTGTTTGTTTGATAATGCCATAAAACTTCCACTGGGTAATGACTTCCCAATAGAAACCAACAAGTTTTACAGTGCTCTTCTCAAGATCCATCACCAGACCTATGGAATCTTCAGAGGGGATTCTCCTCCAAGCCCTCTTGGAGGCTGGATGCCATCCAGCTCTGGAGGCTGCTCAGTACTTTTGTCCAGATGACAGGAGGCTGTCAGGTGTGACGCAGCAGTGGGCAGCAGATGGGGACGAGCTGTGGCTGCCCTTTGTGGGGCTCTCTGGGAGCTCTGATCCAGCCCCTGGCAAGGCTGGAGCAAGGCAGGGCTCAGCACTGAGCCCTGGGACTGCAAACAGGGGCAAGCACCGCGGAG
>VZRX01023820.1:76667-91461 GCA_013398075.1 Notiomystis cincta
GAAACACGAGCAGAAAGAATTCAATTTTAGTCAACAGCTGTTTTCTCTCAGGGAAATCCATCAGAAGTTCCAAGTCAGATTGTGGTGCTTATGGGTGATACTATTCACAGAAGTAATGGGGTGGATTAAAAATTCTTATTGATATAATTCCATATAATTGGACCCAAAATATCAGGTGAAAACACTTCTATCAGCATACTATGGGAAGAGTCTGTGGATCTCTGAGTAATGTATTTTGAATTGTTTGCAGACTTTAAACACCACAGGATATTCTGTCCCCAGCCACGCAAACAATATGGTAAGGATCTTATGTCAGCTGGGACTCCAAGTATTTCTAAAATATATTATAAAATGCTGTTATAATACAGATAACAGGGAAAGCTTCCATCCAGATGGAAGGACATGTGCTGCAACAGTTGGACACTATTTCCAAGCAATTCCATCTGATGAGATACGACTGCCGGTGAGGGATGTTTCCTGGACTCTTGTAACATAGTGATCAGCTACTCATTCTCCTGAACACAGGGAAATGAAGTAGAAAGGGAGGACTGGAAATGGTGTTTTGACATTTGTGACCTTTAGCCCATTTTTTGTCAGTTTTGCAATTTATTGTGCAGGGCATACAAACATATCACCACCAATCTTCTGACTTCTGTTCCAGCTCTCCAGATGCTTGGTTTAGGCACAGGACAATTCCCTATCAATCTTACTTTCTTGGAAAATCTTGTCTCACTCCCAAGGATAATTTTTCCCTTCCTGGGGAGAAGAAACCTTTCCCTAAACAGTAATCATAAAACCTGTGCATGAGTTCCTGCCACTTCTTCAAATACAGCTTTTTGTGAGACAGGACTTTGGTGTCTTGTGGTTCTTCCCAGGAAGCAGTGACTCCTACAAACACATGGTGGAGAGCAGGCCAGGACACTTGTTTCTAGTGAAGAAGTTGGCTCTGAAGAGTATTTCACAAAAGTCTGGTGGAGACTTCACAGGTACACATGAGAAAATAGAGAAGAATCTGGAGGTATCAAAGAATTTTTGAACATATGGTTAAAGGTGTGTCCTGATGCTGTGGTGAAGCAAAATTCCTGTTCTTCAAGTGAATGAGAATAGGATGGGTGATCAGACTCAGGGCTGAGCTCCCAAGGGGTGCCATGCCTGGTCTACAGGCAGAGACTTAAACTCTTGTGGCTCTTGGACCAAGCAATGAAAGGAGATGTTTAAAGATATGCCATTGTTGCTGTGACCATACTTACTTCTTTTTGTGCTGCTTCCAGGTTTCCTGACCTGGAAGAAATGCTCAGTAAAGTTGCATGCAAGTTATATATGCACAAGAAATTTTTATTTGTTACAGCCAGGACCAACTGGAGAAAATCAGCAGCTCCCTAAACCAGCCCTGTACTTCCTCTGACTGCTTTCTCTGAGCTGCACACAAACCACAGTTTTCAGTGGAGGGGGGAGGAGGAGGAAGAGATAATCAGAAGCACATGTAGGCATTAACCAGAGATTTGCTGGACCTTTTTGTAAGCAACTGTTGAGGGAAGTTGCCTGGCTAGGGGAGAGAGATGAGAAGAAACAGACCAGCATCACTGAGGCTTAAGGACTGGTCCTTTTCCTGCCCTCCTCCACTGCACTGTGGGGTAATTTGCTACCAGGGAAGCAAAACACAGCAGCCCAGCCCGTGGCATGATGTGGGGTGCTGCTGAGGGAATGCTGTGCCATTTGTTTTTGGTGAAGAAGTCAGGTCTGCTGATTACTTCACAACAGCCTTGCAGAATAGTTTCCTCCCCAGCTTAGGCTGGGTTTACACTTTCCTTTGTCTCACCACCTGCAAGAGCAGGCGAGGGCACTGGTTAATTTGTGAGAGACCAAGAGACTTAGTCACAGGGCGGCAACTGGGACAAACATCTTTCCCTGCCTTTGTTTTTAAATCTCATTTAGAAATAAAATCTCAGGACAGGGATCCTCTAGCACTGTGTGCTGACACACAGCTTAGCACGGCATGACTTGGGTTTCCACTGGGGATATGCGGTTTACACCTACAGTGTAAACAATCACTGAAAATTTCTCCTATTACTTCCAGAGTAAGCAATGACAAGGCAAGTCTTTCCTCTCCCAGCCCTGCTGATGAGAAAACACTTGGACAGCCACTGATGAGAATGCTAAACACATCTCTCACCCTCTTTCAGGAGAAGTATTTGGTGACTTTGTTCACCGGTGGTTATTTGGATACCAGTCTCTTAGGTATTTTGATACTGGTCATCTGCTAAAGGAGTATTTCTCCCTATTCTCTTGGTTATTAATGTAGAACATCTGTGTCTTCTTTCCTGAAATAGTTTGTCCTTTTTTTCCCCTCCCTTAAATAAATTGATGAATGAAATGTCTGCTTTGTTCTTCAGTTTGGTTTGCTGCTGTCCAAAGGTTTTGCAGACACCTTAGCACACATAGAGCAAATAATCCCAGATTCTCTCATGGAAAAACACACACACTGGCCCATGCACATGCACAAAAAATCACTACAATTCATTTTAGCTGAACAGAGTGTCTCGTCTTGGACTTCATTTTCAACCACATGACCTGATGAACTGTAGATTACCTGAGTCAGACAGCTTGTCTGACCAACTGCAAATAATTTTCCTGTTACTGAGAATGCCCCTGGGCCTTTGTGTCTTCTTACAGAAAAAAAACTATTTCCATCTGCATGAAAATGTTGATTTTTGACAGATCTCTCCTTTGGACATAGTTTAAAGAAAACTACTGGTGAATATTTAGAGCATCCTGCATTGCTCAGCTAGCAGTAGTACACTTCCAAGAGTCAAGCTGAAAAGTTTTGGTACAAATCTTTGATTAAAAAAAAAATCAGCTCATATACTTTCCTCTGCTAAACTGAAGCCTAAGGCCCAAAGCAAATTTCAGTGGCAAACAGTCCTCTGGTGATTTGTTAAGGCTTTGGGAGATGCTTTGAGTTGCTCTTCTAGCTGATATCACAGGGGATATGAGATTGTTCATGAAAACAACAGGGGAAATGAGAGGCAAGGCAGTTGTGTGCTTCTTTTATTCTCCTTCTGGCTGACCTATCTAACTGGAGGAACTGTTCTGGAGTGCTCAAGAAATGCAGGGTTAAACAAAATTAACTAAATAGTGCTTTCCTTTCAACTAAAGGAAAAATCCTTCTTGCCTTTTCTCAATACTTCCTTGAGGAGGAAGTCCCTACCATTAAATAAAGAGATTTCTTTCCCTTATTTAGTCTTTGTTTTTTACCTCATCAGGCAAATTTTCAGGGAACAACCACTCCAGAGAATGAAATACCACATATCCTGAAAACATAAATAGTTTTCATATTTGTATGTCCTGATAAGACACACAGTAAATGAAATTTTAACAAGATAACTAGTGTTTTGCTTTCCATTAATCCTTGAAGCACCTCCCTCTGGGATAGCTTTGGAATCAAAAATGCATTAGTGCACATCTCATTAATACCACGTGCTTTCCCTCAGTAAAAACAGCTTCTGTCCTACAGGCCTCTTGGCACAGAAATCCAAGCTCGGCAGCTGTAGGAAAAGCAAGCCATGCTTTTCCTTCTGTCTGCCCTCAACAGCAACTCTGAAAGTTATGGAGACAGAGAGGTTTCAGCATCAGGTTGGACACATCAGGAGATAGTGTCATTTCATGAGCTCACACATAACCAAGGGCTGTTCACCTAAGAAGATAAATATGAAGAATTAGAATTAGTTGAGTAGAGTGAAAGAACCACTTGCTACAAAGAACAGAAATTCAGAAATTCATAGACTTTGAAGGTCAAACTGGACAATATGATCTTCTTCACTTGTTTTCATGGAGCTTGATGAACACTTACTTACTAGATTAACAATTTTCTTTTGAAGGAAATAATGTTTTCCAGTATTAAGCCTTTCTTGAAGACATAAGAAATGTATTTCGCCAGTCCTTATTATTGATGTCTTCATTACATCCTGTAACCAAATATTACACTTCTGTTTTATTACAGTTTATCTTGCTCAACTAGCTAGTCCCATCTACAATTCACCAGTGCCCATGCAGACCCTGGAAAAAGCAGAGGAAGTGCAAGAGGTTTTGACACTGAAATTAGCAGAGGCATTCAAACTGCTGCACAGAGTTACATGGCCCCCTTCACAATGTCCTACACAAAGGGACATGCTGTACTTCAATAATTCAAGGAATGAGGCACAATTAACCCTTGCTGGTGCAGAAGCTGATCCCCAGAGGCATCAGCTGCTTACTTCTGAACACAATAGCTGTGTACACAGAGTGCTCTGGGCACAAGGGGATGTGTGTGGTGAGTTGTTTCCCATCCCAGGGGCTGGATGCTCAGCAGGGTTCTTTCAGAATAGTTCTGAAATCAGTTTTGTCCCTGAATTGTCATGTGCATTTAAAAAATAAAAAATAGGATCTGGACCCAACAAAAAACTTTTTTTTTTTAACCTGAGCTATGTAGACTTTTCCATGCAGGCTTATAGCTGCTTGAATGTTAATCCAGAGGGAGCACCATACACTGCATATCAGAATGTTTGCTCCAGCATTTCATCAAGATCTCAGCAGAAAACTTCCTAGTTGCTAAGTATTTCCTGGCGGATTCAAACAGGCATTTGTAGAGCACATTCCAGGCGAGGTATCCCCTGGCAGAGCAGAAGCACAGTGTACCAGCCTGACAGTGGGTTAATTCCTGCCAGACATGGTTGCTGAGGCTCAGAACAAACTGCCTTCTGAACCCAGCAGAGTTCAAGCTCAAGCACTCTGAATGACAGGAAAGCATGACTCAGATGAAGTGTTCTTGTCAAATGTTGCTATGCCCAGCATTCCATACACAGTCTGTACACCACAAGAAACAAATACTCAAGGAAGCGTTGGTGATTTGGCTAGAAGTGCTAGTAAGTAGAATACTTACATATTTTTAAGTATTTTCCAAATGCTTCATGTTTTTCAATGGAGAAAAACAAACATTTTGTGTACAAATCTGTGTACAGGCTGGCAATTTAGTGGTATAGCACTGCCAATTTATTTGAGAAAAATTATTACCCTACACCAAGGTTAAGGACTTATGCATGGGAAGAGCAATAGGTTTCTTGCAATATGTACTCATTACGTGCTCCTAATCTTTCCATATCTCCTCAGCACAAACTCTGACGCTTGGAATTTGGTTATGAATCCAACCTACAAGTGCTTCACCTATCACATGATGCCCGCTCTAACCGGAACAAAGTGGTACTAATCGTGCTTCTGCTTTTATGAAAAACATCAGCAGAGATAATTTTTGTCATCCAAAGCATCTTGACTGCTATGACAAAGGGTTGAAAAATCTAGATTAGTTTTTTGTGTTTTCAGGAGAAGTTTCAAGAGAATAATAACAGGTTCAGATCCAATGAGCTAGAAAGGTTATGAAGCAACTCTATCTATCTCAGATTCCTAGGGAAAAAACCAAAACCAATCTATGACCTTTTCCAGGGTAAGATAGAATTCACATTTGCAAACATAACCTGTAGGTTTTTATATGGCTGAAGAAAGTATGCATACATACGTCTGTAATGACAACAAAACAATTTTGTATATGGCTTATTTTGAGTGTTTAACCACTGTTGATGAAAGGTTTGCTTATGCATTAAATAGAATAGAAAAAAAATTTGCCAAAGCAACCACTTCACCACAGGAAAAATGTGCTATGATGGTAATTCTATGCTTGCTCTCCAGAGTTGTGCAAATCTCCTTCAATATTACTCTGATGACTTGTGCATATAAATACTTTTTCTTTCTTTCTTTTGGTTTTCTGGAAGAGGTTTTCAGAAAAACAGTCCTGTGGAAGAATGTATAAGACAAACATGTTTTTGGAAAGTGATGTTTATGAATTTGAAAATAAATGTGCCCATCAACAGAGAAGAGAATTTTTTAGAACAGGATCTTATTCATTGTTTTGCATAGTGTATTTCCTTTTATTATTGCTTAGGATGTTAATTGGATAACTTTGTATAGTTGCATAAAATTCAGCCATTGTTAGCTCTGGTTTTTTTAAAGTTTTCTCAAAACCTAACATTGCTATGCATGCCTTATACCTGAAAATAAATAAAAACCCCAGACCTGAATAGTTGAGAACCCAAAGTCTGGTGCATGGCCCACAGGTAATTTGTAAAGATCAAGAGCTATAAAAGTCTGTTCCCTTACTCAGGAAAGGGCCTCTCTCAGAGTGGGCAAAGCCTGACACAACTTAGACAGGGGAAGTGTGTGCATGCCAAGGACCCTTAAGTCACTGTGTACTTCAAAGCTGTAACTTGAGCTTCCCCAGTGACTTCGCAATAAATCAAATAAACCAGGCCGAGGCAGCAGGGGAGGCAGGACAGGCAAGTGAAAGAGATGGGGAAAAAAGAAACTGCTTTGATAATGGAATGTCCAGGAAACAAAGTTTTCCTGCTATGGCTGCCTGGTCCATAAATGTGAAATTACAGCTGCTGGCTGCAAAAGTGCTTGCTGTCCTCACTCAAGCCATTGAACTGTGGCATCCCCAAATAGAGGTAACATTCATGAAGCTTAGGAGTAATGCAATCCATGCTGCACTTACTGCCTCACACATAACTGGAATCCTACACACCTGGAAGTGGAGCACTGGACTTGGATTTACAGACGACTGTTGCAAAATACGATAGTTCATGCAATGTCTGATATGATTCGCAAAACATGGCTTGTTCAAGAGACAGGCTGGGTGCTCTGCATCAGTCATGTCAAGCAGGCTTATTCCTTATGCATTCATCTTTCCCCTTAGTGAATCTCAGCCTATGCCTCCACATTGCTGTGGTGCCCTGAACTTAAGTCTGTAATTGACAAAGCTGACACATGTGAATTCCCTTTGTTTTCTGAAAGCTGAACCTTGCAGACCATGCAAGGGAATAACTCGTTCAAGGGGAGCTAATTTTGCAGAGACCAGCCCTACAGGCTTGACTATTCTTTCCAACTGGAAGACTAGATGAGAAAGGGTTAGTAATTTTAAGTTGAGTAAAAATTAATAAGGATGTTGTGGGAAGGAGAGTCTGGGTATCATAAATTCTTCTCTACTGAGTGTTAGGAAAAAGAAAAAAAATAATGAGTGGGTAAGCAATAAATTATTAAGCTATCGTTCAGCAAATCTAGACAGGGGAATTAAGAAGGAAAGGAATAAAATTCTTAAGGATTTATTTTATTGACTAGTTTCCAACTTAGAAGAAGGTAAGAACTTAACCCTTCATTTTGAGGCAACTGTTATAACTGGTTCTGTTCCTCATGAGGGATTGCTGATGTTTGTTATTAATCATCTTCAGTGGTGGTATAAACCCTGGGAGACCTGTATAGCACAGTGATGACTGAAAAATACCAGTAGCACCTGATGGATGGCCAAAAACTCAGCATTACCTGCAGCTGCATGAGGTGATTACTGCTGCTTTAGACATAAGCAGTCCAAGCATCCCGATATGCAGGATCCAGGGCACTCCCAGGCACCATCCCATGTGGAGGATGGAAAGTGATACCATCAGAGACAGTGAGCCCTGCCAGCCCATGTGCTCTCCTAATTCCATACTGTGGCCAAAACCCTTGCCCAAGAAAAATGGGCTCGTCTGGCTGCAGCCTGTGAGCTGCTGACCTAAGGCAACTGAGAAGTCTGAGAAGTCACTTGAACTTACACCAGATGTGCTGCCTTTTAGAGATCAAAGGGATTTTGTGGGGTGGGAGGAGACCTTTCTCACTTCCTGTGGGCAAATGGCAGTGGAAATCCCCTCTCTGGAAAATCTGGAAACTATCTGGAGGGTTATAACAAACGGCCATCAGGCCTTCCCATCTTTCTTGACCACAGCTGGTTGAGATATTGTTCAGAGAGAAGGAGTCCTGGACACTCAATTTTCATAACAGTGATCCTTCTACACTTCATCTGATGTAAGTTCACTGCCAGAAGACAGTGCCACGTTCATCAGTGCTTGCATATTCATCTTCATGAGCTAACACTGCTCTTGTTGGAGTTGCACCATCATTCCTTGCTTCTAAATTCAGCAGCCAGGGTGTTTTCTGGGAATGCCACATCCAACTGATGGCAGAAACACCACAATTATGAAGAATTTGGCCATCAGTTGAGATTCTCACAGCCTTAGCAAGAGACTGCTGAGAGTGGCATGGCATGGCTTGAGATGAGCCCTGACACACTGCAGAAAATTATGATCCATTCTTTAAGAGCAAATCATGCTAATCAATGCCCATTGCCTTTTCAGTACAGCTCACAGTCCTCACTCCTCCTTTGCCCCTCCACTGTGCCAGCAGAAGGAAATTTGAGTCACACCCTGAGCCTCTAGAGACCAAAATCTGTCAAAGTAGTGAAAATCCATTTTTATGGGCTTTTAAAAATAAGACACCAGATTTTGAATTGAATTTATTAAGATGTACATTCTTTTTGCTGAGTGGACACTAAATGCAGGAACTCTCAGCAGAGGAAGGGAGGTGACAGTACAGGGCATTAACTTTTCAAACTTCTGCCTTAGTATTCTTCCAAACTTATTTTTAGAGCCTTTAGTTCTCATATTTGCCTGCTCTCTTCCTCCTCCACCCCCTTTTCTCTTTTCCTTACATGGGTGGCATGTTGCTTTCTTCTTAAATGTTCAAATATTTTAAAATGCCAATATTATTTAGAAGCTCCTGGAAATTATTTTCTGAGAGTGCATGGGACAGTAGCTGCTAAACAACCACTCTCATTTGCAAATTTGGTCTGGGAGTTTTAAGTCAGTGGTACCCATTTAGAGATGATTCTATGCAATTACATGCAAGAAAATAATCTAAAGTTCCTGAATGTATTTGTGAAGGAAAAACAACAAGCAACTTACATAACAACATGGTAGGAACTCATGTGGAAATCAGCAGAAGGGAAAGAATATTTGGTCCAATTCTACCATTCATTTTAGGGAATGATTTTTAGGTCTCAGCTCAATTTTTCTATGAAAATAGTAAAAAAAAGCCTGACTTCAGTTGTTCTTAGATGCCTGGCATTTGATGGGAGCTTTTACATGGTACAGCTATCTCTATTGTTTCACTGAATAAAGTGTTATTTTTTTAGGCAGCTGAGAGCAGAATTTTATTTGCCAGATCTACTTGCATCTCACTGATCAAAGTTAGGCTGAAGTTTACCAAATTTTTTAAAAAAATAGAATAAAATAAAAAAAGAACCACTGGCACCTACTGAAGATAGAATTTACAAGTATTCTCAAAAAAATCTTTTCCCAGAAGAAAAAAGTAAAACATTGAGATTCTTTCATACATAAGAAGATAAACTATTGAAAAAAACAACAATCTGAGTCTTCATTTTTATTTTAAAGCCAGTTCTTCAATGAATTTATCGTATTACTGCTGAATCAATGATGTGTCAAAGTACTGTGGGAACTTAGGAACCTTAATAATTTTCTACAACAACATTTTTAAGTCTCCACTCAAGTGCTTTTCAGTCTAACTTAGATACTAGGTACTAAAGAATTCTTGTGAAGCCACACAGATTTAAATTTAACTGCTTGTCAATGTGTTGGTTGCTTCTAACTTCTGGAAAACCAAGAATCTGAAAGGTGAGGTGGCCCAATGATCTTTAATGCCTTCCAAAGTCAGGGTCTGACTTACACATGAGGATGGCTTGAACAGCTTCCATTGCTGTCTGAAACACAACCAGCTGCCCCAGAGAAAATGCAGCTGCCTGTGGAGCAGCCTTACAGGCCATCACACAAAGGTAAATCAACACTTCAAAGACAGGTTTCCACTCCCTTTAAAGCTCCAGGCTGCCGTGGCTACTCTGCATTAAAAAGAAAATAAACCAGTGCTTTTTAACTGCTGGATTTGTACCCAGTCCTGAATATATACAGGCCACTTTGTCACATGCAGCTCTAGGTGTTCAAGGTGGTAACAGAGTTGGTATCAGGCCTTAGCAAAGACTGACAGCAGCTTAGTTGAGTTCTGCTTTTCTGTCCACTTATTGTGAAAATGAATCAAAGCACCATGGCCCCCCAGTGAAAAATGCCTTTTTCAAAACTGTGTTTGTGAATAAGCAAGCCTTCTCAGAAAGTCTTTCAGTGGAAAGTGTACAATCATTCATTCTTACACTGGGCAATGACTTTGCTTTTAATCTTTGATCCTATTGTCCTCAGCTAATGAGAAGCAACATTCTGTTTGGAAAGGGTGGCAAGGGTTTATGTCATTGTCTTTTCTTGCAAAGCCCCATAAAGTTTTAAATCCTTAACCATCTAAAAAATGGTGACATATGTGTTCAGAACAAGTTTTGTGCTGTTTTCAGTTTTAGTGATTGGTTTTTCCCTTTCCGTCCCTGTACACAGCTCACTTTCAAAAGAATAGATCTGAAGGGCCTTTGTTTACACACACACAAAATAACTTCAAAGAAAATATCACCATAATCTTAGGATTTGAAAATAGGCCACAAACTCCCACAAGATCCCAGGATCCTGAAGCGCTGGCCTGGGGAAACTGTGTTCTTTCCTTTACTTTGTCTGCCACAATTTGAAGTCTGCCTCCAATCTGAAGGAATTACAAGCATTCTTGAGCTTCCTGACCCAGTAATTAAAAAACAGCTTGTGAGTCCTATCTGAGCTCATGTGAAGGACTTCTGGAGTGATGACTCTGACAAAGAACCATCACCCATGGCTGTCCTACTTGCCAGAGTGGATGCAGAATTCTCCTTGTATGCAATCTTTGGGGAAAAAGAAATGGGAAGGGGGAAGGGAGAAGAGGGTAGGGGAAGGTAGGGCAGGGGAGGGAAAGACCTCCTCTCCCTTCTTCTTCACTGGCATTGGTGACTGATTTTTTGTTCCTCTCACATATTCTCACTCCTCTTGTCTTAGAGTGCAATTACCTCTGCACAGCAACTTCTTTTTTTTAAAATAGGTTATCACAGAGGTGATATTGCCATCCCTGGCTGGTTCTGCCTTGACCTTTCTGTCCTCCTGCTCTAAACTCCCCAAAACCAAATAAAAACCCCCAAGCTCACCATGGTCACAGAACTCTCAAAGAAAAGGGTCTTACACTGTTAATTTGGAACGTTCACTAGAAGATGGAACCTGTATTCACCCTGAGTCAAGTAAGGAAAAAAAAACCAAAAACACAAACAAACAAAACCACACCAAGTTAAAATGAAAAAACCCTTGTCTTTAATAATTCTGAGCATCATAAATAACTGAGGAATTTTAAACAAATGTATACTCTTGGAAATATTTAAAGGTATTACAACCATAATTTTCCAGTGAAAAGGTTTTATTATTTAGTAGTTTATTTCAGCTCAACATGCTCAATGCAGTATGACAATAACAACAAGAAATTCACATAAGATAAGAATGATGGACAAGTGGAAATGTTATTAACATGCTATTAATATATATAAGATGCAAGAATAAGTTATTCATTAAGTTATTATATTGTAGAGGATGAAGAAATTTTGTAAAGTTCACTGCAACAGTATTAAATGTCTAGTGGGATATCTAGAGAAGGAAAAAAATTAAAATGTAGAAGAGAAAATTTGGGTGGAAAAAGAAAAGCTTTCTTAAAGAAAACTTGTAGACCAAAATTCTTGGTCTTAGACCAAGAGTAAATTGGTAATGATCAATCTGGGAAACAAACTAGTAAAAAACCCAACTTTAAGATGTATTCAGTGGCTTAAGATAAATGTAATGCAAATAAGAATCTTGTTCTTATAGATAAGAGGAACTTGACAGTTTTTCCTAAAGATATATAATTCTTTTTTCATTAAAACAGTGAAAATTGCATCTATTTCACCAGTTTCCTTATAAGCCTCAGAAATAAAGCACACATTTGGTATTTGCAGTTGATCTAGTTCTGGTGTTTGCTGATTCTTTAGTAATATTTTAAATTAGAAAAGTAGAATTTGACAGAAAAAAACCTGTAATTATTTCCTTTCCAACGGAAACATTTTCAGAAGACATTATGCCCCATTGACATTGGAATGACACTGAAACATCTTCATAGGGTTTCTCTAAGTCCATTTGTTTCCTAATCATTAGTATAATCTCACTTACTCATTTGCTTAAGTTGAAATTATATGTCTATTTTCCACTTACAGTTACCCTTACACAGCTATATCTGCATACAAATGATAATCCACATTACTTGATTTTGTAATACAAAGCTATTCCAGAAGAAAAAATGGGACATGCAGTTGGCCACATCTGTCTCCTCTCCATGTCTGTATAGCTACAACGGCCACTGGAGACACCAGGAGTCTGCTGCTTTTCCAGAAAACAGGATAATTAAAATTGCCACTGTGTACAGCAAATACAGGAATTTCCTCTTTTTTTTTTCTTTTAATCCATTCTAGTACTTCACTGCTATCATATTGCTAAAGACCAGGGGAACTATGCAAGAAAAAAAAATATATTTAGGGATGTGACTATTGATATTAAATAGCACTTGCACAAAGTGCAAATGATAACCAGAAACAGCACAAAATTCTTCCCGTCAATAGTGTCCATTCAGCGATGACATCCCATTTGGGTGTACAAATTCAACATCACCACAAGGCACTGGAAAATTTCACTAAGCTCTGAAGTGCAAAAAAATATTTGTTTGAACACTGTCACCCCTGTGTGTAACAACTCCTGGTCACAGGCCGTGCACTGGGCACGAATGGTGGCCTGCATGGGATGCTGAGACCTCAACACCCCGAGCTTCAAGCAGGAGAACAAATGTTCAGCTGAAGGGAGGTGTGTGGCTGGCAGCTGGCAGGGTTTTTACTGGGTGGAGGATCCTTGCTGGCACTGCAGCCCCACACGAGCTCCCAGACGTGAAGGGCTGTGAAGGGACATGGCAGCACTCACCATGTCCTGTGGGGCACGGAGTTCTTCTTCAGCACAAACACTCTGCCAGGCCTCCCACAGACAAAGTATCTCTTGGCTTCTTTTGCATCACCCTTCCCTCCCACAGGCCACTCCGGTCACGCCTCCCCCTCCCCTTTCATTTTCTCTTGCTGAGCACAAGATTTAAACTACTTTTAAACAGATTGTTTCTGCATGCGAGGTCCAAGTTCCCCATCAGCAGCTTTTTGCCTCTCTCCAAGGGCAAAGCAGAAGAAAGCACACATGTTTTGCCCCACAATTACACCCTCCAGCACTCACTGAAACCGTACAGAATCTGCTCCCTCCCAGACAAACCCCCTTTTGCATCCCTTTGCTGCATTACCAGCTTGTTGGGCCCTGTCTTTTTCCACAGGTTGGGTGTCTGGGACTGGCATTTCCCTGGACTTTCTAACGCCCCACCAGCACTGCCAGGTACCATGACAGAAACCTCATGAGTCCAAATGAAACATCACCTTCTGGCATCAATAAACTGCACCTTGAGCACCAAATGATGGCAAGGTAACGCTAGTGATTTCTGTGGCCTAGGACTGTTTAAAAATGCAAATAACAGTACCTTATGTGACTCCTGCCAGGAGTCTTTCAAACTACACCAGGCCAAAACAGGTTAATAAAAGAAAACCAAACAATATTTTCCATCTGTGAGTTTGAAGGCAGAAAAAAAAATTTTAAAAAAAAGCTACATAAATTATCAGCTGTAGTTATGCCACAGAAAAGAGCTTTAAAACACGTTACTTGAGTGCAGGAAATAAAAAATTCAAAACCATATTATTTCAATATTTCAGCCCCTCTACTTCTTTTTTGGAGGGGGATAGATTTTAAAAAATCCCCAATGTTAAAGCAGAGTTTGAAAGGTAGAGTGAAGAAATTTCAGCTTAGTATGATTTCAGAGGAGTCTTCTGACATCCACAGGCCAAACACATAATTTGTAGTCTGCAAGTATAGCTGAGCACCCTCCAGCACACTGAATATCAAGAAGGTACTTGGTAGGGTGCCTAGGGATCTTCCCAATACCTAACTTGGGCAGCACAGCTGGATTGACCTACTATTTACTATTTACCTATTTGCTTGCAGAACTTTTATGTCAGAACAATGGCAGGAAGTGGGGAAGAGCCACTAGAGACCATCATTTGCCAAGCTTCAGCTGGGATGTGGTCTCCTCCTCAAAAGAGCACTTTGAAAGTGGATTGGAAACTGAGGATCCCCTTGCTCTTGCTCAGCTGCTTGGTGGCTGATGCATAAGGAGAATGTCTTTGCATGGAATGGTACAAATGCTAAGGACAAGACATCTCTGTCAATAACTTCTGATGTTAGTTTTATAATAACACTAATGTACTAATGCTTTTTATGACATGCCCAGATATGCACACTACTTCTTCAGCTTCCTCATTACACTCTGCCCACAGTTAGTGTAGCAGAATGGTCATTACAGTGGGGAGTGAAAAAACAACTGATCATGATCCTTATCTGTCACATAATATGAAGCATCAGTCTCAATCTGAAACCAACCAGCTTCCATCACAACAGAGGAAAAGTCTTGCCAGTGAGCAAGGTTATCTGGTCACACAATGGCAGCCCACTTTTCTCTCAAAACTTTGGCCAAGGCTAAAGGCTTCTGTGGAAGGTGAGCAAGCTCAGTCAAACACTGCAGGGGTGACTGGACAAAACCCTCCCTTCTGAGTTATGCAACAAGTCTGACTGACAGGTCTAAAGTGCAGGGTGGATCTCCTGACCTGGTCAGGAAGCCTTCAGCTGGGATTGTATCCTCCCTGTAATCTGATGCTAGAGCCCTTTTGAATGAAGGGAAATTTCTAGCACATCTGAAGAAACTTCTGCAATGTCTCAGAAAACATTGCATGTGTCCACTGAAAATTTAAGACAAAGTCTACAGAGCTGATGCAGTC
>VZRX01023821.1:0-60638 GCA_013398075.1 Notiomystis cincta
TGCCATCACTAATGCCACCATGCCTTCACTAATGCCACCATGCTATCACTAATGTCACCATGCCTTCACTAATGTCACCATGCCATCACTAATGTCATGATGCCATCACTAATGACACCATGCCATCACTAATGTCACCATGGCATCACTAATGTCATGATGCCTTCATTAATGTCACCAAGCCATCACTAATGACACCATGCCATCACTAACACCATCATCTCCCCTAGCACAATTGAAGGGAGCACTGATACCCCAGCCAGGGCTGCAATCACATCTGGGTTCACCTGGACAGGCCCAGAAGGGCAGGAGGAGCGAGCAGGAGCAAAGCAAATCTGTTCAGTGTGTGCTCACTGACCAGAGGCTCTGTGGGCAGGACAGAGGGCTGGGGCAGCTGTGAGCAGCAGTGTGCCCTTACCTGGCAGGGCCTGGCACTCTTGCTGCCGCTGGTCCCACTGGCAGTTCAGGTGCAGGGAGCAGCTCTTGCAGCTCGTCAGTTTATTGCAGATCTGCTCATTCCTCACATGGCATTTCGTGTAGTTTTTAACCGACTGTAAAAATCAAACAGACAAAGCAGCATCTCAAGCATACCTTATTAAAAAAAAAGAGAAGTCAAAACTGAAATACAGAGCAGGTGCATCCTTCCCAGAAAGTTGTGGCCACTTAAAAACTAGGCTGAATTTAAGGTCCTTATCTGGAATCCTTTACCAGATGCAGAATGCAACACTGGAGCACAAATCACCCCACTTGTTCTACACAACTATGAGTGTCAAATTGAAGAGGCCAATTCCCTGTACAGAGAGCAGGAAGACCTTAAACACCTAAACTAAACATCTATTTCTTAGATACTTAAGATACTCTCACTAAATTATTTCATCCTGTGCAGGTTAAAGCAAGCAAAATAGTCAAACAGAATATAAAAAATTGCACCAGGTGCAAAATAATTACATATTACTGACTGGAGGTGCAAGAAAATGCTCCACACACAACATAAAACCAGGGATAACTTTATTCCTTTGCTACCTTAGTATACAAGAAAAGCAGTGAACACTGAAGGAATTATTACCTGGGGGCTTTTATTGTGTTTGGTCTGTGTTTGGTTTTTTCCCTGAAAACTGAGGTGTTCCAAGTTAGACATTTTGAATACAAATCTTTCTTCCCTCTGCATAGTACTTTTAATTAAGACTTTGTATTGATACCTTATTAAATGAACTGCCCTAAATCCTCAGCCAATTCATCAGATCACCTATAAGGCTCTCTCTAGCAACTTAATTTCAAGGTAATAATTAAAAGTAAGTCCTAATGCAAGACAGCTTTATACTCACAGAACTGTTGAGATTGGAAGGGACCTCTGGGAGTCCCTCTTGTTAAACCCTACCAAGTCTTGTCTCTCTTAAACAACAAAAGACTGAATTAACACATGGCAGCGAAAATGGATTGCACTTGGATAGCAAATGCATGATTTCCTGACAATGGTGGTTGCTTTCCTTTCTAATAAGTCTCCTGGAGTATGACTGAACAGCTTAGAAAGGGGCTGCATGGCAGTAACTTACACAGTGCTTGGTACTGGAATATGGGCAGTGATAGGGCAGGGGGGAGAAGAGCTGTTGCCTTTTATTTCTATCTTTTAAAAGTCCTGAAATAACACATTTGTGAAAGTGAATTCCCAGTCTCACACAGAAGCAGCTTCATTCCTGCTGATGAACACTGCTGTTGAGGGATTTGATTTTATTTTAATTTTTCTGCCTTTATTGGATCCGATGCCTACCAGTAAGTTTATTGTAAGAGCTCCTGACTTTTTTCTGTTCTATAGGAAAGGCTACTGTGAAGCAAAAAGGACCAGAGAAGCAGGTCTAGGGGCAGGCACCTACACCACAACACGAAACAGAGCCACAGGCAAAGCCAGCAAGTAACAGTCTGTCTGTCTAGGCCAAAGATCCACACCAAGAGTAAAGCACAGAAAAAGTCTTTGGTACAAACCCACATTTAGTTTCACTCAGTCATGAAGCAAATTCACAAAACTGCCTGAGAGATGCTTAAAAGTGAATTTTAGAGCACAAGTAACCACCATCTGCTCATTTACAATAGCTCAACTAATACTCACTTTCAACACTTCATTTTGACATACCCTTAAGCATTCAGATTTCTTTTTGAAATTATATACTCTTCAGTGGTATTACATACAGATTACAATTTTCCACCTAGGCCAAGATATTTGTTCTATTACTTTCTAATCATGAAGCTTGTTGTGTGCTGGTTATTTAATGTTTAAAATAAAATTCAAAGTACTAGTGACTGTTCCATAATAATGTTCTTTGTTGTATTCCCTTATTCCCAGCATTTATTTCCCTTAAATCCAATTTAAACACTGCTTGCCTGAAAATCTCATTAGTTCAATGTAGATGTGAATCCAATAGGCAATTCATATTAACACAATATTAAGGTTATAACTTAAACTACCAAACCCAATGAAATTCAGAAATATGACAGTCCATCTGTTACAGAAGTTCTATATTGCTCTAGGATATTTATAATGTTTACACACCAAAGCATGAGTAAATCATGTTATGTATAAAGTCTCCCTCATGTCTGATTTACTTAGATTTTTTTAAGTACTGATCCTGATATGGTGGTACATAGAAAGGCAGTGATTTTCTGAATATTTACTGGAGAATGAAAATACTACAGTAGTTTATCTTAGAATTTCAGAAATTGCTAATAAATTATGTACCTCTCTTCTCCTCCTGGATTTTTCAGGTTAAGAGTATCACCTTGTCTAGTTTGCCTAGTGTAAATGTAAATTATTAATTTGTATATTTGCTACTATTTCCCTGAAGCTACTCCCAGCATTTGCTATTGGGTACTTCTTAGTCATAAATTTTCTTTTTTTCCTCCATGATAAATTTGATTCTATTCATATTTCCTTCTACTTCTTTATATATTTCCTCTTGACTATTCTCTGAATTGTTCAAATGTAGGCAGATTGCCACAATTATTGGTATTAGTGTATAATCCAAGGACTCCCATCATAAAAGAAGGAGCTTTCTGGAAGCTATGCAAACATTACAAAAAAACAAGGATTTTTGTCTTTAAGGTACTGTGTAAAAATATTAAAGAATGTAGGACTATAGCTCTTATGAAGCCTCCTCTAGTACCCCATTTCCTCAGCAAAATGCTCTTTATCATCCCCTTCACTGGTCTGACAATGTTTGCTTTATGCAGCCACGCTCAGATAAAGACCACTTTTAAATCTCCCACCAGTCTGGGCTGTATTTAGGAACTGTCATCAGCTGGGCCTTTATGGTACTGCACGAGTGGAGACCAACGCACGCGAGAAACTCACAGGCTGCGGTGGCAGTGAGAGTGTGGCTGGGCTCAGCCAGAGGGGAAACACCTCCCTGTTGTGGGAACATGCCCCCCTCAGAGCTTCAGAGGCAATGACATTTCCAAAAATGCAGTACTGGCAGGAGGCAGACATAAAACAATTTTGCTGTGTCTCGACATACTAAGAGGCTCTCTTTAAGGCCACTTTATGAATTCTTCTTTTTTCTTCAGAAACTGAACGAAATTGACAAAGTAAATTTTTTTACTCTAAAACCTCAATCTCTCTCTGGTCTTTCCTCAGTAAATAAAACTGCATTTGGTTGCAATTGCTCAGCCCTCTCCAGCAATCTACCATTTTATTTGGTAAAGTAAAGTACAAAAAGATTTTGCTTTCATAGAGGGCCTTACTCTTCCATGGTACTACCTCATAAAAAATGACATCTTGTAAAGGTGCAGCAATCTAAAATGAAATTATTCTCTACCACAACCTCTTTTTTCCTCTTTTTTTCCTTTTTTTTTTTAATAAAGACTTGTACCCATTACAAAATATAGATAAAGTCAATTTTCTGCACAAAGTGATCAGCAGCAAGGGAGTATCATTTTCACAGGATGCACAATAAAGCATTTTACATGCAGACATACAGAGTAAATACAGCTTCATAAACATGTTAAGGAGATTCAGATCAACCAGGCATTGCAAACCTCTGCTTGCAAGGACACCAGATATGAGTATGATGAACATGATCTATATGATCTATGCCTTGATGATCCCTGAATCTGCACAGCAGCAGAACACAGTGTCCTGTTAATGCGCTGGCTCACATCAGAGGCTGAGCACAGGCAGGTGTATGTGCATCATCAATGAATTAGCACTACTTATGAAGTCTATCTGTCCAAATAGTTATTTCAGGGAAATGTTCTTATTTTACAGACCTCCCAATCAGCAGAGTAGCCACTGCTTTGAAGATCTCTGTGGCCATGAGGCCAAAGCCAGACAGCATATCTTTAGTAAACTGGACACTTTCCATGAGGCAACAGAAGCAAGTTCTAAAACATTACAGTCTGTCTCATTTGGGGTTCTATGATCTAAGTCATAAATCAAGGCCCTTGTACAGCTGCAAAGGCTCCTTGTGATGTTCCTAAGTCTACAGCTTGTTATCCCATATTACCATCCCAGTGCTGTCACAAGGTTTTCGTTTGTGGGCCTAGTCGAGGTAACAGTCTATGAACATGGAAAATCAGCCTGGTCCATTCTAGTTTTCCACATGATGCCATTCTCTTGATGCTATTTTGGTGGGTTTCTATAGAAGCTGCAAAATTCTGCCTCCATCATCTCACAGCCAATAGACTCACTTTGCAACAGCCACCTTCCATTTATGATAGCACCTCTTTCCAGAAATCATTTTGATGAATTTTCGCTATCCCATTCTTCAGCAACTACACTGAATAACAGCCTTTGCTATCCACTTCAAACCCTGAATAAAAGACAGGAAATGATACAGAGCAGACTGGTGAGTCGTTTGCTAATTAAGTTGACAACCTTAGTCATGAAAGGTTGTCAAAGAAGGACACTGAACTAAGAAGCTTGTGCTAAAATACTCAGTGCTCCACATTTATTAGGGATCATTTATTAGGAATGAAGATGGTCTGCTCCTTAGCAACTGTTCCTTGCCCAAGAGTTGAAAACCACGGTTAGAAAATTAGCACCTAATAAAGAACAATGTGTCAGGAAAAGATGGGCCCTTGAAGACCACAAAGGAAACTAACCATTAGTGCCTGGAATGTGAAATCTCTCTGACAGACTTATAACAGGGCTACTGATGAATTTGTGTCTGCATTGCTTTTATTAGTAGTGACTAGCTACAAATGCCAGTGATTAGAGCTGGCTGTGCTCACTCTGAAGGGGCAAGATTTGAGTCACAGTCAATCCAACTCACACCTTAATTTGTCTGGAGAACAAGATTGATTTGCATCAGGTTCAAGCCAGAGAGCAAGATACTTTTACTAATGGAAGTGTGTGAAGAAAGGATTTTGAACTCAAGTACATCCAGGTGTCTGTGGATAGCTGAAAAGTATAGAGGCAAAACTTATAAAGTTAAAATACTAATATAAGCTTGTCAAAAATCAAATTAACAAGCAAGAGATGGTAAACAGCTGGTGAACAACAACATGAAGTATAAAACATGGCACTAAGCAATATTAAAAAGAGCAAACTATAAATATAAACTTGCATAAATCTATGTGATCTGATTGTACTCAAAAAGATCAGAACCAAATCATCACAAGACAGTGGACCTCATGGTTAGAGAAGCTCATGTTCCTTTAATGAGATGACAAGTGACTCCTCCATGACAAAGAAAACCATTTCCAAGATGATCAATGATCAGAAGACCATGACTAATGAGACTGGCCTGGTACTGTTTGAAAGGAAAAAACCAAACAGCCACCCTTGGTGGGATTCCATGGTTTCTGCCTGTCTACTGTACACCACATTTGCACAAATCCAAGTTAATAGTGACTCTGACTTTTCAAATGTCATTAATTAGAGGATGATAGTATTTGTCTTAAGAAATATGCAGTAGGCAACACAACTCTAAAGAATATTTTTTCTACCCTGAAACAGAATTTTTTGCTGCAGTCCAACTCCGCCTCCTGCAACATTTTTACTTCAAAAGCCTGGCAAACACGATTGCTTGTGTTGAAAACAAGCAACAACCAGTCTACTGAACCTAGAAAAGCAGCAGTGCTGACAAGATGCTGAGATGTGCTAGGACTCACCATGCTGCAGTTGCTGTTTGCTGAGATGCACTTCTTGTCGTCGCACCACTGGCAGCCGTTGGTGTTGGCGGTGCAGCTGGCGCAATCCGCGTACCGGTAACATCTGTCGTCGGCAGCAGCTGCCACACAAACCACACACAAGTGTCCCACAGAGCGGGAACAACGCCACGTTTTAAACACTTCCTCAGAGCTCTCTCTGTTACATCCTTCATTTGAACTCTGGCCATTCATAAGGGTTTAAGTTACTGTAGGAAATTAATTCTGCGCAGTTAATAGGATTTACTCCTTTAAAAATTCCTTTAGTAACAACAGTATTTGAAGGTTCTTAAGTCTCATGTCAGCTAAAGGAATATTCACTGATTTGCAGCATACAAGCTCTCTTAGCACAATGCAAAAACCTATAGAAAACCTTTTTCAACTAATTTTTTCTTCACTCTTTTAAGAGAAGAAAGATTCTCTTCCGATGTAGGATTCTGATAAAAAAATTAGATGGCTATGCAAGAAGACAAGATAAAAGTACTAAATAAAAAAATCTAAGACAGATATGAGCAACACATGGACATTTTAAATCTTTGTAAATTAATTTCTAAATCTAATAATGACTGGTAAGTTACAGTTCTGTCCTTTATCTACAGAAAGTATTTGAGAAAGAGTTAATGTTACATTCTTAATGATGGGACTTGGACTAAAATTTAGGTTATGTAAAATTATTTAGGACACAAATTATTACTTCTATTTAAAGGAGGCAAAGGTTTTCAAAATCACCATGACGCAAAGTAGGAGAATTTGTACCGTCTCCTACACTGATTACTGTGTTTAATTCCTGTTTGGTTTGGCTCCTTTAGTTTCATGCAAGCTTAAAAGATTCTCTTGCCAGGGAAGTCTTGTCATCCAAGAATCGATCTTTTGAAAACCATTAAAATTTCTGCTTATCCTTTAATATTGACCATCAGCAGTTTCTCAGATGATACTCTCAACCAGGTAACAACTGAGCCAAGTAATATAAAAGAATATATGAAAAATTGGCTTTTGGCAAAAAATTGCCACCTGAAACCAGAAGAATTTGACAGCAGTGAAACAGTGCTGTTCACACAACTTCTTCAGAACTGGAATTCTACATCCTTCATCTCTTCCAAGCTGAGTTGTACTTTATTTCCACTGCAGCACCTGTACTTTAGAAACTGCTCTAACTTTTTTATTTTCCTTCAGCCAGTCTGTGCTTTGTTTTGTTTGGCTTTTATAAACACCTGTTGCTATGATCAGCTTTTTATAAGACCCACATTCATCTGTATTACTTTTGAATTTAATGCCACAAGATTTTTTCTTTTATATATATAGATGAAACTTTCTAGACCGTAGATCTCTAAAAGTTCTGAAACTGTACAAAAGCCATTTTCCAGAAAACTGTACCTAGATGTTTTTGTTATATCATGTACCTTTTTTTCTGAGTTTGCAACTTTATAGCCAACCCAGAAACAAGTAAAAGCTATCAGAAAAAGAAAATGTCTGAAGTGTTGATTAATAGCAGTGCTAGTAACTTTTCAACAAACATTAAACATAGACTGGCAGTTTAATTGTATGGCAGTTTGTACACAGCACACAGCCAAAGTTTTGGAAGCAATTTTACACTGTGCTGAAAAGAAAGATGCATAGAAAAAATAGTAGGTGCGTGTAGCAAGGATAAATATTCTGTTCATGTGACATATAAGAACAACACTTTCACAAGCAATTTATTTGTGACAAGCCAAAATGCTTAGGAATGGGTTGGAACAGCTATTCGTAACAGTAAATTGCTGTTTCAAACAATACAGCCATCACAATGCCACAGAGAAATTCATATGACAAACTTGAACCCATCTGACACATGCTGCAAAGGGCTTGTTTGCCTAAGGTTTCTTTCCAGCTGTGCCTGTACTATATTCTTCTGTACAAATGTTCCTGTTTCACAGGTAATCTGCTTGAAGCAGTGATGTTTTCCTCCCTTATTGGTACGTACAGGTATGAGAGTGCCACGTGCCCATTACACCAGGTACCACTTGCACTGCCCATTTGTGCTCTGACTGCTGTTCTGCTCTCTCTTAGCACCTTAAACTTGTGCCCCTTTGCATCTACTTCCCTGCATGTAAAATAAAAAGGATTTCACAACTGAATAATTTTTTAAAAAACAGTCTATATATCTCTTGCACTGGGTATTCTCAGAGAGGAACAGTCTTAACATTCCAGTCACCACTTCCACGTGGTTACTTCTTTGGGGATTGCCCACCCCCAGCTCCTACATTGCACTGCAAACATGACATGAACAGACTGGAATTCACTTACCTGTTTTCTTGGGACATTTTGCTCTAAGAATGTTGTTAGCATGTCCAGATTCCCAAGATTCACAATGTTTCTTGTTCCACAGACACCTTATTCCTGGACGGGCATTTTTGCACAGCTCTTCATCTCTGAATGCTTCACAGTTGGGAGGCTTGTACACGAGGATGTCATTCAGTAGAACACTTGAAAAACCCCCAAATATATACATGGACCTATCAGGAAAAAGCAAGGAAATTTATCTGCTATTGTAGACACATTTTCTTGTATGTCACATTTTTTTGGTACCAAAAACACTACCAAAAATACCACAAAGCTCTTTAAACAAAAAAAGGACATTTTGAATGCAATTCATAGAAAGTGACAGTTTTCAAAGTATCAGACATGGCTCAGATGTCATAAAACACACAAATCATAATGAAAAAACTACCAGTTGTTGAATTCATTAACTCCAAGCAATTTTGTCTTAATAAATAAATCTGTTCATTGATTAATGTCAAGTGCTCTGTGTACATACTTACAATTTAGTGCTATTTTTGTTAAAGGCAGTCACACTCTTATGTGTAGCATTACTCATTACCTCATTTCTGACCTATACAGGATCCTTATGTAGAGGATCTGCAAGTTGCCCACAAATACTTAAGTACTGAGTTTATTGGTGTAATGAATAATGTAGAAGAGGTACAATGATCTGTAGTACTGAAACTGCAGATATTAGGCCTGTTTGCAAGCAGCAAAAGGAAAGCTGAGACAAGCCAACAACACATATTTCTTTAAACCTGACTAGTGTTTTCTAAAACTTTTCCAACTTAATGTCATCTAGTTGTTGGCAGGCTTCCCCTCCTTCAAGTGGTAAAGATGGTAACTGTATCAGTATCATCAAAATCTTCCCTTTTTCACAGCAAATTTTAGTTACATGGTTATTTTGCCACTGTAGAAGAATGAAGAATTACAGCACACTGCAAAAAGATTTCTCCCATCAAACCTAAGTGAGGGTTATAGTTGGAACCGAATATCAAATTCAGTGTAGCTCTCAATACTGAGAAAACACCTCAGTACACTGGAATATTCACCTAAAATGTCACTGAACAGATCCCACAGCCTGGCAGGTTGGGGATCAGCTGCACTGATTACCTGATGAGCACTACTTTCCCTTTTCATAAGTTACAGCAGTTCTATGTTGTCAAACCATACTTCACTCAAATGTGATTTCTGCTACTGTTTTTTCCTTCAGAAAAATGGCAAGGAAAATTTAAGAGACACTTCATTTACCCATTACTGACAACAGCAGTGTGACCAAATCTGTTGACATCTCGATGCAGATTAGGTTTTGGTAAAATCTTCCATTCATCACAAGCTGAAAAGACAAAAAACCACGCATATATCAAATAATTTGAAAAGTTTTCAGCAAAACACATGTGAACTATATTTTAACTGCTCGAGGATAAATCAACAGGTTACTCCTTTTAGCTGCATTTGTGAGTAAATGCTCCAAGAACCTGTCAGAACATTAATCTATGCTGACATTTATCAAGACCACAGGACATTCATAGAAGAGTCACTTTATTACATGTACAGTTGTCTGCCTTCACAGCCAGTGACAACACCCACAGTGAGGAGCACTGCCATCGTTGTTATCAAGGCATCAGTAATGTTGCCCTCATGTTTACACACTCTCAAATTAGCTGAAGGATTTCAATTTATAAATATTTCATGGAATATCTACAATAGTGAACTTAGTTTTTTTCTAAAGTGTTTTAAGATAAACTAGAACTTCTCCAGCTGTGCAACCCATCTCATTATTATCTTACTTTTGGTATCTTGATTTAAGTATACTACTAATTACTTTCCACATATTTGAGAGGAATGTTGTATTAGTATCTCCATGTCAAATTAATTATTCAAGCACATTTCTTTTAGAACTGCTGTACACAAATGTGGCTTTGGTGTGGTTTAATCCTGATTAGGGTTTTAGTTCTTTAGAACAATTAGTTCTTTCCTCACTATTTCCGACTTTTTTACTAACTTCAAATATTCAAATCCCACAGTAATAGAAATAGGGAGCATCTGCAGATGGAACTTTCGTGGAAATCCCTATAAAATGGAGGCAAAGCTATTAACTTGGACAGTCAGACAAAAAAAAGTTTTTAAAACCTCTATTTGCTTAGCAAATCTCTCCATAATATAGAGAAGTGGATAGAGTACAGCCTGTAGAAGCTGCAGAGTCAGAGTTGCTAACACAAGGAAGCAAAAGTGTCCTAAAGAGATCAGCATTTTGAAAGGGTTGCTGGCAGACAGCAAGACTGTTGGGAACACATCTGAAACCTTTTTCTAGAGTCTTAATGCAAGAGAGATTTTACATAATAGTGCTGAATTAATTTACCTGTAAGATTCCAATGACAGTCACATCTAAAGAAGGTAGATATATTTAACATTAAAATCTGGGATAATTTATGCAAATTATGAGTATGGCAAAAAAGTAAAGAAATATCACCATCAGACCACATATTTCAAAAAACATTAAAAAATAAAAAAGCATTTTAAAAAAAAACCCAAACCCCTAAAAATTATCTTCCCTCCTGTAAGAGACTTGAAGACCACAATTGACTCAAACACTGTTAAGATCACAGAAGAACTTTGCCCTGAAGATAAGCACAGAATGATGCTGGCTCTGAGCCTGGCAAAATCTGGGTAGCACGTCCTGGGAAATGCATCCAGACAAACATTCCCACTGTGGCAAACTGTGGCAAACAAAGATCTGTCTCTCTCTCACTCTTGTTTCTCTCCCTGTCCCTCCTCTGCTTCTTTCCACCTCTCCCTCCCTCACATTTACTGTTAAATAAAATCTGTGCTATTGGCTTGGGCATATGGTCTTGTTTGCTCCTTAATTTGGGTAGAGACATCTCTCAATAGTCAGCTTATAACAACTCTCTCCTCAGCTTCCAAAAACAGAAATGGACATCAGGAAATCCAGGAGGAACAAACTGTCTTCCAGGATGGTCTCATTACCACTGTTCAACTCCATCAGTGCTGCTGTTCTGGCACTTTCTGGCAGAAAATTATGGACAGCAGCACCTTGTGCTCTCAGCATCCTGTCAGCAAACCTCCCCAGAACAGCTCGGTGCGAGGTCACACGAGGATGGGCTGGGCACACAGGAGGGGACAGGACAGCACAGCTATGGCAGCAACGCCACTAAACCAACTTGGGCTTCCACCAGATCACAGCCTGAGCCCCTAAAGAGAGCCAGGGTGAGACTGTGCCTGTGATACATAAATCAGTTACACCTCTTTGTAACTGGAAACAGAAACTAAAAGCACATTATTACCGGAGTAACGCAGATGGTTCAAACAGCAATAATTTGACATCGGGTGGCGGACTCAGAATGGATTTAGCAGTGTGAAGAAAGTATAACAAGTTTAATTCACTGTCTTAAGGGAGCAAAACATCCCAAAATCCTTCTTTCTCAACTTCTACCTCCTGTCACTATCTTTGTTAACATCATATTATCATAACACTATGGAATTATTAATACACTTCATCTTTCACAATTGTTCTTTTCTTATCTTCTCCACTTAAATGGAGTGGTGACAGTATGTGTGTGCCAGAGAAATCTTCCTGAAACAGTTTCAACCAAGGAGATTGCAGCACTAGAACATCTACCTACTACCTACTTATGATCATAAGTTTCTCAGGAAGCTGGGAGTAGTATTAAATATAGAAGTTGTGTATTAGCCATACCCATCCATAACACTGGCGTTTGATGCCTCCAGGGTGTTTGACTTATGAAAGAAACTCAGACCAAGAGCAATATTATTTATTAGAAATAAGGGATCAACAGTGCAATCATTAATTCAAATGCTAATTCAAGAAAATACTTCCATTTTAAAAACTATAAAAAGCAAGCATTTTACCACTACAATTGACCAGCCAAATCTCACTGCTATACTTTAAAATCAAGTTCTTGCTGCTGTTAAGTCACTGCACATTAACAGACACAGCACGAGTGAGCTTATGTGCCTTTGATGGTAAAGGAAACAATTTAAGAAACCCACACTAAATTTCCATCTGATTTTAAAACTCACACTAAATTTTCATCTGATATTGGGAAGTGTTGACATTAATTTTCTTATTTTTACAAATATATACATTATGAACATAAATATATAGTCTTTCCTGTACTTAGAAATTTATTTAAGAAAAAGTGGGATTTAACACCAAGGGAAGACCATAAAACCATAATAAAAGCTGGTTTTCAGATGAGGAACCCCTGAGGGCTGGAGATATAATAATTCCTTTCTTACTGATGGTATTTTTCAAACTGGCAGGTCTTTTCAATAGAGTACAAGAAAAAAGAGGGAGGGAAGCTTATTACAAATAGCCTCCCCTCTTATCTCCTCCTAGTCTTCTCAATGACTACTGAACACTGAACAGAGCACTATGCAAGAATAATACTTCTGTTCAGCTTTCAATTCCTGATGTGAGTTTCTCCATACAGTTGATTAATACAAAATACAGACAGTTAGCCAACTGACTCCTGGTGTTTTTCAGTAAAGAATCAAATAGAATTCATCCCTGCCTGCCACCTTCAAACTTCTTTTGGGTACTTCTAAATACCCAAATTTCCAGACTTCACTGTACTGTTCCAAGAAAAAAAATACAAATGGCAAATGCAATATGATTTACACCACGATTTATCAATATTACAGCATTCTGTGTGCTGTGTGCATTATATTAAGTTTAATAATGATGGTAAGCTCTGTGCAGTAAAGAATAAAATACTTTCCTCCATGAAATGTTACACCCTCAAGGCATTATACAGATAGTAAGTGGAAGATATTGTATTAGTTGTATCTGCTGTATCTGTAACCAGGTACAGCACACAGCACATGGAGGCACATTCTGCTTTTAATAGAGCCAGTTACCAAGCAGATGAAGAAACAGTACTATTCATTCCAAACTGATTAGCAGAATTTTTAGCCACAGAAAAGTACAAGGAGAAATAAAGGGATTTTTCTTTCTAAGGCTTCTGCTTTAAGAACAAGCTGTACCACATTATAACATGAAAAGGAAAAGGTTCATCCTCCTCCCTGGTGTACATTAAATGGTTACCAGACGATACAGAAGTGGCTCTGACAGTGAATTGCCAGTCACACACATTTCTGTGATGAAACACCACAGAAATGCACTGGATTTGAAGCAATCCAGCTGATGCTGGCAGAGAAAATCCCCACTTGAACTTTGCACAGGGTATTGCTCTCCAGAGCCCTCATTCCAACAGGTCAGGCTTCAACACAGCTCATGTACAACCTACTGGCAGCACTGCATTACTGATACCAGAGAGGATGGCCAGGACATTGCACAGGAAAGTTCTGAATGCTGTAACAGTATTCATACACTACTGGAAGGTTTCTCAGTATGATTTTATAGGAAAAAAAAATCAAACCCCAAACAAAAACAAAAACAAAAAAAAAAAAAAAAAAAAAAAAAAAAAAAAAAAAAAAAAAAAAAAAAAAAAAAAAAAAAAAAAAAAAAAAAAAAAACCCTTTCTAATCGACATTGTCATATCAGTAAAATATTTGAACATTGATATAAAATATTTAACTAAGATTAGGCTTAGCAAAATGTGACTGAACAGAGGACAAAAAATAATAGAAAAAAATAGTATTGTTAAAAATAAGAAGCAAGAGTTGTTAGGACGGTCTCTAAAAAAGGGGCAACCAATGTTCCATACTTCACCTCCAGGATCACATTTGTATTTCAGCACTGGCAGCCTGATTTAGTGACAACCTCTTACTGCATTTGGGGCCTTGTTTTAAAAGAAGGTATATGAAAGCACCTGCTTTATGCTTACATTTATCAAATAATTTCTAAATTTCAAACTGTTTAAATAGATTTGAAATGCCAATGTATTTATTCTGCAACACTGCAGTGCAGCCTTATGCTTCTATTTTCTCTTTACATATTTCTAATAATTACTAAGTTTATTTTTCCTTGGTAAAAGAAGTAATGCTGGTTCACAACATATGGGCACCATTATACTTCTGTCTGGTTCTCATTTATGACTCTGGACCACTAAACACTGAACATAAACAACTAAAACATCATGAAAGTTATGTACTAGCAGAAAACTTATTTTCTGAGTCTTTCCACACTGCATAAATATTTTTCTTTAATCAGATAATAAAAATCTCCTTATTCTCAGGAAAACACAATGCCAAGTATGCTCAAAACAGCATGAATCGAATTTAAACTATAGAACTAAAATCTACAATAGAGTCTATACACATAACAGTGACTCCCCAAGCAATACAAAGAAATCAACAACCTTAAGCTTTGCTATTAAAAGGAGCAATTAGTGCATTATATTATTATGGCTTTGCTCTTCTAATAGCACAGCAATATGGAGGTAATTGCTGTTACAGACTGCACCAAAACTACATTTATAACTTAAGTGCTCAGGAACGCATAAAACTTAATCTTTCACAGGCACTGCTTTATATTTTCTTTGTGATGGCACATTGAAAACCCATTTGTAACTCCAGAAAGAGGGAGAACTGCAAAAATAGATGTGTTCATATTGGAAAAAAAAATTATAGATATTTAAACTACTTCATTTTGTTAACAGCAAAGACTAGTGGTGAAACAATTTACTTTACAAGCAACAATTTATGAATAAACAATTCATTTTATTACAAAATACAGGAAATATGTTTGATTACAAGTGGAACTAAATTCAATCTCATGAGATAATTTTGAATTTTTTTTCCAAAAAGGAGAATGTTTTTAAGCTTTGTTTCAATACCCTAGAAGAAATTTAATACTTCACATGCAATATTGTCTCTCACAAGCAATTGAATTTGCATACTATTTAATCCATAATAATAAACTGAAATCCAGATAGTAACAAAAGAAATATTATGGGGTATATTATTAGTGTAAACATATGGGTTATTGCACTTCTCCCACAGATCCAAACAATGCAGAGCTACAACCACCACTAGGAGAGAGCACAGAAAGAGCTGCCATGTTCCCAAGACTTCAGGTTTTGGCTTTTATAGAGATTCCCTGTCAATAATTCTCGGGGCATATCTAGGGTGCCCAGACACCTCAGCAACTGTCAAATGTGGAACGAAAGGACAGAGACTGAATACTTCATAAACTGAAACTTAAGGAACTTAGACATGCAGAGATATATTTACTAACTGCACCATTTGGCCAGAAACTAAAATAAATATCCTTACTCTTTAAAAAAAGCTTTTATTTAATTCTATTTAAACACTGGTCTCAGTAGTTAGAAGCTGTTTTAAACTCTGATTCTGTGTGTGCAACTAATCAATTTTATCTGCCAATTTTGCATGTGAATACTCACAAAATATTATCTAAATTACTTTTCCAAGATCTGATTGGAACAGAAATGTAAGTTTTAAGCACATGGGGGCCCTTGTAAAGAAAAGCCATAATCAACATCATTTAGAAAACTGCAGGTCAACCTCAGCATTCAAGACTGTCCCCATTGCCAAGGTTCCTCTTTCAGATTAATGAAGCAATAACAGCACAGCTGGAAAATACCTGAGCTCTACAAGAATGATCCTCTGTGGATCTTTAAGGGGCTGCCAGAGCAACCCAGGGGCAACCTGGTGGTAAAATATCCAAGGAGAACAGAAGTATGCCAAGGCCAGATTTCTAAAGCTCTTTTTTTTTTTTTATAATGCAGCAGTCTTCTTACCAAATACTTACTGCTATAGAAGTAAATGCATCAAGCAGTATTAAGTTATGAAAATTACAGCCCCATAGCAGTTTTTATAACATCTCCCCATCTCTGTGTCCTCAGCTTTAACAAATATGCAGTAAGTATTTCAAATTACTGAACTGAGCTCTTGGCTCATTTAAATGTCTAACACTTGTTGTAGACTAAGCTCAGAACTTAGACAGCAATGACTGATTCAGAAAAGCAGGGGGAAAAACTCTGTCCTAAGATTGGTAAAATTACTTCCTCTCTGGAGATACTGATCTCTGTCCCTGGACTGGAGGAGGAGTGGGGATTACCAAACTGCACTAGAAACCAACCCTTCAGAAAGCAAAGCTTTGCTGAGACAGAGCCACACGAACAGTTATTCCACATTAATATGAAAAACAGTGTTTTCATGGGTAATAAAAAGCTGCAGCAATCTATCCAGAGGACTATGTCACATATAATAAGAGAGATAATCAAAAGTACTCTCCAGCCCAACTAGAACATAAATAGCATAGGCTCTATCTCCAGGATTCAGCTGGTTTCCAGACAGCACCCATTTTTTACAAGACAAGGCATAACACTCCATCACTTGCAAGGTATCTAGGAAATGTGATGCTGATAGCATCATATATTTTTTCTTCCAAGCATTGTTCAAAAACTCATGATACAAAGTAAATAAGATTCTGAAATATACCCATTGCTTAATTATTTAATTCTTCACAAAATATCTCAAGTTTTCTGAAAAAGTATGTCTTTATCTAATGTGTGCTGAGAGATTTGTTCCTAAGTTGGTGAAATGAATATTACAGAAGAATAAGTCTGAATCAAATCAATCTTCATATATTTCATTTCTTAAGATTAATTACTACATCCAAAGAGTAATTACTACATCCACTTCTTTGTACTTCATCAGTTTTGTAACACAGGGAGGATGTGACTTGCAAGAGAATACAAACACCAAATTAAATATTATAACCAACTAAACAAACCAAAATATTGTTCTACTTCAGAAAAAAAAGTATAGAACATTCTCATGAAAGATAATAAAAAACTACTGGCGTGCTAAAGTCAGAAAGTTACACTAATTCAGATCTTAGGACTCACACTATTGATCTGTAAGTGCACATTCTACAAATAAATGTAGACCAATAAATAATATTATGCTCCAAAATGAGAAAGGAGCTCTGTTTCATTAAAAATTAAATCCACATGTGAACTAAAGTGAGAACAAAATCAATAGCTCACGCCATCAGATGCCTGTAAGAAGCTGTGGAATATGCAATTCAGGGATAGAGTAAAAAAATTCAACTGTTTTGCTAAGGTACTATTTGCATACTCATTAAAACTGGCAGGAAATAACCCATATATGTTCCACATACTGAATTTAGTAATTATTTTTGTCTTAAAGCAAAGACATTGCATTATCTACAGTGAATGCCATAAAGAGCCATTAACTAGTCCTAAAAGAAGGATCATGTCTCAGCCTCTTCTACCACTGTAGGCAGCTGATAAACACTTGCCAAAAATAGATCCAAGCAATATCCACAGGCTATTCTCACCAGGATCATGCATGAGTCCATTTCCCAGGCTGCTCTGACACATTTTCCTTTTCTTTGGCTCCCAGGACCAGTGACTGTGCTTTCTGGCCCCAATATGAGCTGTATGATTATGTTTAAAGTCCAAATATGAGCTATATGTTTATATTTAAAGCCTATGTATAAAATATGGACATGAAATTCAGGGAAGGGAAAAACTATTTATGGTAAGACCAGCAGTGGCACAAGATAGAAAACAGATTATGGACTCATTAAATTCTCTTATATTTATAGCCTCCACAATCCTACAGGGAGGCTTTTCCATAAGTGTACAGCTCAAAGGGTTGGAACCACTCACCAGAATGAAAGCTGACACCCACCTAGTTTTGTCTTATCAAACAGTTTTCCTCCAAACTGTATTCTTATCATATATTTACAAACAAAAATCTTTTCTGCTCTCAGCCATACTCTTGTGAAATTAAATATACCACATCCTTTTTATCATCTCCTCAAGCTCCTCTCATGCTTCACTCAGCCTTAATATCACTTGCCATGCAGAGCCTTTTTGGAGTTTGTCTTTCTTAAAAGTATGTTGCCAAAATACTAAAAAAATATCCAGGGCCTTGAGAATAGCATGAATGCTGCTATGCCTTGCCCCACAAACCAAAATCTTTAGACAAAATGGAACAAAAATCTGTATAATTTATGAATAACTTGAAGGTGTTTGGGATCAAAACTTTAAAGAATCACATTAGGTGGTCTTGAGAAAGCAAAATTGTGGTATTTAAAACTAAAATGAGAAAAACACAGTACAATACATACCTATATCATAAGCTAGAAAGTCAGCAGAAAAACACTTTGCCCCGTTGCTCAGGGAAGTATCATTGTGAGTGTTTCCACCAAAAATGAGCATAGCTCCATTGATCACAACAGCTGAATGAAGGTATCTTGCAAAGCCACTCTCTTTCAAAATAGTCCTACAAAACATACAAATATATACTAATATGTGAAAAACTGTATACGGGCATCAAGAAAATTTGCAGATGAAAGCAACAAAAAACAAGGAAAATAGTAAACTATAGCTATTACTCAGTATATACAATGAAATTCAATCAGATTGCTTCTTGGATTGTCCATTTTCTTCTGGTACAACAAATATATATTTATCATTTGTTTAAAATATCACACTTTTAATTAAAAGAAAAGAGTTTGCCAAATACTATATCTGAAATTAATTTTAACATGTTTACATTCTTCAGAAACAATTACTGATATGGTAACTTTTTCTCAAAAGTTCATTCATAGTATTAATTCTTATTCTTATATATCCTTAGCCATGCTAATTTTTTGCTCAAGAATTGCAATAAAAAGTTCTTTAGAAGATAAAATAATCTTTGGACCATCCTAAGTATTGCAAAAGGAAAAATAATTTTTTTTCTAATTAACTGAACACTCAGACATGGAAAAGAAATGGCAGAAGTCGTTCTAGGTATGATAAAAACACTTGCACTGCTCCATAAATTTATTCAGACTGGTAAACTCCAACATAGCCGAGAAAAACAAAATGTCCAGGCACATTGAGCCTTTGATCTCTCTCTTTATTCACTTTAGCCCCCGTGTGTGTGGTCTGCTTTGTGCCAGAGCCACAGCACAGCCCCAAGAGCAGCCAAGAGCTCTCAATGCCACAGTCTGGAAGTGGCAGATGTGGGGCCAGCAGAAAGAACAGAATCCAAATTTGATTCAATCCCAGCAAATAAATCTTACCAAGGAAGAGAGTAACCATTTGTGGGTTTTGCCAGATGAATTAGTTAAGCAGACCAGCTGTAGACATGTTTGTGAAGAGCTGATTAGATCACAGTACAAAATACCTTTTACATTCTCCTAATAACCTTTCATTGTCTCAGTAATCTAAGTTTACGAGTTTAGACTCTCATTTTCATTTGTGTTACTACACGCTGCTCAAGTGTACAATTAAACTGTTTGTCATTTGTTTCCTGTAACAAATTGACTCAACAATCCTTCCTTCTCATAGAATAATACTATCTCTCTTGAATCACTCTCACAATATTTTACATCAGCATCATGTTTGAGGGAGAGGCTTTAAAGTACGTCTCATTTTTCTTAAATAATAGCATAGATAAATCAACAAACTTGAAATATTTTAAGTGATAAAAGATTGCATGTTTAAACAAGTTGAAAGGAAGGCATCAAACCTGAATTCTCATATTATTATTTAAATAAATTCCCCCCTAGCCTTGAAAAATAACATCAAAAGAAATATCAAAGACTAAATGAAAATAAATGAGCTTTTTTATTGCTTAAAAATGTGACAATTTCTTCAATCCACTTGCATACCCACACATGTGCTTTTGCTTTTGACCCCCTTTTTTTTTGTCCTATTAAGCAACTTGCTTTTCTCTTGTGTATTTCTGATTAACATACTTTGAAAACAGTGCACCACATAAGTGTGTTTTTCTAACCAGGAACTGCTTGACACAGGATACTTATGGTACCCTCAGATAAATGAGGTATTTGGGTTCAACGCATCAGGTAGCAAGACAGAAAATCAGGAATTACATGGAAGTAGAACAAGACATTATTTTCAAGTAGTTTTCAACTGGCACTGGAGGAATTCTGCTGCTATGGCTGGAAAGAATGATAATATCCTAAGAACATGTTATCCTTGTCCATTCAGTCTACAGATACCTTTCTGTCTTCTGCTTCTCCAGATTTCTACAGCCCCTATTGTCTAATTTACACTAATTGCTATACACTAGGCTCTGCCTTAATTATCCTGCCTTGCAGCTGTCTACAAACAGTTGTGTTGATCACCAAAGAGACATACACTGTTCTGGGGAAAACTAAGGACTCTCTTCTCCACAGTGGATGTAAGAAATCTCCACAAGTTTTCTTTTTTGGAATCCTCACTTTTCTACATGTAACCCAACTGTGTTGCCCCAGTCCTGGTCCCCACCAGAGTGAAGTTTTTTTCCTACAATCTTTGCATAGCGTGTGCTGAGTTTCATCCCTCTGAGTAACAGCAACTTTTCCTCAAGATTCAGCAGAACTGGAAGTTTGTTAATTTGACCATGATTTTCACTATTCATTAGCATCACTAATGAGGGCAATCTAGAGAACTCTCCAACACGTATCAAGCCCATGCAGCTTCTGTGAGAGTCGCAGCAGGCTCTCCCCTGAATGCATTATTTATGCACATATTCGTGTATCTGCAAACATCACTCTGGGTTAACTGTGCCCCTGCCAAGTGCTGCAGCAGCAGCACAGTTCTGTAATGGCAGCAGAAATACCCAGGAGCCAGCAGGTGCTGCCACTGCTTCAGGCCATTATCCAAGCCCAGCTCCACACTGTGCCCCAGCTGCTGCAGCAGCAGGGCAGAACTGCAGAGCAATGCAGGTATTACCAACAGCATCATTCCCCATCAGGCATTAGGAATGCAGGCAGGAGTTAAAATATTGCCCCCTCACATTCCAAGAAATGTAAAGCTTGTCTAACTGATACCAAGAAATTAAAACTTAACATGCATTGAACAGGTAATCAGATTTGTATACCTCAATTTAGTGAAGCCTATGAAGCTCTGCCAGATCAGCCACTGAAATGGAATGAGTGCCAGGGAAAAGCAGAGAGGACCAGCAAATGGCACAGACATGGGCATGAGAGAGACATCAGAGTTCCAACTCTTCCCCACACCACACCTATCCAGTGGCACATTCAGTCTCTTACCTCACTGAGTGCTTTGAATACTAATTTTAAGGTGTCACAGGTACAGTACACAAAGATTCAGATTTTATTACTGCATGTCATTATTACATCCTCTGAGCCCATTTTCAGTCCCATAGTAAAATTCACTCCCAGTGTAAATCTCACAAAAAAAAGATTTAAGTTCTCTACAAGCTGCAGAGAATGTACATTAGTATAGAGCTGACCAAAGTAGTCTTTATTAGTTTTTATATGAATAATGCATTAAAATATTCCAACAATTATTATTTTATTTTTGAACAGACCATCAAAGGAAAAAATATCACTTTGTTCAAGAAATAGAATAAGAAAGCATTAAAATTCCAGGAACTTAAAAATACATTAAAAGGAAAACAAATTCTTGTATTGATGTTTCCAAATGCCATGAGTTAACAGTGTTAAGAACCTCAGTGAAATCAAACCCATGTTTCTAATACCTGAGAGCAAGTTTTGGGTGCTGAAAGTGAAGCCAATAGTACTCAACACAAATGGCAAATTGCAAGAATAAAGTGTTCAGAGAAATAGTCCTTGATCTCAAATCATCTCTAAGGTAAGAAAAAACATTCAAGGCTATTTTCTACACATAACATACAAAGAGCCTTCATAAGTTACAATAAACTTGAGGAACGAGGAACTGATAGTAACAGAAACACCAAGAGCATTCATAACTAAGGATTCTTACCTAATACCAGAGGTTTTCTCTCTTATTTCTGATTGGTTTGTGAAAAATAACCTTCCACAGTTTTTAGGGCTTTCTACTTATTTAAATAAGAGCCACTTTAATGAACACCAGAAGAATATTCACACCATGAGGAAACAGCTAACATGTGCAGTTCACAGCCTTTTCCTAATTTGCCCAGCACACACTAAGCTTCCTCCCTGCCACCCTTCCAATGTGCAGCTCCACTAATCCATTGACTCAAGCCTAGTCCCTCACCACAATTCTTCCATCTTGTCACAGAGAATGTGCTGTTCTGCAATGTGCAAAGGATACAGAGGTACCTACAACCTTACTCTACACTTTTGTTTTCTTCAGTAACCTGTAACTTGGTTTCCTGCATTATAAATCCAACTTACCAGGTCCGAGTATTAACTTCGTATCTGTAAAGATCATCCACCAATCCGTATTTATTGCCAGGCAATGCTTTGTATCCACCATGGACATAAATAGATTTTGTCAGCTCATCATAGACACTGGTATGGCCATATCCACCTTGAACAATTGCTCCTTTCGTTTCTGGTACAAGCCAAGAGTTAGACCCTTGAAGAGACATTAAAAAAACACAATTTTAAGGCTTTCTATTGCTAAATCACACTACTAGGAGTTTTAAGTATATAAAATATTTTCCAATCTAATTCTAAATAAAATAGTAACTATTGGGATTTGTTTTAAGAAGTAGTTTTATACCAATGTATCAAAATATCTGCAATTAGAAAATATTGTCAGATTATTATCTGATCTTTGTAATTAAATCACAAATACATCATTGTTACAGCTGCCAGGCAGTATCTCATCCTCTCCCACACGTGACTTCAGCACTCACACTAAACAAACAAACAAAAAAAAGCTTTTTAAGAATATGAAATTAGGAGTTATGATTAATTCTTGCCAGAGATGGCTGATGAGAATTCAGTGCTCCAGCTCCTTCAGATTCATTAGGAACACCTGTGCTCAGTCATGGGGAGCCTGGAGGAGCCTGGCAGAGACTGAACTGCAGTGACTCATGAGGAGCACGTAACATAAGGTAGCTCCAAGTGTGCATGGATATGGGCAGACACCTTGGGAGCAACCATAAAATTACTGAGCTAAAATCCATTTCCAACTACTGTTTCTTAGTTATTTAACTGCAAATATACCCATTCAGTTGCTGAACACTCACAAAAGAATAATTCAATAGCAGCTCATTAAATTGGCATTTAAATCCGTTTTACATCACATGATTAATAACTGCAAAGAGACACCAAATAAAACCAGCCACAATAGCTATTATGACTGAAGAAGAGAACACGACTGGAAAATATTTTACCATAGCAAAAAAAAACCCAAAAAACAGCTCTTGAGTGAGTTCTTGCTGCATGTAGCCCCAAAATGTCTTTTTTCCCCCCTCCACCTTCCCAGATGATGATGTAAGTCACCAAAAGAGGAAGCCAGGAGGTATTTCCTGCACAAGGCAGCCTGTACAGAAGAGCCTGTGATGGTTGGGAGTCACTCCTACAGATGTGAACCAGAAGAAGAAATTCACTTCCAGCCTCCTGGAGATTATGTCAGAGGAACAGCGAGTCTGGACAAGGACATTCAAAATGGAGCAGTCTCCCAGTTCTTAACCTCAATTTGCTGCCATTATAAGGTTATTTATCCAAGGCTAGCACTCAACGCCATACACCTTGCTTTCCCTGAAAGTTAGGTTAAATTCCATTCCAATTTTTATCTGATATTGTGTAGGTAGCTTAGATTAACTCTTTTTCCTCTGGAGGCTTCTGTTCATGAAGAGGCTCATGAATTTCAAGTATTACTGTTGCTATTGTACTTGCATTAGTTTCCAGGCACTGCCTCTCTAAGTCACAGTTTTTTCAGTAACAAGTGTTTATGGCAAGTTATAAAGTATAAATTCTGAGGCAGAATTGTGATGATTTTTGTGTCTATGAATGCTGGTATTTGTGCAATACAATATATATAACTGACACAGAATATTTACATTATTTATGGGTAGTGTAATGTAAGTAGCATTTTATTTCAATCCCCACACTGGATATTATCAAACAATTAAGAAGTGCAATTCTGAACACAACTATCAAATTTGTACCATTAATACTGTATATTACATACATGTTACTTTGATTGAAAAATAGATTTACTTTATACAATAAGAGGGCTGGTGAGGAGTCTATTCTATTACCAACAGTATCTTCATATATTTATTTAATGATCATGGCATATAGAGATTGGCATATATGCTTTTCAGGGAAAAAGAACTATTTCTCCACATAAACTGGCACAATGCTGTCGATAATATGCATAATAGAATATTTTGCACTTATATCTGACTGGTTCATGTAGCATTTATGGAGCATTATGGTTTATGTAGCAATGGTTGTATTTGATGATCCTGAGGTCTTTTCCAAGCTAAATGGGTCTGTGATTCTGCACTTAGAACACTGTCAGAAGAACATTGCATATTGCATCACTTGACATGACTTGGACAGAAACACGAAAACCTGCTCCTTCTTGAATACAGAAGAACATGTGCTACAAATAACTACCTATAAATTCAAGAAAAGAGGTCCAGCAACATCTTTCTGAAATAAAAGTCAAAAGCAGTGTTACAGTTGCTCCTTCTATTTCCCATTCTAAAATTCAGCTGAATTTCAAATACATCAATGTGTACTGACTGCTTTGGTATCATTCATGCTTCAGCATCCTGAACATTGCATCATCCAGACAAAAATACAATCCTGTCTTATTTAAAGACATTACTATGCATATGATCTGACTTTTTGAAGCAGCTTATTGGTATCAACCATCACCTATCTTTTTTTTTTTTAACAAAAATTCCATTTTTATTGAAGGTGTTTACATAACTCTTCTCACACTGAGATCCCCTCTTTCTATCATTATATCATGAGAAGTACTTGATTGACCAAATCAGTCATGTGACACTGCATTCTCAACAGCCTAAAAAGTCAAATGCAGAAAGATCTTCATGAACAAACAAGCCAGAAATAAGGAAATTGAATTTTTTTTTTTTCCAGATTTAAATTTCAAATCTGGAAAAATAAGTGTGAAAATAAGGAAGATACATTGGCCTGATCTGTCATTATCATAATACAGCCTTCAGACAGATCAGGTAAAAAGAACAAAATGTCCAAGGAGCACCTTGGTATGCCATCTGCATTTCATCACAGTGGCAAACTTCAAAATTTTTTAAGCAACCAGAAAGTTTATGCTAATTTTCACAAAAAAAGAGGAGGCATCCTCAATCATGGGGCCATTTCTTTTTACATTATTTCAAAGAAATACTTTTAATAAAAGCACTCTATAACCTACTTCTTAAGCCATTAAAAAAATCAGTCTAAAAAACAGTGATATTCTGTTAATCCAAAGAAATCTCTGTCTTGTAAAAGAAATAAAATAAAATCACAGAAGACTTATTCAGGAGTTTCTTAATATATAAGGAGCCTTTATAAACCTCAGCTAAAACAAAACACCATTATTATATTCACCTTGAGACTCACATTGAGATTCTTAGAAGGTTTATAAGGTATTGCTAACCTAAAGGGAAATAAATTTCCCTGGGGAGTAACCCAGAAAAGCTTTATGGTTCAAGTTAGTAAAATCATTCACATAATTCCCATATCAGGATTTACTGCCTCCTCAGAAGTCGTAAGTCTGGGCACAGCAAGAAAGGACAACAGGAAGCTCTTTTGTTCCTGCAGCAACCACCACACCTTTGGAGTGGAAATAAATTCACATGCCTCTGCATGGTGAAAATCTGCCTGCAAACCATGTCCAATTATTCCAGAATTTATTTGACTTTGATAGAAATTACTTTCTTCCTTAATCCAACCATGTCAGAGACGTTTTCAGATCAGGTAGATCTTTGATTGGCATGTTTTATTAACAAGAACTATATACCTTCATGAAAAGCTACCAATTTCCACAATTATTTAGAATTCCATGTATCAAGTTCATCAAAGTTCATCAAAGAACTGGATTGTAGAGGTTTCAGTTCATATGAACCAAAGGACAAACTGTCTCTTCCTATGTCTCTTTCATCCAGTAGCCATGTGGTAAATGCTTGAAAAATAGCCTTCATTAGGACTAAAAGCCATTACTGATAACATGTAGAAACAATAAAGCAGTACAATTTGAGATGTTAAAGTAATATGTTTTCAAAGCAAGCAGAGAAAGAGAAAATTGGGTTCCTATTTTTCTTCCTGTAACGTCAGAAGCCCTCACTTATAAGAAATTTCCTTTCCCATTCAGGTGAGTGCACAGGAACACTTCTCATTTCTTATGTCTTTTAAGTTTGGATTCTAAACTGCTGAAGTCCTCCCCAAAAATAGTCAGTCTTAATTCAAACCACTAGCTGGAATTTTATGGTTAAAAATGTGTTCCTACAGCTGCAGAACTGTAGATAAATGCCATGGCCAACACAGAATTCAGGAAAATTTACCACAAAATTCATTTAACTTAGAGGGGAGGGAAAGGAGGGAGATGCAATGAGGGGAAATGAAACATGAGAATTCTTTGTGGCAGTAATGGGTCAGGTACACCGTGTTCTGCAAAGCTCTGCAAGCCCCAATAGTCAATCCTTCATCAGATGAGGAGACTCACAGAAGTCCATGGGTTTCCACAGTAATTAATATCCTATATTGTTACAAGTTTCCTTAGTATTTGATGCAAGTGAAGCACATTTTCTCTAATAAACTGAATTTCTCACTAGAATATGACAAAAATATAATCTCAAAAAGGAGACATTAAAACTTGAGAATAATTGACACATAACTGATAGAGAACTGCTCCAAGCTTATCACCATGGTAGGGAAGGTTTGGGTTTTTTCTTTGTTTCTGTGTGCTATATATGCTTAGCTACACTCTGTTTTATTAATCCTCCACAAACGTAGCTGTAACATTAAAAAACATAAATTAAAATAGGAACAAGCTGTCCATTTCAACCATAAGGCCATCAATAAAATCAGCCAGGCAGAAAATTTTACACTACAAATCATGTTCCCTTCTTCCTAATTAAACTAACAACAATAGAAGGTGAGAATAAAATTGGTACTTCTACACCATATTAAATTAGCAGCATATGAAGAAGCAAATAATTTAAAGTTCCAACAGACATTACATGGAATGAGCATGCAGAAAGTTAGAACAACATACTGTTTACTTCACAGGAAAAAAAAAAAATCACCTCTGATAGGTCAAAAAAAGAACTTTCTGAAATTAAGTTTTTTTCCAAAAAATGCTCTTTAATGCTTAAGAAATCTTTGAGTACTGTTGTGAAACATCATTCTGAGACCAGAGTTTTATAGTAGTTTTTATGCAGTAAATTGGAATTTTTCAGCGTGAGTAAAGCACATTATGGTGCTCTTCCTCATACTGCCATTCACTTTTATCCTTTTTCAACACTGTTATATAATTTTGACACTGCCATCAGAGATAATGCCAGAGAATATAAGAACCATCTGAGTTCTGAAGGGATTTCCCCAACCCATAAATCTACTTAAACAGTGTTTATATAAATATGCATATAGGAAAAAAAAGTTAAATAGAACAATTAAAAACAATTTACCATGTAGGTATTACTTGAAATTTTGTATTATGCCTTCTGCAATTCCATAAATAACTGAGAGACTCACATAAACTCAACAGGAAAAAAGAATTTAAAAAATGTAGAAGACTATAAATTTAATTAGTAGGCATAAAAATATTCCTAAGAATTTATCAGGTGTAGATTTTCAATATTATTCCATTAAAATAGTATATTAGATGTACCATGTAAATGATAAAAAGAGTTCTCTTGGTTTATTTAATTTTAGCATTTAAAATCACCCCCAGGAACAGCTTGCAGTTCACAAGAGGAAACCCAGGCAGACATGGTAGGTTATTTACAGAAAATTGGAGTTCATTCTCAATTATTACCTCTAACACCAACATGAATATGTTTTAGACAGAATCCTATATATAATAATGAACTACGTTATTACATTTAAAAAGAATACAACAGAATGAAAATAATACACCAACATTAAAGAACCTTTGAAATAACTAAATTATTGTTGGTTTTGCTTTTTTACTGTGTGGTAAAAACAGCAAGTCTGTGTCAAAAAACTATGTTTCATCACAATTACCACAGTGTGGAATTTCTGGTTTCAACTTTTATCCCCTTTAGGGTACCACAACCATGTACACAAGGGAAAAAGTCATGGTGCTCCAGACACATATGAAATGCTATTGCTTAACAAGAAATCTGATGCACAGAATTTGAAGGGAAAAAGGTGAGGCTTTATTTATTTTGCAAAATACGTATTTTCCTATCTGAAAACAGAAGTGATATTCACTTTTTAAAAAATAGCATTTTTTTAATCAGTACATGATCAAAATGACTTGAAAGTGACTTACTGATGTAGTATTCTTGCACAATGCTTGTGTAACCATATATGGAAGAATATCCAAAAATTACAATCATAACCACATCTCTGCTGTCCAGCTCCACTATGTGTGCTGAATGACCTTCCACAGCATATTGCTGTCCATGGACAAGGACTGCAGGAATTCTGGTACTCCACGTTTGACTGGGTATGTTGAAAACCCACAGCTCATCAGTGACATTGCCATTACTCGTTTCAATTTTGCCTCCATACATGTAGATGTCTTCCTGTAAAAATGGGAAGGGAGAGAGGAGACAGCAAATAATGGATTACAGAAACATCTGAACTGCACACTCCTCTGCTGAGCAATATTTCATAACTGAGCAATCTGATTTAAATCTTCACATTTAATCTTACATTAACCAGCTCAATATCAGACACTAATCCCAGACAATGATACTTAAACTAAACCAACAATGATAAGGAGTCTATTTCTCTGAAAAATAAACCTAGCCATGAAAATGACACCAAAATGAATCTCAAAGAGATTATTTCAACCAGAAAACCTTTAATTACATGGCTCTTCTAATCCATACTGCAGCATTCTATTTAAAAAAAAAGCTAAACAGAAAGGATATTATATTGTTTTCTTAAGGAACAGTTCACAGAATGAAAATGTGATTTTCCACACACTCAGTCTGTGGGGATTTCATTTAGCACGTGCGCAAGAGAGCACATTCTCTCCTACTAGAAAAGTAATTTAAGTTCTGAGAAAATTCAGTCACCAGAACTGAAAGAAAAGGGACAATGTGTGTATGGAATCATAGAATGATCTGGATTGGAAGGTTCCTTAAAGATCACCTTGTTCCTCCACCACCACCATGGGCAGGGGCACCTTCCACTACCTCAGGCTGATCCAAGTCCCGTCCAAACTCACCTTGGACACTTCCAGGGATGGGGCAGCCACAGCTTCTCTGGGCATCCTGTGCCAGGGCCTCACCACCTCACACTGAAGAATTTCTTACTGGTACCTAAACCAAACCTGCCCTCACACAGTTTAAAGCCATTTCCCCTCGTCCTACCACTCCATGCCCTCCATCACCCTCCAGCTCTCTTGTAGCCCCTTTAGGTACAGGAAAATGCTATAAGGTGTCCCCAGAGCTTTTCTTCTCCAGGCTGAATAACCCCAACTCTTCCAGCCTGACCTCTTGGAGAGGAGGTTCAGACACTGGATCACCTCGGTGGCCCCTCCTCAGGACTTGCTCCAACAATGCTTCTTATGCTGAGTGTCCCAGAGCTGGGCACAGGGCTCATGAGAGCAGAGCAGAGGGGCACAATCACCTCCCTCAACCTGCTGGTCATGCTGCTTCTGATGCAGCCCAGGATGTGGCTGGCTCCAACTGAGCACATTTACTAAAACCAAGTCCTATAGGGGAGTACTTCGAGTTCTTTTTAAGGAATATTCCAGCCATCATGAACCACACACCTCAAACAGCAGTGCCATCTGTGCTGGTAAGTAATGAGTGATTTACTCAAATATTGACTGAAAGCAAATCCTGCTGAATTTTGCTTCAGCTGGATTTGCAAGCCAAGGCATGCAAAGTCACAGAACAAATTCCAGATTGTTGGCTTCACAGACTTGCTCAAGGACAGTTCATACTGAGTGGAAAATACTTCCTCTGGTTCTGAGATTGATACTCAGTCTTTGCTAGGACATAACCACCCCATACACTCTGCATTCCATTTGCATGCTGTACAGTTGGCAGTTTACATTCTGCAATGTAATATTCTGGGGTTTACTCTAAACTCAGCCTTTCCAGGTTTAAATTTAAAAAAAAAAAAAAAAAAAGGAAGCTGCAGGTTTAGCACATTTGGCAAAGTTTGACTTGGCATGAAATACTCAGAAAAAGAGGCTGGAAGATAAGGAAACTACCTAAGAACTTTCTGCATCAATCAATCACACAGAAATTTCAGACATGGTACTGAAGGAGCTGATGGATTTATAAACATAGAAATGACAACTTCAGGTTATTATCATCGTACACATCAAGAAAGATGAACTCTTGACTCTTTATGAATGGGCAGGCATAGCAAATACAGGTGATCAGTAGAATTACAAGTCCTTTCAGTCCAGCAGAACAAAGGTTTAGAGGGTTATAATGCTGTCCCTGTGGCTGATGGTAAGGAACAGAGTCCAGACCAGTAAGAAAAGACTCCTCACTACCCAGAGAGATCAGTCAGCAAATGACTGACCAAACTGGCTGACACCTCCTCAACAGTACACCTGAAATTCCTGTAAAAGTTTCAACTCTTTTTTTTCATTTGAGGCAGGTGAACATTTCTCGATTTGGAGTTTAAACCATTCCATACCACGCAGGGATACTCTGTGCTACTGGTGGTGTTTGGACAAAAGATGTTCACAGAAGGAATTTGTAGTAGGATTAGAGAGATATTTATCTGAACCCATTCTTTTCCTAGGAGATAAAACATTTCAAAGAGCTTGGTAAAGACCCACAAAAACTGAAGAAGGATGTGCACTGATGCAAAGGAATGGCTTGAACAAACATTCTTCTAGAAAGGATCCTATATGGCTCATTCCTTCCTCATCACATACATCTCCAAAGTCAAATCAGCATCACCAAAATTGTGAACTACTTATTTTCAAATGCTGGTAACTGACTATGGCATAAAGAGAGAGCTAATTAGGGACCTGCAGGGGCTGTACAACAGTATTTGAAAAAAAAACTATTTCTGACACTGAGGAAAGACACTTTTTAAAAAAAAAAGGTGACCTAAAGAGCTGCATGAACTTTGAAATGATTTCTCAGACAGCTGACAATAGCAAGTCCTCCTCACAGTTCTGCTTAAATGATTCAAAGTTCAGATAAAAGAACTCTTCTGTGAGGAGCAATCTTTTAGGTGACACAGCAGATCCTGGATACAAGAATATTCACAGAGAAAAAGACAAGAAGGTCATGTCAACTGCTTTATCAGCCACAAAACCAGATTTAACTAAGCTTTGCTAAGGGCTATTTCTGAGATTAAGAAGCTCCTAGTGCTCGTGAAAAACTCTTTAAAAGTAAGTGATGATCAGCTGAACATGGAGAAAAACAGGCTGCAAACAAAGTCAGCAGAAGAAATACAGAATTGAAATTAAAAAATCTTACATTTAAACTTATACAGGGCAAAACCCAACCTCCTAAGCACATAAAAATAGACATTTATTTGGAAAGCCTTAACAGGAAGGGATTGTAGGAATGATGTCCTATGCAGCATAAAAATTGTGATAGAAAAGAAGGAACCCCTTTATAAAATGATATCATCTTTATAAATTAACTGTATACGAAATATAAATCAAGGTATATGCTAAAGGTGAGGCTTTCTGGCAGACATAATACATAAGATACAGAGTTTAAAGTGTGCTAGTACACAAACACTGCTGACCTTTACCTGAATTAAGCATAGTAGGTATTTGTTTATAAGATAGCAAATCAAGCAGGACTGCAACGTAAAATAAAAAAAAAATTAAAGGCAACAAAAAATATAAAATTGAGAGTCTTTGTGAAATTAGTGCACAAAAAGTGTGAAGAATATGGCCCAAATGAAAGATCTTTAAAATTGTACTCAGTCTAGAGGAGAGAGAAGGCCAAGAAGCAGACTCTTCCATGGAAGAGATAACAAAACAGGCAGACAAGCACCAAGGAGATACAAGGCCTCCAACACATTCGTATCCTAAAGTTTTGAAGCCAGGTATCAAAATCAACACTTTAATCTCAGTGTGAGTGAGTAAAGTTGAGCATTTACTCACTAAATCAACCTTGGCCATATTAAATACATTACATCATATGAGTAACATGCTCTGTGAAGGTCCAGGAACCTTGAAAGACCTTGTGGTTTTTAAAACAAAATTTCATATAACCGTTACTTTATGCAAATTGAAGTATAGAAAAGTACATTGTTTATTGAACTTCAGAGTTCCTGCTCAGTAGGCAATTCCAGAAAAATGAGAAATTTCTTCATGTAAACAGAGCAGGTCGACAGCTCAATCAATCATGACATTCCCACCTACAGATCACATCAGTTGGTTCCTTGGCAGGTGTTGAGGTCCAAGCCAACAGAACAGCCAGTGCAGCTCCTGTTTGCTTCAATGGAACCAAAACTTTCCAATAAATGTTTCCATTTTCTCAAATTGCATTTTTAACTCTGAAAACACTTCAGTGGAAAATTTTGATGCACCATAATGATAAAGATGACAAAAGGTATATGATCTGTAAATGTTTGAGTGTGAATATTGGGCAGAGAGGATGACAGCAGAAGACAGGAATGATAAGACCAAAGCCAAGATTTGAACAAAATAGTTAAATCACATTTATCAAGAGAAGAAGAAAACATTCATTTGATCTAGGATTTCTCTTACAGAGTAATGATTGACATACACATTTTTGACTGGAGAAAATAAGACCAAGAGAATAACTCAAATACAGGAGAAAAAGTAAACTGTCACAATTTAAATGTTGGAAGAATCAATACAATTTACAGCAGTAAAATTCCTCTTAATTTATTCATCTTATTGATACCATCATCATCTTTGGAGAAGATGTTAAATAACCAAATAATGCAAGTAAAATTAAATGCCTGGTGGGAGAGGTCCAAAAAGAGGGAGCCAGACTCTTCCCAAGTTAATCCAGCAAACAAACGGGATGTGATGGGCACAATTTGAATTACAAGAAATTCAATTTAAAGATAAGAATAAACATTTCTCCTTTCTTATTGAAAACAGTCAAGACTGGAAGAGGTTGCTCAAAGACCCTTGAGAGAGCTGCATTTTACAGTGAGGAAAAATGAAACAAATCAAGGAGGATATTTTAAAAGATCACCAAAAGACCAGGAGCACCCAGTTGTCTGTTAAGTCCCAATCAATAGACTGTACACCAGACCAGAGTAACACTTGTGCACACTTCACATTGAATCCTGAACAGACAGACAGCCAAAATAATTTGCTCCTTTGACCTTGGACATGTTCTTTTCCCTACACCTTATCTCAGTGTTAATATTGATTTTATATTTCATATAAATGCAGTAATTCAAGACTTCTAAAGCTTATCATATTTTTATTCTTAAGACTTCACAATTTTTCTTTTTTCCTGAAGGAACAATACTTAGCTGCTCAGGCTGTACCCTGGAATGACACACTCTTATGCAAATCCTGCCTGCATTCCAAAAGAATCTTATCTGGTGGATACCACTAAAAAAAGTGTAAAAAAACTGCAACAAAAGGGTAATTTATAATCCATTTCTAATGAATTGGAAAGAAGTTAATCACATTAAAATAACCACATAATTTTCATTTTGTATTTCTTAACTATATCATGGCTACACAGAAAAGTTTCTCTCTCAGAAATGAGTTTTCTACCTTAATTCTTATATAAATCTAAACTGTTCCTGAAGAATTGGCTAAAGAAATGCTATTCACAAACCACATGAACAGCCATTCTCAATTTTCTTGAAACAAGATCATCAAATCTTTTTTCTCCCCTAGACTGTATCCATGCCTTGGTATTGAAATTCTCTTTATGTAAACTAACAGGACAATGGCATTCATTAGGATTTTTGTTCTCTATACTTTTACCTGAAATTTCTAGAAGTTTAGTCAAATTAGTACATCATCAAACAAATTCTCAATTCTTTTTTTCCCAAGCAAAATATAAGTCTCACAAAATGTTATCTGTTAACAATTCACCACCACAAGTCTGGTTTTTGCATTCAACTTTTACCACCTGATTTAGAACTGTCTAATACCTCCTCTTCCTTTCCCCAAACTGTTATCTCCTTTAATATGGTTAACAGTATCAAGATCATTTTATGTGTTATAACAAAATTAAAAATTGGTTACACTTCTACTTGATCTTCCCATTAGACCAGGTCTGACAGACTGGAAAGCAGTCTTCACTTAGCTCTTCCTCCTGAAGCCTGATTTATTAATTCTTAGCTTGCTGTGGGACTCTATCCTCTCTGAATAAGAGCCTGGATAAGTTACATGAGAGGAACATTTTAACTTAAGTTCCCAACAAGACCAAATTCAAGGTCAAGACAATACTGCACCACATTGTATGGCAGGAGGTCAACCTAATCAAGAGTGCTGTCACTCTATTTCTTCATTATTTGCAGTTTTCCAGTGGTTGCTGGCTTTAGTCAAAGGTATTAACTAAGGTGATCTTACCTGGACTTTCAAACCAACTGGAATATAACACTGAAAGAAGGAATGAAAAATACTACACTTCTACATAAAGAACCAACCACTTGATGAATTAAGGCCAATTAATTGAAGGGAACTATGAATAGGCCATTCTCTAGACTACACGCAAAACTTGTATGGCAGCTCATTTCACCTGCTTCTCACTCTTTTAAGATCTGCAAATCAGAATTAGAGAGCAAGTTGTGCATAAGATGTAATTTGAAGTCACAAAACAATAAGACTATGCAAATTGATGGTACAACCTATCAACAGCTACTAATAGAATAGTTAGAAAATACTTTTACATTCCTACTGCTATTCAAATTATACTACAATAGCCAACAAAAATAGGCATTAAAAGAATAACAATAAACCAACTAGTGAAAGATTTTATCTGGTTCATATTAAAGTAGGAAAAGTTTTTACTCTTTCTTGCTTTGTTAACACTAGCTTTTGATTAGACTAATAAAAAATTCCAGAAGATATATACAGACTCAACAGCAACACCCATTAATTTGTAAAAGGAATCAAAAAAATTAGCTTCTTTTAATAAAGTTTTAAAAGTGGAAGTAACATTCATAAAACTCAAATGAGTTAAATTAAACTTGACTATGTATAAAATGGTCTGTATACTTCTATTGCCAATCTCAAAGGAAACAAACCTCAAAGCCCAGCCATCCTTCCAGTCTTGGGACCAGCAGCAACAGTTCAATTATGAGGCTGAATTCAACCAATTTTGGTGATACCACCAAAAACTGAGTAAAGTCCCAGCAGTGACCACATATCCACCTTGCAGGCAACTCCCTTTCTCCTTAATTCCAGGGACCTAGTATTTACAATTTACTCTTTAACTCTCTCCCTAGCTGCTGTTTTTCCAAGCTATATCAACCTAATCTAAAAACCTCAAATCATTTTCTTTATAATCCTATTTCTTATATAAATTATTTCAAAGTATGTTGATATTCTCTGTAACAAGGTGCCAGGAGCTACATACAATTTCTGAGATGCAGTAGAACAATTTGCTAATAGAGATAGAACAGCACCTTTCCAACAATCAGCTCAAGGAGGCACTGAAGGTAACACTGTTCAACAGTTTACTTGGTCTAAAAGCAAGAGCACTTTTATACTCTTTCCTCTATAAATGCATAAAAAGTCTTAGGCATTTGTTTTAACTATGCATCAGGAGGAGTCTTCTGATCTTTTTTTCTTCAGAATAAGGAAGAACAGTACTTCAGTTTTCACTAAAGAAGCTTTCTGAGGGAAATGGGCACAGTAACTTAACTTCATCCTCCACAGAATCAAGCACAGAGCTGCAATTTACCCTGCACCCCGATCAGGCAGAGCTGGCTCTGTGCTCTCACTCCAGCCTAGCACTGGGCTTTGAAATCTCAGGAGCTGAAGTCAAAAACTTAATCTCATTTCTTCTCCGTGGTTATTTTTTTTCTCTCGACCATAAAGGAAACATTACACAATTACTACTACAGAGCTAGAAACACAGCTCAAAGCTGCCATCTCTAGGTATAATGTTCTACTGCTCTTCACTCTAAATTCTTTCTTCTGTTTTTTTCAAGAGACTGAAGATCTGAATAGAAAAATAGCAGAACTTTATCCTAACAAGTTAATGTAAGAAGTTATTGCAGAAGGATTTTTTTTCCCCCTGAATTTTCTTTGCTTTGGATGATCAGCTCCTTTTGGCCTATGTAACTTTTGACATTTGACATAATCACTCCTACAAGCAGCACATTAGTTATTTATTTCACACAGCTTCATTATTAGTGAATCCTAATTGCTAATTAACACGGCTTCAACAACAGCCACAGCTTCTTCATTATACCTTTGCTTGCAGCTTTCATTATTAGTAACATGCACTTCTTCACTGAGAGCCAAAGAGATGTCTGAATTAACAGATCTATCGTATTTAATATTTGCTGGTGAAAGGACTTCAAAAACGGTTACCCTTTAGTCTGGAATGTCTCAAGAAAATATTAGCACTGTCAAATAAAAAGGTTAAATTATATTTTAAGCCTTTATTCTGAACTGCTAAATGATACATTACTCAAATGTTTCCTGACTAGAAAGTCCACATTCTACAAGAATTGTAATAATCAAAGTCACCAGTCAAAAAGATCTGACCTTTCAAAGAACAGATAATGCATTTGTAATGAATCAGGGAACCAACAGGAAGAAAAGCAAGTTCTGAGTTGATGTTAGGGCATGCACAAAATCTAGTTTATATTACTACTGAAAATGCCCCTACAATATTCATCACCCCACACATAGATCCAACATTTGTGTAAGAACAACAGATGCCAGGAAAACAGGACAAAACAAAGTATCAGTCCATGCCTTCAATTCCTCTTAACTTAGAGGAAGCACTCACTATATAAAAGATGACCAAACATAAAAAGAGACTAAAATGTACAACTAAAAAGGTAAAATCTTTAGTGAAAATATGAATTCTAACACATTTTAAGACATTTTGGTTAGATTACGAATGCTTCCTATTTAAAAAAGAAAACCAAACTTTCCATTACAAATAACAAAATAAAGTTTAACTTAACAGAGGGATAATGGAGACTTAGAGGAAAAAGTAGAGTTCAAAACAAAGGTTTAGAAACTCCAGCAGATTGAAACAGAGACACACAAAGGCAAGCCATGAAACACCTTAATGAGATGCCTGCAACATTTACGTATGAAGTTCTAAGACATCATTTTTCAGATGCATTAGCAACACACCTAACGAGATACTTTGTGGTGCCAACAGACTCTCTGAAGGAGTATTCTGAGAAGCCAAAGCCATAGCAATAAAATGAGGTTAACTTTCCCTCATGGGTTCTCCATGGTATACTTTACAGGTATTTCCACAGCAAAAATTAAAAACAAAAAGTTACAGTAGGGAAAAAAAAAAACCAAGCCAAAAACCACCTGGCAAAGAAAGTCCCTGGAATCAGTTCTGAAGGAATTAAAGAGCTAAGCCCTGTGTGTAGTATGTAAATTCCTGCTTAAAAACATGCCCATACCAAAAGACTGGTAAGGGAGAGGCAGAAAGGATAGAATTCAGTGAGTGAAACAGACAAACAGATGAAGAAAAATTCTATGAATTTTTGAAAAGGAAAGTTATATATTGTAAAATAAAGTATTGGCTTTTTCTGAAGAAATCAAAGGTCCAGAAGATGCTTGATAATATTTTTAATGCCCTAAAGAAACTAAGATGTTCTGGAACAAAGAAAACAGCTAATTAAGGCTAATTAAGTCTATAAAGTAAAGTTTGGGGAAAAATAGTTACTTCTTAAATGAACAAAGGTCATTAGTAGTGTCCTATAGCCATATGCAACTGGGATTTGCTTGTTCAATATGTTAAAAAACAAGCTGGCATGGGGATGAGTGGAAAAACAGCAGTACTTTTTGACTAGACTATGTTACTCAAAATAGCTGAGACAGTGATCAAAAGCAAATAATTGTAGAAGAATCTCCTAATACTGCATGTGCAATACAAGGAAAAATTAAAGGGTAAATAAATGCTCACGTGCATAAGGATGAAAAGATGTGTAAAAAACCAATTTGAAGTCCAAACATATGGGGATGGGTTTTGAACTGGCTAGAATAAAAACCTGAGGATGTAACTGACAGTTGTGTAAAAGTACCAGTTCAAAGCCAACAGCTGACTTCCCAAAAGCTAAAATACTCTAAAGAATTAATAGAAAAAAATTAGACCATTAATTCCTTATGACATCAATCTCTGAGGTAAGAAAAGACTAAAGACTGTGATTTCTCCTTTCTCAGGAGGGATATAACAGAACTAGAAGAGGTAAAGGCAATGGCACAATGTTATCCAAGGTATGAAATATCTTCCTTATAGAGGATTACTAAGAACACAAGGAATTTTCAGTATGAAAAAAGAAGGGTACAGGGTGTGATGGCCTTACAGAAAATCATGAGTAGTATGAGAAAATAAACGGAGAATAAGAAGTAGGGATTATCAAAATTAAACCAGCTAGTACCAGTTTCTAAAAAGGTTTTATTTCTTAAAAAATATTCTGGAATTCTTAGGCATAGGACGATGTCAATGTTAAAATAAATATATGGTCCAAAAATTGAAAAAAAAATAAACAAACAACATGGATTCATAATTTTTCCACAAAAATACTATCCTATTTTAGGAAATCTCAGCTGCAAAGTAGGACAGTATTCTGAGGAAGCTTCTGTAAGTTCCTGTCATTTTTTCTTATATTCCTCCCCAGGCACTCTCTGTTGCCCATTATTCAAGAGGTGCTACCAGGCGAGATGAACACTCTGCTCTGCCTTGAAACAATCCCCTTTGTCCTTCCCTGCTGGGGGTGCCTCATGCAAACAAATGAAATACTGTGAACAAATTCTGTATTTCTCTGTCACAGTTAACAAGTCTGTCACCCTCTGTAGCCTGTCTCCCTGACAGACCCCTCAGGCATGTGTTGAATGAAGCCTTCTCTCCAGTCCTGTCCCCTTGTGCTCCTGGCTGGGTTCCCTGCACAGTCCCCAGACCTGGGCCATCACTTGCTGTGGGGCTGCCAAAGGACCCTGCTACCAGCAGTTGGCTCTGCCTGCAGGGTTCAGGCCCTGGGGATGAGCCAGAGCACTGCCACAACCCCAGTTATATCTCACACACACACACACCCCTGCCTTTTATTGGCAGGTTTAGTTCGGAGGGTTTCTGGTCAGTGACTGAGAACTATTGCTCAATCTCTGTTCCAAAAGCCACGCCATGCACCTAAGTACTGCAGAAAACATTAACACAAAATATTCAGAAATTAAATTATCCTCAAAAGTCTCTGATCATGGCGACTCATTTTAAGATCACTAACAGCATATACAAAGAAATTCATTATACAGAACACTGAAGAGTCCAAACCTGATACAAAGCAAGAGTGTGTCCATATCTCTGGAGTGGCCCTTTGGATACAGGTACTACATTCCATATACTGCTTTCCAAATTGTAGCTAGGGGAAAAATAGAAAAGAGAACATTTTCAACCTGCAGAGGAAACAGAGAGGTTTGTACATTCAAAATAACTGTAACTCTGACATGGTAATTTGTTAGTGGGGCAACACGACCCTTTGAACTACTACAACAGTGCACTGATTTGTGATAATGCACTAAACATTCCTCCAGCAGAACAGCAGCAGCTCTTTAAGGGACACACCAACAATCTCAGAAAATAGGAGTAATTAACAAAAATCATGAGACTCATTCTGTCATTAGTCACATAAGAAACCCAACCCAATAAACTGCTCATGCCCCACACTTTTGCACTACTTCGAAGTTTTACTGTTGGGCACACCTTAACTATATAGTTGATTTTAATTTCCATTATGTTTTAATTAATTAATGAATGCACAGCATTAGATGAGAGAGGTAAAAAATAAATGACAAAGGTAGAAAAGACAAATCCAAAAGATGATAGGATTTGTTTTGGATGATTGCAAACACGTGGAAGAAAGCAACAGGTAAACAGCAACAGGAGAAGTAAACATGCTAATAATATGCTAATAAATATATCCTAACACTTGCATTTGCCACACTTAAGGCCTCTACACAAAGTTACCATCCAAACCACCTGGGTACTATTTACAGCTCCTTCAAGTCTGTTTTCAATAGGTGATCAAAGACACAAAGGTACAAACTGCCATAAGCATAAAAAAATGGAATACAGGTGACCTGCCTGACCCTACTGGCATGGCACCAGCAGGCAAAGTGCCAGCCCTAAATACAAGTGTCCTGTAGTCATAAATTAACATCAATAATGCACATGGCTTTCAAAGTGTACTGTGTGAAAATATCAGCAGTGAATTTCTTTCACTGCTTTATCACCACAAACTTCTTCATGTTTTGCAGTTTCTCACAAAACTGAAGTCCATATTAATATCACAGACAGTTTGATGCTGCCCATATTTCCCCTATCTGTAATCATAAGAAAATTACAAGCATAAAATAAGACCATTCATAAAGACTCTAAAAGCGAGATAAACCTTTCGCTAAATTAGAAGAGAGGAGCTCCCCCCCCGGCAGGATCTGTCTTCCCCAAGCCCCAGCAGAGAGGACAGGACAGAGGAGAACCACTCACTTCAAGACCATTTGGAAGGAGCTGTAGTTGAAGGTGTATCCACCGATGACCCACATGAACCTCCCGTGGAGCACGGCCTTGTGGGAAGCACGGCCCACGGAGGGGCTGAAGGGCTTCACGTTGGGCAGGACCCAGTAGGACTCCGTGGAAGGGACGTTCAAGGAGCAGTCTGGACCTGGTGTGCAAACAAATGTGCAGTTGGTACAATCTGTTAGATGGGGATGGCAAAGCAAATAAAGCAGAAACAGGGGAGGCTTAATTACAGATGTCAGGATCGCTCGTTCTGATAAAATATGGCGTACACTTTTATGTTTAACAGATGCTCAATGAAAAAATTGACAACGGGGGATGTCAATCTAATTGAAAGCATTAGATTAGCTCAAATAATAACAATTCATTTCCGCATTCTTCTCAGAAAACAGACTGTGAGTCACAAATTGAAAGAAAGGCACAAAGCATCACATTTTTAAATGACCTATCATTTGGGTCTAAAACTTTTAGCACTCTATGTTACCTCTGGAGAAAAACTATCCTGTACTTAAACCAGAAAAAGTGCACATCAAAGCACATAGTATTACAGTAAATTAAATTACAATATGCATTATACTATATTAAATCTTAGAAGTAAAATTTGCCTTTTGTGAAGGCCATTTGGCATCATCTTTCAAGAGGAAAATACACTATCAATTGCTTTATTAAAAGAATGCTTTGAATATTTAAATTTTATAACATTTTATAGACCATTCTACAAAGTCACCAAACCCACAACTAAATATTATTTCCAAATGTATCTCGGCTAATCATTTTTGTCAAAGAAAAGTCAGCAAAATGCATCATTTATTTAGTTATAGGACTATTACAATCATGAACAGCAAAATCTATGTATATATATGTATGTATTGCTGGTAAAGACAATTACCGGAGGGCCTTTGAAGAACCCATGTGACTGAACAATAAGACAATATACAAAATTCAACGTAGTTAAATTGAAAACTAAGTAAGGTGCATTCTAGGATCATCTCAGGATAGCTCATGAAAATATTACATCACCACTCAGAAGTCAAAATAAAGAATTGTGTCAGAATCAAGCATACTGTTACCCCACTGCATAAATCTGTGGTTTGTGCAACCTTAGAAAACTGTGTCCTACTGAAAAAGAAGAGATTAGTGCTGGACACTGTTTACAGGAGAGAAATACAGATGTTCCAATTACAGAAACCACTGAATTCCTTTGAACTGTTGACTTTTTCACTTGGAAAAAAAAGAAAATTTGGAAGTGAATAATAAATGTCTATAAAATATTGATAAAGGGAGGGTGGATATGAAGAGTCCACAGTCATTCTGAATATAAAGAGCTGAGATTTATGAAATGCAGCTTGAAGAAGCCATGTTCAAAGCAAACAAGAGGAGACAGCTCTTCATGCAGAAAGTATCAGATCTCTTTGGCAAAGATACTCCTCTGGCAAAGGGGGCTCTGGATGCAAAGATTTACATGTTTCAAGGAGAGATCAGACATAATTTTAGAAGAGAGAGCTGCTGAAGTTTACTAAGTAAGCTAAATAAGTAATGTACATGAAGTTTATAATGATTTTAAAACATTGTGGGGGAATGGGAGTACAGGGAGATCATGGTTTTCCAATGTTTATTGTAATTTTGGGGGCAACTTGTTACAATTACTTCCTATATACAACAACCAAGCATCTAAACTGTACATAACCAGCTGTCAACTTTTCCAAGTACACTATATAGAAGAATGATGTCCACTTGTATCCAAATTACCTTCCATTCACTAAATGATGGAGACACTCAATTCCCATAGTTCATTATATCTTCTCCTCAGAAAAGATTAATGGTATTTGAATGAGGTCTAATGAGAGCATGAACAATTCACTATATTATTTCTTAAGCATTAATAATTGATACCGTAATAGAGTTGTAACCTCAGCAAAACCGAGATTGGGTAAATCACCGGAGGAAACGCTTAATTTGGATATAAAAGGGCTTTGAAACAAACGCGAGATGAGGCGTTCTTTGAAGAGGGAAAGGCCCAAGCGCCGGGAGCGCTGCCCGCGGACAGCACGGGGCGGGCGCGGCCCGCAGCGACCCCTGGTGGCGCGGGCGGGCCAAGCAGGAGCTCCCGCGCACGTCCCGCGGAGCCGCAGCACCGGGAGCGAAAGGAGCGCGGGAAAAGCGCCTGGTGCCAAGGGAGGAGGGCGAGCAGCTCAGCCACATCAGGGACGGAAAGAACGGCACGGGCAGCGCTGTTCCAGCCTCAGCGCCTCGTCAGAGCCGAACGGCAGGAAGGGGAGGTGAGAGGGACAGCAGAAACACCGCTGGGCCACAGTCACAGAAAGCCTCGGGCTGCGAGGAGCCTTAAAGATCATCCAGCTCCAACCCCACTGCCAGGGGCAAGGCCTTACCACACCAGGTATCAATACGTGCAAAAATGGAATGTATAGCTGCAAAAATGCCAAAGAATAGAATAATACTGGTCTCTACCAAAACATCATTTTAAAAGCAAATCCTTTTGTACGGCTATTGCTTTATAAAAGCAAGGTAAATGTAGCACGTATAAATATCATTTATAGATTTTCCTACTTGGATACATACACCAATATTTCAGCAAAAATATATATTCTCTTCAGAAACATCACACTCACTAAATATGTGCCTTCTGTGCAACAAAGAGCACTACAGCTGCAGAACAAAGATAATGAAAAATATGTTTTGTTATGTTTTATGCAAACATGATTTTTTTCCATTCATTTAAAATTGTATTTCTTTCTTATCTTCCTAATGCGTCAGTCAATACCCGGGGGAGGGCTTAAAAAAAGGCTTTAAAAACAGCAAAAAACTTTATAAACCTGAACTGGAAGTCAATTACCTTATCCTCTAAGGTAAAAATTCTACAGGTTTAAAAAAGCGATTTATCACCACCACACAAGAGAAAGAATCTAATTTCTGTTTATTGAGGAGTTTCATGAAAAGCCAAAGTAACAATCTGTTCCAGTAGTTTAAGTCATAAGATCAATTTCCACCTAAATGACTAAACATCATCTACTGTCTTCAAACCGAATCTTTTCCTTTGAGATTACAGGAGAAAAAAAACAATGTGTTGATGTGTTGAATAAAAATTTCACAGTGCTCTTCACAGGATCAAAAAAATCAAAGCGATTTTTAAAGTATTTGTTGTTTATTCTGGTTTTGTCTGATCATTTGAGTTGAGAATTAGTACTTTAACATATTTTTTCCACCGCTGCAACTCCGTGGTTGAAACCAGTCCTGCAGCAGAGCACTTATGCTGGAATGGCTCACTAATTCCTTCTACACTTTTCCTTTGAGATTACAGGAGAAAAAAAACAATGTGTTGATGTGTTGAATAAAAATTTCACAGTGCTCTTCACAGGATCAAAAAAATCAAAGCGATTTTTAAAGTATTTGTTGTTTATTCTGGTTTTGTCTGATCATTTGAGTTGAGAATTAGTACTTTAACATATTTTTTCCACCGCTGCAACTCCGTGGTTGAAACCAGTCCTGCAGCAGAGCACTTATGCTGGAATGGCTCACTAATTCCTTCTACAGCAGGTGTACCCATGCATCCCTGCAGTGCCCCTGCACAGCTCTGCACCACCCACACTGGATGTAATTATTTCTCCCATCCTGCACACAGTCGTGCTGAAAAGGAGACTTGGATCCAGGCAGAGAGATGCTGGTGAGCTTTCCTCACCTTTCATCACTGGGAACAGGTACAGCCTCCTGTACACCCTGCATGAGACCTGTCCTCTCAAACAAAAACAGGGTTTGCTTCTCACTCTCTAAAAGGAACAGGCACTTCCAGATCAGCTGTACCTGACAATACCCATTGGACCAGAGATTCTGAGACTCCATCCTAACGCCACCAAGGTACCCAGCTCCAGTATCTCTGCTAACAACTTCTAGAAAACTTCCCAGCTCTAAGACAAAAGCCTCCTTCCAGTTCCCAAATGATGTACTGATGGCAAATTTATCCCAATTTTTCTTCTACCAATGCTGCTGTCACTGTACTTAGAGACCTGGTCTGTCTATACACCCGAGAGATGTTTATAAACAGCAACACCTTCCCCTCCAGCCCTGATTTTACTTGTTTAAACACACCATGCTCTGGTAGTGCCTTCCACAGCCCTGTCCATCCTAATGGTTCACCTCTGAGTCTGTTTCTATTTGTTTCTATTCATAAAACTGTAGCAACAAAACATGAAGCATGCTACAAATGCTTTCATATATTTAACTGGAATTTCTGTGACTGATCATCCTACCACAGTAGAGTTTGTAGAGTATATAAAATTAATAATGATAATTAGTTCATGTTCTAATTGAGACAGACAAGCAAGTTTTCTCCCATGTCACTTTCTACATTTCAATCCAAGATTATAAAACAAATTCTTAATGCTCTTAGTCTCTAAATGTATTAAATTACAATTTATACTGAAGTAATTAAATCCTACACATCACTTGCAGACTCTTTGTGCAGGATATTCTGGTTCTCCATCATATTTAAAGCAGCTTCCACCTTTGTATTACCAGATTTCATTGGCAGCCTTACAGGTAGGTTACAGAAATGATGTAACAATATCAGTCCCATGATCAGCCTTTAAGGATCCCTGATATCTTTCCCTCCTAAGTTTCTTGTCCAGCACACCCACTCACATTTCAGGATGAAGCAGCTGAGTTCCCCTTACTGTTTCCTTCTGTATGCACTGCACTCTTCAGTTTCAATGATTTCTTGTCATCAAATGCTGAGGTTCAGATAAATATATTGCATTTTCATGTCAATTTTCTTACAGACTGTCTTTGTATGAAGTACATTGATAAACTCTGATTTCAACTGTTTTGTTATTAATCATGATACATGTTTCATTATTTTGTTCCTCAAGTTATGGTCTACAACTCCACATGGTGCTGAAATGAAGCTAACAGATTTTGAGCTGCATAAACTTCTTTCTTCCTAATCTTAAATGAAGGTGCTATGGATAATAAAGTAAATTTAGTATCTTACCTCATCAGGGAGATCAGCACTTGTATTCAGCACAGAGTACTACTTGGGATCATTATTTTAATCAAGAGTTTGTATGTTCTATTTTACCACATTTAAGTGTATGCATTTTAAATAAATATTTAGGTCATAGATTTATTCTAAATGGATTACATTTTTCATTAAAACTTACAAATAGCAGGGGACTCCCTTCCTAAAACTCATCTTAATTAGACATAGAGAGCATTATCAACCCCTTCAATGCAGCCATTTAGTGAAACAAATCACATAAATTCTGATAAACTTACTTTCACTAATTGCCAAATGAGACCATAAAAGTATTTAAAACTGGAGCTGGCTCTTCACTTACCTGTGATGTTCTTTCTCTTGCAATAAGGACACTTTTATTTTTCTCACACAATTTTCAGACACTAAATTTCTGATCATGATAACTATATTTTGTTTACAAATTGCACAGTCCTCCAAGGATGCTTGTCAAATTGTTAAATTCCAGCTGAAGATAAATCTGAAGAACATTTCCAGCACATATGAAATAACCATTCATTACAAAACATTTCCTTCCTACCAATTCTATAGATGTAAACTTTTCCTAGACAAATGATTTCTATGATCAACATAAAAAAGTCTACAAATATGGAGCACAGAAATAAGATTTTAACTTAAAATTGGGGGACAAAAAGATTCCTTGGCTATGTCTCTTCATATGCATATACAGTATAAATGCACATGTGTTTAAGAGGACATTTCCCAGACTGTAAAACTGCAGTTTCTCCTTTCTGATTTGATACTTGTCTGAGAGACAATCTGAAAAGTAAAATTGAGACAAAGAGGGCATTATCACAGGGCAGAACAGTTAGAAGAAACCTGCTTCTACTTTCTTTTTCCTTCCAAAACCAGGTCTGTCCAAAGCCAATGTCACATCACAGGTCCTCATCTCTGAAGACACAGATTTGTGTGCTTTCTGTTCAAGAACATCCAGGCTCAACGGGCCAGAATCTCAGATTTCAGACCTCCAGGCATTTGGCACAAGCTCTTTCCAGTGCTGCATTTCAGCTCTGCTGCCTGAGCCCCCATCTCAAACCTTCCCCACCAGTTTCACTGAACCAGCACCACAGAAGCAGCAGCTTTGCTAAATCTCAGCATAGAGGAATAAGTCAGGCCCAACAAGAGAGGCTGAAGCAAAGCCTTCAGCTGAGGCAGTGGGAACAAACCCAGCTCCAGGGAGTCCTTTCAGGGTGACCTGAGTTGGGCAGACATTGACAGAGTCGTTCTGGCCATACACAAGGTGCTGTTGGAATAAATGCCACAGTACCAAGCAAGCCAAACCCTGATTTCACACTGCAGTAGTCACAGCTCCTTTTACACTTTCATTGTTTACTCTTCTCCTTACATAAAGGCTCATTTTTCCCTAGAGAGATGTTATAAAATTCAAGCTGCTTGAATTGCTAATGGACTTATTTCGAAGTTAATTAGTTTAATTTCAGAATCTGGTCTTCTGCTACATCTTTATCTGCTAGGGGCAGATCTGTAGGGAGAACCAACTAACTAAACATGTTCCAGAAATTTTATTGGTGTTTTAACTTTGGATTAGGGCTGAATGCCTGTCTGTGGCTGGTGTGCATTATGTGCAACCCTAGTGGCCATCTTTTGGTGTAGTTCCTTCTAAAAGGAACACACTTCCTCTGTTTCCAAACCATCTCACCATGCACTCCAAAACACAATAAATGTGAAGGATCAGATTTGCTTTGATGGTACCCTACTGACCCTCTTAAAGACTAATTTAAACACAATCTGTAATTCCTCCTTCAGAGATTCCCCTTTTGCTTGCAGTGTTGATGTTCAATGATGAAAGCATCAATAAAGTTTCTCTTAAATTCAAGACAGCCCTCAACTCTTTATTTCTCTGTCTACACCCAGTAGTCAGCAATGTTTTCAGCATTTTCAAAGGTAGTCCACTTAACCCTCTTAAAAATGTGGAACTGTTTGCTATCCTTCCAGTCATCCTGAATGTTTTCACCTACCACAGAAGTTTTAAAAAACTTTGGAAGTCTCTCTGCTCCTTTACAGCCTGAAACAATCCAAGACACAGTGTTCCTGGAATCAAAAAGAATCTTCTGGCTGTGAAAACATATTCAGCAAAAGCATCTTTCTATAAAATTCTTAAACAGGTCAAATTGTGCAAGAGCCACCACTTTGGTCTCAGCCACGTCCTCATTTCTCTTTTACATGTGCCTAGCAATGAAAGAGCAAGTCAGTAGTTTTACTGCATATTTTTTCCTCCCTGAATTACATCCACAGCCTGTATCAGCAGGCATCAGCACATTCTGTTGGATAATATCAAGACAAATCAGCCAGGAATGGGACAGTGTAATAACGTACAGAACTCGTAAAGAAAGTGCTCCTTAGGAAAAGTTCAGCCTCCCTTATGTTGGGTGAATATTTTAAATTAACCAGATTTTCTGTAATGCTACATTTTTTTCTCACATGACACCAACCACCTCAGAAATATTTAAGATTACTAGCATTATTTAAAAATACTCTGATTTTAAAAAACCAATACATTTAACTAGTGCATGGTTTTTAAAATACATCTCTTAAAATTAAGTTAATTACTTGTCCTCAAAGTCTAAAAGGTTTTATTGAAGCTTTATTTTATACTTGTACAACTAGCAGCCAGCTGTAAGTATCCAGAAGATCCTTGTATTAAATTCCACGAGACATATCTAATAATGAGAGGTCCCTACTTTTAACTCAAAAAAGGTATTCCATCCTAAAGAATACTCAAAAGTGTTCTCTTTTCTCAGAATACTTGTTTTAAATGTGTAATGTTCACCAGAGCTGCTCCTTCAACAATAACCACAAGATGTCATCATTGTAAAAGAAAAACTCCATGCAGTAAAATAGGAAATTCTGTGATTTATGTTCTGAATCTTGGGTGCTAATTATTATACATCCAAGCCAATGCACTTCAATGATTTTTTTTTTAATATAGGCACTAAAGTTACTCAAAAAAAGATAAAAAGAAAATAGTAATAAAAAATGAAACATGAAATTCTCTCTTAAGGCATACAGATCAAGACCCTTCAGCCACTTGGTTTGAATTACTGAACACAAGAAAAACTTGTCAGACAGCAAGAGAAAAATTTATGATTCTAGCATTGAAAATAATCTGCACAGAAGATGGTATCAGTACAGAAACTACAGGGAATATAGGCATAAATAAATCAAGAAATAGAACAGAGAAGAAAGTAGTCTCCCAGAGAGCTTAAGGAAACTCTGCTATTTAGTAAGGGAAAACAATTATGTATCCAAGACAGTTCATCTGTGACATAATAATTGTTTTTAAAAAAATTAATTTTAATCTATGTAGATTCAGTGAAAATCCAAGGAACAATGAAGCAAATTATCTTTTATATAATCTTATGCACTGTAGGAAAGAGTGAGAAGCTAGTATGTACAGAAATGCTAGGTGAAAGGCAGGTACTAGCAGCATTAGTCACACTTTTAACTTTATTTTATGCTCCAGACTTTTAATTAAGTTCATAGCAGTGTACCTGAAGGTATAGCCTAAAAAGCATTTCCAAAGATTTGTGACATTTCCCCATTTTGTACTCAGTGATCTGACATTGCAAGGAATCCATGCACAAATAAAAGGGTGATATTCTTGCTACAAATTCTTTTCATGACTTCTGGACAGAGATTCAGCCTTCAGGATCTTTTTGTGCACTACAGTCCTGGAAGGTTTTAAAAGACTCAGTAATAAGCCTACACTCTTTCTATTCAATGATCATATTGTTAAACCACTTCCCTTCTGTGGGTGCACTGACTGCCTTTCAATGAACAAGTCATTAATTATTAAGAAATGAAATGTATTAAATCCCATCATGACTGTGGAGTAATAGGTGTGACAGCTAATAGGAGTTAAAAAGTCATTTCCTTTGACATGCCAAGAGAAACAGCAATAAAACAGAGCAGAGGCAGGAAGTCATGGGAAGAGGGCACAACAGCTAAGAAATCTGGAGGGATTTTAATGTTTCTCTTCCGAGAATGGCAATTTCTAAGTTTAGCAAGCTAAGCCAATTGAGACTTGTAACAGAACTGGTAAATGATAAAAACAAAAATCCACAAGCATCTAGCATAATTATAGAAAGTGAATTAAACATTTAGGATCTTAAATAATTTATCTGTAATGAGAAATAATGATTTATGGCACTGGGAGTAAAACTGCAGCACATGCTTACAGTACATCCATTAGTCCACACAGACACCCTTGTACCATTATAACAAATCATTTTTCATTGAGAGGCTGGTACAAATAATACTCAACAAAAACCAGACACTGGGTACTTACTTCAGGAAACACTAAAAATACGATGCAATGATGTGGCATTAAAAGAAAAGGAGGAAGAAAATCAGATTACCTAGACACTAAACTGAGCAAGCCTTACCTTGCCAGCTGTCATTGCAAACACAGAGCTTCTCTCCTGTCAGGTCACAGTAGCCATGATCTGGACTCCCACAGTTGGCTTTACAGTAGGGAATGTCACAGGCCTCCCCTTTCCAGTACTTGTCACACTCACAGTACACCCGGCTCGGCACGGACTGACTGGTTGTGCACTTGCCATGTTCTGAGCAGTTATTGGGGCAAGAGTTAATTCTGAAAAAAATAAATATGTGAGATAAGGGAAATGATGACCCATGAGCTGATGATGGTGGTTTCATCTGACAGTACTCCAGCAGTATTTGTTAGATAAAGTATATTTTACCATGAAAAATTTCTATGTAGTGATGAAATACAAGTTTAATGATAATTTTACCGGCAAATGAGCTCAAAAGGTGTTGATCCAGTCTTACATACAAAGTCTGTGATGCACTCAGGATCACAAATACCTTTCACTCCAACAAGTATTGACATTAAGCAGAAGGAAAGGCCCTGCCTGGACAGATCAGTACCTGTTTTTCACCTACGTTCCAGCATAAGCACTCAGTCCCTTCAAATGCTTATTATCTCTAGAAACAACTACACTGGAAGTAACTGAGCTTAAACTCTCCACCACAGGCATACAGTTAAAGGCTTTTCCTGAGTAGCTTTGATCCATACTATAAACAGTGTGCCTAACATTTGGGGAGAATAAAAGAGGGAAAAAGGAGTAAGGAAAAATACAGGCTGGCTAATATCCTGGAAGTACTTACAGGTAGCACTTCATGTTTGAATCCTTAATAAAGGAGCTACCTTAACTCTGCAGTCCAAGATGCAAACCCAGGAGGGCTGAGGCTGAGAGAAGCCTGTGACTGTTATGGGAGTGAGCACTGCTGTGATACACCCTACCAAACACTGAGATCACCGGCAACTGGAGCCCAAAATTAAGCAAAGTGGTTCCAGAAATGCAGGCAGCCCCTTGAAATGAGGGGAGATGCAGGACAGGGAAGTATGAGGGTCCAAGAGTTTCCATGAACTCAGGCAGTATTTGCCTGATGAAGTCACAAAAGTGTTTGAAACTTTTTTGATGACTCACAGCAAGCTCAGAATAAAGTGTTACTACAAACCTCTCATGATAATACAGACCACTCCCTGTGGATGTGAGAGATGGATACTGTTCACAGTCTTCCTTGCTCTTAATGAAGAAAGAGCTGTTAAAAATTAGCAAAGAATTGTTCAAGGCTGGCCTTTGACAAGATGTAGTTGTGGTAGGACAGTCAGGAGACACATTTTTGTCTTCTGGAGACTCACATCTCAAAGGACTGATTCTGTTACACTGCTAAAATAGAAAGCTCCACATCCAACCTGCAAATGTGCTGAGGGTTTTGCCTGGTAACACACATGGCATTAAAGCCCTGGATAGCATTATCAGCTGTGAGGAACCTCTCCCCCAGCCTCACAGGAGTGTTCTGCAGGAAGGTGAGGAGTTAAAGTTTTTCCAGCAGGAGAGACATTGGTTTGAAAGACCATTTCCCACTCCAACTGGTTCATTAGGAACTGAAACAAAATGAGAAAAACTGGATCAGCAGAATTGGAAGAAAGTTGCCTGATGACAAGGAACAGAAAATTTGCTCGCTCTGATCAGGAGCAATGACAGTTTTTTGCTACTGGAAGGGCACTTTAGTCATAGATTTGATGTTTCTGTCATCCCCAAAATAAAGGAATACAATGGTTCAAGATGAGGTTGAAAAATAAGAATGAGGGTAAGAGAAGCAGAGTGCAATAGACCAGTGACAGAAGCAAAGTTAATACAGTCGTAAAAAGTAATTGAAGCTACTTCTTTATCATAAAAGGTGTTACTGTTGGTTCATTTAAAAAAATATTTTAAAAGTATCCATTGCAATAAAAGACACAGAAGAACAGAGTACATAGAATTTCATGAGTTATATATGTCATGGAATTAAAACTGTCAAGTTCTTTTATTTATTTTAAATCCACACAAAAAATATTAGGTAATGATATGCAGCACGCAACACATTACTAAGTAATGAAAAAATGCACATACACTCATTTCTTAAGAATGCCAAGTCTTACTGCCATTTGCTCCCAAGACAAATAAAAAAAAATGCAATAAAAGCTTCAGGGATAACTGAAAAATGTATCTAATTACAATAGAAAGTCTGCCAGGTGATTGCATTTTACTGATGTCAACTGACAAAAATTAAATATACCAGTCTTCTAGGCTGCCATTTCCAATGCAATACATTCAGTGAGGTTTCCCAAACCTTGAATATCTATTTATTACCTGGTCAAAGGTGGGCAATCTGCTGCAAATTACAGCATAATATTCCCACAGACAATTTAACAAGTACTGTGCCAAGAGCAAAGCTATGGTCAGAAACACAAATAGGAATTTCAAATTAATAAAGGATATGACAAAAATATCACATGTATTTCTACATATGAAATGCAGTGCTGGCCACCACATGCCAGCAACTGGTATTTCAGAATCTGAAAGGATTAAGAGAAAGGAACAGACGTAACTTTAATCATGGAAAAACTGTCACATGAAGAAACAGGTCCAACAGAACCCAGTGATTCCCTCTTGAACCAAGGCATCCAATGTGAAGAGATGCTGCACTGAGTCACATGCACATCCCAGATGAGACAGAACTTGCAAACAACTGGTGCATATAAGAAGGGAAAGGCTCAGGTCTGCTGGATGAGTCTTTAGAGCTGCTGACACAGAAAAGGAGGCTGGACAAAAGCAATCATGGCCAGATCAGATTAGACTTTGCCATCAGAGAAACTGAAAGACACAGTGCAGGTAAGATTTACAAAGACAGAACACAGACTGAGATGGAAAATAGGAGGGGAAATACCCAAGAAGAAGAAAATAAATGGAATAAAATCTTTGTGGCTGGCACAAAAATCCAAGTGGAATTGCAGGGAAGGTTTCAAAAGCCATAGTATATTCAGCAAGAAAAAGCAAGCAACAGATGATCCTAGTTCAAGAGAAGGGAATTTATATGACAGCAGATATACTCTCCCTTCTAGTCCATATGACAGCTATATGTGTTGGATAAACACTGGAGGGGATACATTCTAGTTCCATATGGCATAGGAGAAACATACTCTGGGAATGGCCATGTGACTTCACTCAAAAGGAAAAGTACTCTATCTCTTGGAGTTTTTTCCCCTAACTTATACTTTACTAATTTATTACAAGCCCAGCTCCCTGGTTTGACACTTACAACTAAGTATGAGTCTTATGCTATGAAAAAACAAAGGTAATTACTTAGTACAAAAATACTTACGAATAAAAAATGTTAAATCCCGTCAGGTTATAAGCAGCATCACTGAAAAAGTGTAGCAATGCATAGCCAGATGTAGTAACCACTTCTGGAACAGTTTCATTCCCACGTACTTCAGGGACTATTAGACCACTGGAAAAGAGAAAAATATTTTAAGTAATCTTTGTCATAATTGGGGGAAAAAAAAAAAGGAAAGAAGGAGTTTAAAAAGATAACTCACACTTTAAAAACTTCTTTTGAAAAATCAAGTCATAAAATGTGTATAAAACTTGTCCATGTCTCTGCAAGGTAAGGCAGGTGTTTCCAGGGAAAATGCCCTGGATAAGCATTAACATTCCATGCAGTGTCAGCAGTAAGTATCCAAATAATGGATTTATGCTATGATTATCTAACCAAAACTGTAACGTTTTGGAATGCACTCTAATTCAACTTTACAAGCATGTTCCCACATTATTCAGATAAGAAAGCAAGCTAGTAAACATACTAAAGCCTCTAATTTTACTTTTTTCCCAATAACTGAAAATGTCCATACCTGACTACTTGGACAGAAAGATTAATAAATACACTCACCTAAATACAGCTATTAAAGGTGCATATATTGAATCTCCATCATATACATACATATGGTCCCAACTACATTCTGTGGCAAAGTGATTAAATCTTAATCTTAGTATCGCATTTGGGCTGAAAAACACAACAGTGATGTAACACATTATTTACAAAATTATTGAGCTCACAAGATAAAGAATTCACAGTAGAATTGATCATGCCAACATAACACTATTAAAACATTTTGAGTAGTAACTAAACATTCCAAAGTGTTAAATAACAAAAGCCATGGTGAGCAAATATTTTACTTTATCTTAGAAAATTTAAAAATAACATATTCAGTCCACAGCTAATAATCCCTAATGTTAATAAGAGGCTTAAGTTCACCAGATTTTATCAGTGTTCAGAAGCAGAAATTTAGAGCAATTAAAATATCTCATTTTAATACACTTGCTTTACTTAATAATGTCAGGACTATGAACTTTAAAGAATCCTTCAAGATAAAATCACCTACATACCCTCTTTCCACTATTAAACTAATTATTGAAAATAAAAACCTTAAAATACAAACCTAAAATTGCAACCAATATTAGTGCAAGTGCCTGCCTCCTCCCCTCTGCCAACACATGGGAAATGTCACCAGATTTTGGCTGGGGTCCAAATGGATCTGTAAATTTTCTGAAAGGGGAATTTTCACGTATCACAGAATTATCATCCATCTATCCATATATATATATGTGTATATATATACACACACATATATGAAACATATTGATTATTTTCTTTTAGTTCTCGCTACTGGCAGGCTCAGGTGCAATTTGTCAGTTTGGAAAACAGGTGGAAAACAGCTCTTTGAAGAGAGCTCTTTGTTCATTTTTTAAGACAGAGTATTACAGACATATGTGGCTTCCCTGTGTGCTGACATTTGGCAGGTGTTCCTGGGTTGCTCTGCTGCTCCCCAGACTGTGCAGCACATTGATTCCTCCAGCTACCCACTCTGCCCTCTCCTGAGAACAGGAGGAATGGAGTGGGGAACAGCTTCAAAGCACAGTTTGCCTACGGTCCTGAGGCACAACCACTTCAGTGCAGTGCAGTGCAAACATTCCTGAGCCAGCCTGAGTAAAAAGAGAAGTCTAGCTAGGTCAGACACATATTCAGCCTTGCCATCTAGAGTTTAAGCTTCATTTTAAATGATTTTGCAAACTACCTCTAACTTCACTGCTGCTTTGTTTAAATTATTGTCTGCAAAGGTGGATCAGACTCATAATTTCTGAACTCCAGCAGTGGACCATGTATCTAAGGTAACTGAGATTATGACAACATGGAAATACAGAAGGAGCAAATTTTCTTCTAGAATGTTAGTAGAAGTCTGAACAAGAGTCAGCAAAATCCTGACCCATATCTCCTGGGGGAGAAAAAACATCCTCCTGAACTGTAACCAATTTGTGCCATTACCAATTAGCCTTACTAATTTATGTGTCTCATTATTTCTTCAGGCATATCTGTGTGTTTCTGTACTGCATAAACTGAAAAATTAGCAGCAGGAAAGAGGTATCTAAACTGTAGGCACAAAACTATTTTAAAACAAAGTACATGAGGAACTGTAGAATGCAAAAGAAAATCCTTCATGGAAAGACTAACTTTTGAGAAACACATAAATGAATGAGCATTCTGCACTTGAGGCCATTCCTGATTTATCACTGACATGAATTTAAAAAGGTAAGTCAGGTAAGGAGTTAAATAAAGGGGTTCTGTAATTACTTTTGGAACTTATGTAAAGGTACTCAAATATGCAACAAATTTATCCCTGGGTTTTGAAGGCCTGCAGCACTGGCCAAATACTGATGTCAGCCTAATTTTTGCCAGCAATTTGAATGGGAATGGAATTTGGCCAGTTGAGCAATCCTGAAAATCCTACTACCATTTTTTTATTCTGTATAATATTTAAACAAAACCAAACCAAACAAACAAAACACCAGAACTGTTCATATTGTATCCTCATGCAGTCTCTATGTGAGTTCTTCTGATCTCTAGAACACACAGTACCAAACTGTTCAGAAAATTTAAGCTATGAAAATAGATACTTACTATCCTTCAATTAACCATGTGCATTTAGTTTTATATTTATAATTTATAGGTCCATCTGTTAAATATCCAGAAGGTTCTGTTAACCTACAAGAGGAAAAACAGAGCTGTAATAAACCAGAGACAACACAACAGAACATGAATCACCAACATGCCAATAGAATCTTTCTGGATGAAAAGAAAATTGGTGGTAGGGAAAACAGTCAAGTCTCTCCTAATATTTCTCACCACACTATTTGTGCTCATAAAAACTTGAATTCTGATTATTCTATATCATTGATTTGTTTTATTCCCCCAGGCATTCACTTGTATTTTTTCAAGTTCAGTAGCAAATAATTTTACCCTTCACAAAAAATGGATCCAAGCCAACGTAAGGGGGTTTTGTTTAAGAGCATTTTGGTTTGCTTTGCTTATTTACTTTGCCACTGCCTTACAACTTACTTTTGAAATTAGACAACACCAGCCATGGGAAAACTCCCCTAGATCCCAGACAAAGTAAGATATAAATCTACATAAGTGTATCTGTCAGCCTGCTCCTCTGTTAATCCCTGTCTCTCCACAGTGGTCTCCAGTGACTACCCAGGAAGGAGTAAATCCCTGCAGGTACTCTACACAGCATTACACCACCTTCAAGGACCTGCAGCTCAGAGATGCTTTCAGCCCACAGCTGTGCCTCTGGGTTCATGCTTTATACCACTCAAAATGTAATGATCTGTGCTTTATTTCCCTTCTTTCCCTCCTCTGCCCCTTTTCCAACCTGAGAAATCCTTGCTCACTGCTTTTAATAAATCTTCTGTACTCTCCTAGAGCCTGCTGAGATGCAACAGAGATCAGCATATTGTATTCAAGATGCAAGTGAACCATGAATCTGTACAGTAGCAATATTATTTCCATTTTATTCTCTATTCCCATTTAAGATTTCCTCTTTCAAAAACTACTATTCTGACATTTGAAACAGAAATATCTGCTGTAACTTTTTTTTTTTGAGTGATAATAGCTCAATATTCATCACATATAGAAATTTCTTTAATGCAGAAAGAGAATCTTTTTCATTCATTCATATCAATTACTTTGTATTAATCTATGCAGTGATAAAACAGCAGATGAAATTCAATAATCTATTAACATAAAAGCTTTCTGAAAGAGCCTGGTATCTTCAGCACATTGTATTTTCACTAATCCATTCTATTTTCTGCATCCTTTATGATGATGTTGAGGACTTAAGACACATCTCTAGTGGCCTTACTCCACTGGGGAAACAGACCATCCCACTCTTTAATAACAAATAATAACAAATATAAATACAACCTCAGAAACACTCATTTCTTTCGCTATACTGTTATAGACAATCATTAAGAGTAAGTATCACTGAATAAGAAAAGCTTTGTTTGTCTGTTTTGTATGTTTTGGGTTTTTTTTAATAAAAGGCTGTAATACATAAGATTCCAATCAAAATCATTTCAGTGCTATCATATGATTTATATACAGAAGCAAAGTCTTATTTAGCAATCCAGAGAACATTTATTTTCCTGGAAGAAGTGTGAAATATTACAAGTACTCATTTGCAGTCATGACCACTGCCTTCTTAGTAGCTGAATAGTGCAATGGAGGTGACTTACAAGAGTTGTTTTTATTAGATCAGCCCTTTGGTACTAGTAAAGTACAAACACTTTCCCTTGTCTCCTAGGCTGGTAATTTTTTGATAAGTAGTTCTTTTGGAAGCCTTTTTAGATAGCCTTTGAAACAGCCATTTCACATTGTTGAGGAAAAAAAGTAAATAAATAAGAGCACGACACTGCTTTGCAATATTGTTTGTAGAAAATGGTAAGATAAGGGCTCGTTCTATTTAAAATAAATACATAGCAAGACAGAAGGGAATTACTTTAAGTTTCTTGAGTCATACCAAAAACCTTTCAGCATTATTTTTCTTTCCAGGTGTTATCAAATACCAAATCCCATAATTAAGAGAGATAAGCAGTACCACTTTCAGGTAACCCTTTGCCCAACCAAGAGCAATATTCTCTTTCATATAAAGCCAGGTATTCATCAGCACAGTTTTCCCCTGTGACTAACAGTGATTCTGTGAGATGAGTCAACCTGACCATGCACCCATTAGTCACAGAGGTGCCTGCAATGCACCCACTCCTTGCTCACCACTGAGAAAGCCCCAGTGATGAGAGGAAGCCAGAACAATTTGTGTGGCCTGCTCAGACACCACAGGTTTGTCACACTCAGACTCCAACCTTCTGAACAGAACACACAGAGGAGTAGCTGATGCTGTATATTGTCATTTGAAATTGCACATCAGCTTTCATAATGTTTTCAACAGTGTTTTTTCTAGTTGGCAGGGTTATAATCAAAGCCTATAAAGAATTAGAGGGTGCATGCCAAGAGAACATTTCCCATCTCAGTATACTGTAAAACAGATCTACCAAATAATAGAAAGACATCAGGATGCTGCACATTTAAAGCATTCAGAAGCACCTGTGACAGATCAGTCACTCACCAGGATAATCAGTCAGCAATAGCTTCCATGAAAGATGAGTGACATTACAGGGAGTTTCACTTAGCAGGCAGGTACACCAGAAATGCAAGGGCTAAAGCCAACACAAGGCAGCCAAAATGTGCAATAAAGGGATATCTGCATTCACCTGGAATATACCACTGCTATAAAATAATGGCAGATGTAACTGAGTTAGAATGTACAAGTGGCAATGTTTATATTTACCACTGCAGAAACTTTAAACCGAGAGTGATGCATTTCAAGAACTAAGTACGTTCTAGTGCAGTCAGAAATTATTGGTCCAAAGTGAAGGAGTAGTCAGATGAAATCTATGCCCTGCAATACATAAGACATCAGAGCAGGTTATTAAATGGCCTTTCCTGCTGTAATATTTATAGATCTGTGAAAAACGCGGTCTTGTCATCTCCTGTATCTTCCTGCAAAAAATAATATCACCAAATCTTTCAGAGAGGGGCTCTAATTTAAACCAGAAAAGTCATTGGCTATTTTCTGTCAGCAGCAGAACATGAAGATCCAGAAAACTGCTGGTAGATGAACAGGTCTGATTTGTAACATCAGTGCTTTAGGAGAAATAAAGGATAAGGTACATTTATAATATTACAAATATTCCCTATTAAATAAACAGTTATGAAAAAATTCATTTATATCTGTATTACTTAGTGTCACACTTCTGATAATTTTAAGAAATGTTGGATTACTTTGCAATTCCTACTTCAGATGTATCTGAATATACAATATAAAGCATATTTTGCTTTATAGATCCATCTCAATATCAGTATTGGTATGTCAGTCAAGAGCTCTTTCTCCATTGGTGAAAAATTTTGCTCCATCTTTTCATCTTTTATGAAAATGTTTTATTGAAAATAAATAAAAATCAATAACTGTGCTTCAAAGTTATAAGATGAAGTTCTTCATAAACAGAAGTACTGGCAACCTCTCTAGTTGAGACCTTGTGCCTAACACACACAGCAGGGAAAGAGACTGCACAGATCTGAGATCAGCTGAATATATTAATAAAGAAGGGGAAAAAAATTCAGACCACCTGACAGCACAAGCCTGACTCAGTGAGAAAGAAATGTAGAAGTGATCAAAAGGCCATTTCTCATACCACAATATTGAGTGACAGACTAACAAGGTTTTCCAGTATTTTTTTCCAAAGGAATATCTGAAAAACATTATGTTCTGAAAAACCCACAAAGCCAGATTTTTCTTTTCCAGCCATAAAGCATTGACTAGCACCTGACAAAAATCCAAAGAATTTGCATTTGCTTTTCTTGTATTTTTACATTTATTGTATAAGTTGCTGTTGGTTATTTTTTTTTCACAGCACATATGAAAACAGGATATACTGAACATACTGGAGCTCTAATTTTTCTTCAGTGACTAATCAAGAGGAATAAATATTTAATACATTAAGAAAATATTTGCATATGCCAATCACACTGCTCTACTTGTTACATACTGCTTTGCACTAATAGAGGAAGGTATATTTAGAAACACTATAAGGACACTCACGACAACTTCTCACATGCCAAGTAATCACAGGCCCGCTCTTAAATAAGTTTCACTTTATTCATTGACAAAGTAGCAGTTTCTGTTGAAAAGTGCAAACCCTAGTGATTAATTCAGTTCAGCCTGAGTTCATCCTTCTAAATTATTTCAAACAAAACCATGCTCCAAAACAATCCAAAAAATCCAAGAAAAGTAAAATCAAAATTAGAATGCATAAATAATTTTCCCCATAAGGATATATTCTGTATTTCAAGAAGCTTAACATTTGTGTTAAAAAAAAAAAAAAAAAAAAAAAAGCTGAAAAAAAAACTCTGATTGGGGAAAAAC
>VZRX01023821.1:64037-109310 GCA_013398075.1 Notiomystis cincta
AAAAAAAAAAAAAACCACATTCCTCCAGACTGGAGTGGTCCTATTACTTACTTTTTTCTACCACATTAACAGTTATTATTTCATTTAGAAAAGTTCTGTACCTTCATAGACTGTGTTACTTTAAGATCACCCTTATGTTACTTTAAGATCACTCGGAGTAGCACATTATCTTTATGCTGTTCCTCATCTTGAAAACAAACAAACAAAAAGTTATACTCTATGTTTCTCTAACAGCAAAAGTTTCCTAGGCTTTATTTTCTACAAGGCAGCCTCCATTTCCAAAAGTAACATGGCTAAGTGTATGTTCTGGCATTATTTTGTAAATATCTCAAAGCTCTGTCAGGGTACACTTCATCCCATCCTCCACATCACCACTTGTTGGGCCCAATATTGATCCAATGGGATCCTACTTGTGACAGGAGCTGTTTATTCACAACCAGGCAAACAGTTCCCACCCACTGCATGGACCTCTCCTCTAGACCCCAACAAATCCATTTCTGTACCAGGAGGGTGTTGGGAAACAAAAGCCTTGGAGAAATTCAGGTAGAGACTGTCTCACCCCGCATCAGCAAGCAGGTTACTTTGCTGTAGAAAGCAATCAGGTTTGTCAAGCACATTTTGCCCTTGGTGAATCTCTGCTGACTTTTCCCACTTGTGTTCTTCATCTGACTTTTAATAGCCCCCAGGAGAATTCTTTCTACAACTTTCTCAGAGACAAAAATAAGATCGATGGGCTATAATTTCCTGGACCCTCCTTTCAGCCCTTTTTGTAGATGGAATTGTCATGAGCTTTCTTCCAGTCTTCTGGAACATCCCCCAATCTCCACGACTTGAAGATTACAGAGCACAGCCTCAAACATGAACCATCTCCCTGAAGAGCCCCAGGATTTTGTCAGGGCCCATTGATTTGTAGGGGTCCCACTCCTGTAACAGTTCCCACACCAGTTCCTTCACAAACTGTGGGTCTGTGTTTGCACCAACCTGGATTTCTGTTCCTGGAGCCTGGGGCTCAACAGTGTGAGACAGACGTGAACCAAGGGCTGAGAGCCTCTGTCCTTCCACAGTGCTGGTGACTAATTCACCTGTCCTGTTTAACAGCAGGCAACATCATGTTCTGTCCCTGCTTGCTTACATACCTGAAGAACATTTTTCTCTCAGTTTTTGACACCTCTGGTCAATTTCAATTTAAACTGAGCTTCTGCTTTCCTGACTGCACCTCTGCACACCCTGGGAGTGCCCTTGTAGTGCTCACCAGGTATTTCTCTGATTTCCAGTCCCTGGAACAGTTCTCTTTTCAGCAGACTCAGAAGCTCACAGTTAAGCCAAGGGCATCTCTCGTTCCGCCTACTTCCCTTACCTTTAAATAGAATTCAATCTCAGTAGTTTCTACGGTAAAGTAAGATTGGCTGCAGGTTTTGATCTAATCACAGGATTAAAATAAATGAAGGATAAAGTTATTTATGAATTTTTATGCATTTGTGTATATACTTTAAACATACATTTATATAGACACTGAGCCATATATACGTATTTTATAAGACTTCTATATTTAATCAAACAGGCTACAGTATTTTAAAATGTGGAGCAAAAAGCATATAGCCAAGGCAGGCTGAGGTACTTGGCAACAAGGTAATGCACTGTGCCAATTTTTCACTGTACATCACCATAAATCTCATTTTCACTTGTGACCTAGTTCAGGGTTTTAACTTAAGCTTCCTGAGGTAACAGGCAAATGCTCTAAATCCAGAGTGTCACCAACTCCTAAATTTCTCCTTGACTATTTAAATCAAGTTTCTATGCTTACCAAGAGGCACCTATTTCTGCCTTTCAGTCACTTAGAGTGATTAATACCTAACCATCAGATTTCATGTCTGTTAAGGACAGAATTCTGATGGCAAGAATCTATGTCTTAGCAGAAGGCTGCAAGCACCAGCTCCCAAAAGCTGTATTAGTTTTGAAAATAGAAAAATGCAGTAAAATTTGACAGCCATACTTTCCAAAGGAAAAAAAAAATATCATTTTCTCTTAGCATCCCACCCTGAGACCACAATAGAGGGATTTTTTTTATTGTTATTTAATATTTGTTGGGTTTTCAAGACTTTTTAGAATTCATTTTTATATATATATATAAAAATCAAACCAGCAATCCTTCTTTCTCTCTTCCCCTTCCCATCAGCGCACATGCAGCTTCATAAGAAGTTTCCAGTCTCTGAACACAAACTCAGTACAAATGTTGAGATAAGAAGAGATAATAGTTCCTTTTAAAACTCAATTCATTAATAAATTCAAAGGGCTGGTAACTGAGTAGATTTCAAGTACTGTCTTTCAGACAATTATACAGATAATCACCTACTTCCAACTTCTCTGGCTGTAGCAATTATCAGGGCATTACAAATTTGCCTTAAATACAAAGCACATCCCTCTGTTTGCTATAAAGAAATGGAATAATGGCATTCATGTCTCTAGAGTATTACAAAGCATTTTTGTTTGGGGATATGTAAGATTCTTACTAGTAATAAAATAGCATCATTTCAGAATACATTTCACTCATATGGCAGGTGTCATTTCACTCATATTTTCTGCTTGACTTTATAATTTATGGGTCTGTCACAACACTCTTAGCAACTTCCAACACTCCCTCTGGAAGTGGATGAAGAGGTATAAGAAAGAGAGACTATGATATTTTGAGTGTTAACTATGACAGCTTCAAGTTCCTCAGAATCAATCATTTCATATATTGGTAGAGGGGTTTGGGGGTGTTTCTGTTTCCATGGGTGGGTTTTTTGGTTTGGGGATTTCTGGGGGGCAGTGGGAGAATATCTCTGGCCTGTAACTTGTTCTGTATTTAAATGCAAAACCAGAATGAAAGAAATACTGATGTCAAGTTTAAAACGACAAACAGAAGCTTTTAGCAATTTTAGCAAAATTTAGGAGCGGGGAAAGAGAACATAAAAAAATTCATCATGGGACAGTAGAATACAGGTCAGGGGAACATTGCTTGGAATGCTCCACTTTAACAGAGATTTTAACAGCAAAACACACACCTACAAGACCAGAACCCTCATGGGCCTGTTCTTGCTATCCTTACAGGGACAGAGCAAGGCACGTGGGACACAGAGCCAGCCTGCCCTGCCAGTGAGAGGCTGCACAAAGTGTAGGAGCACCACTGATGAGCAGGAACTCTCAGGGTTGCTCCCAGGATAACAGGATCTCAGAGGCTGACAACCTGACTTCTGTTATGGGAAGTTCTCAAAGCTGCTGCTGATCTATTCCCACTCAGGTCAAAGACAAAGCAGAATGGACTGGAAACAAGGGCCCACCCTTCACCAGGACAGTATAAACAGAAATTACACCTGTACAGAGAGGAGCTACTGGTGCACAGCCTAGTGCTCGGAAGCCAGCAGGATTCGACAAAGCCTTACGCTGAATTCTAAAGTCAGAAGATAAGGCTGTTGGAAACAAGCAGAGGAAAAGAAATGAGAAGGCAAGCAATCACTCTGGAATAGGGTCAGGAAAAAGCAGTGACCCTAAGGCTTAGAGAAAAAGTGATGATTCAGGTAGCAAAATGCACTAGAGCAGGGAATCGTTTCAACACACCTGCACGGTCAGGGAGAATGAGAAGGACGGGTTGGTTGGCGCTGCCCCTTCTCAGATCCCATGAACCATTTGGCAAAGGAGCACGAGCAGCACACCCTCCATGGGCCAGGCTGTGGGACCAGCCTTCCCAGCTCTTGGCAGCTACAGACTGATAGAGATGCATTCAAATAGACACTTCTGTTACTTAATTTGGCAGTTTACAAACATGCCATCAAATATTCCTGTCAGCATTTCACTGATTCAACTATTACTTAGTTGGGTTTTTTTGGAATGTATGAAACCAGAAATCTAAATGGCTCTGGTCACCTCACTTGACAAGCCATCTAAGAGTCAATGCAGAGTAAATTTTCTGGCAGTGGTGGAATTCCTACCAGAAGGCCTCTGAAAGGTACAACACATACAGAGTAATTATTGCTTTATTTTGATCGGCTTAAACAAAACTGGAAAACAGCAAATCCAGAAAGAAGTGCACTGGTTTTCATACAGAAGAGACAGACATCTGAAAGGATATTATTCAGCTGAAGGAAGATTATGGTTGCAAGGATGCCAATTAAAATTAATCCTGTTTAAATAAAATTTACTTTCCTTGCCTCCATGACTTTACCACCTCAATTGGACAGTTCCTTGAATACTTTCCAGTCCACTATTCCAAATAACACACATGCACTGACATAAGCAGAACCTCCTATATCATCAATAATTCAATCATAACAAACTTTTTGCTTGTTTGTGTTTAATTGTGAGCAAAGATAATTTATTTTTAAATGTTTTGGATGCTTGGTTTTGCTTTTCAGAAAGTTTCACTACAGGTAAAAACAAGCAAGTAGATATGAAAACTAACAAAACCAGTTCTCCTTCTAAATCCTAGAAAACCACACAAACTGCAATAAATTCTTAATTTTTATTGGAGAAAACTCATCAAATATTCCTTGAAAGACTCTGTTATTGACATGGCCTGACAGCAGTATTCATCAATAATTTCAAAACTGGTTTAGAATCCAGATCAAAAGAAACCTCTCACAATAACAAAAGTCCTATTAAGACTTTTATTCAGTTCTCCATTTGGGGACTAGAATTTGGAATTTGTGCTACCTCAGATAACTTATGGCTCTAAAGTTTCCATCATATCAATGTCAGATGATCAAAACTGATTCTACACTGATCAATGCAAAAATAATTTCTCTTGTAAAGAAAATGTTTCCAAAGACATATTTCCTGCAACATTAATAGCTTAATACCAGCAACAAGTCACAGGAAAGGAAACAAATTTCCTTAAACTTTCAGTTGACCTTAAAGGCTTCAAACACTTTTGCAATAAATAAACAATCTTCTTTCAGCATGTGACTATTTCTACATCAAGGTCTTGCCAGAACCAAAGATGTTAGAAATATAAACAAGAGCAAGTGAAGTTATGGACAAAAGAATATTTCCTCCTGTTTCAGGAAAATTCTGCCTTATGTAAGAGTTGAACCTCACTTTCTAAGAGAGGGTCTGGTTGTAGCTACTCTTTTGTTAGATCTTATCCTGCATAAGCATCTGTTCAGCAATGCTTAAAAACAGAAGAGATTAAGAGTTGGGGGAGGGGGGGAAGTTTCAAGAGCAGAAAAGCTAATATTCTGGTATATTTAGCTGTAAAATGAATCAAAGCTGTTTTCAGGACATACTTCTAGATACATCTCTAAACATTCACCCCACAGTCAAAACAAACATTATTTTTTTGCCTTTGATTACTCACCAGAAGGTGCTCTTAAATCATTAATCTGAGCTTCAGTCACTCCTGACCTCAGCTGTCCGAGGACAGCATTGGGCACAGGATTCTTAGTAGGTCACTAAACTGGAACCTAGTACAGTTAAAACAAAATTCAAACTAATTCTAGCAGGGCTTGCTCTTCAGTAAGGAAGGGTTATGATCAGCCTAAAAAGAGACAAAGGGCTTGCTGAATCATCCCAAAAACAAGCTTTTATTTAAAATTGAAAAAAACTAAAACACACCTCTACAGATGTATACTCTCAAAAAGAAAAAAAAACCACAGAAATTCTAAGGAGAAGAGAATTACAGATTTTACACCATCTCAAACTAGACAATTGGGAAGCTTCATCCATTGCTTTAAAAGAAAAAGGTTTAATGTTTATATTCATAAATACAGCTATTTTGATAAATCATTTAGGGGAAGAATTGAAAGGAAAAAACATGTGGTACCTTAGTTTCAGTGATTATATAAATTAAGGCCAATAAAGCACATAAACTATATGCTTGTGGAAAGAGTTCTACTTTGATCTGTGAATTGGCTCATTTTTGTCAGCTGTTCATAAAATCCACACTTGCATTTATACTTTACCAAATGTATTCCCTCCCAAAACAGGTGCCAGATACAGACCAGGCTGTGTGAAACACCAACAGCCACAGAGGCAGAACAAGGCACAACCTCGTACAGAGCTTGTTTTGCACCATCTCTGCCTCCCAGCTAACCAAAAATGAAGCAGAGCCCCTTTCCCTTGAGTTTTCTGTCCAAAATGGAAGTCAGGCACAGGCTGCAAGGTGAACACACTGAGCTGGCCAGCTGCAAGTGGCCAGCAAAGCAGAGGCTGCACACTCCCATCAAGGAGCACTCGCCAGCTCGGGGAGCCTGGAGTCACATCTGGAGCCATCAGCAGCTGGATCCATCTCCTGACCAAGGGAGACACTCCAGGGCACTTCTGTCTCACTTTCTCACTCTCAAATATCTATCTTAATGAAATAGCTACTTCTTAAACACCAACTCTAAAAGTTACCTGAATACACAAGACTGGGATGGCTTCTTCAGCCTGAGACTGAGAATTGCCAGCCTAATGTCAGCTTTTGCTTTTAGTTAGAAAATAAGCTAAATCTTTGCTTACAAAACCACTAGGAATACAATTTTTTAATCCCTTTACATTTTAAAATGCTTTTTCTTGAATAAGCCTAAGGATCTGAGTGTTCCAATTCATAGAAGTTCTTAGGCTGCAAATCCATTTACTAAAGATAGGATTATAGAGCAAATGTATATCATTTTACATATGATACTTTTAGGGAATTTAAACTGACAGGGCTAATTTTAAAAGCTTTCAGTTGGTAAGTGAGCTTTAAGGAAGTATTTACTCCTATTTCTTGAATTTCAATGCATACCCTTTACTATCACAAAAACTTGAAGGGATCTAAAAATTTTACTAAGCATAAAAATGGACACAGTCCTTTGTAAAAGTTGCTTCAGTGTAAATCTGCAAGAGTTGCCTGTTGTTTATAACAGGGATACAGGACTGGGTCTTACAGGCAAGACAGAGCAAAGCCCAGCTTCAGAAACCTGTTGGAAGGTTTTCAACACATTCAAGCTTCAGTTCTCAATATTCTTCCCATTAGTGTTTTTACCAGTCATCAGAGAAGATAAACACATAACTACCTTTGCACATGTCAGGAGAGTGAAGAGGATCCTTTAGGTAACAACTGGGAAAACTGGAGAAAGTTAAGCTGAATGACTTGTCCCTTAAGTGGGTAGCTAAACTGCAAATGAAGATATGTAAGACAGAAAGCATCAATCTCCAGAAGTGAATTTAAGCTACTAAGCAGACAATACATGCCCAGGGAGGGGAGGAAACATGCCTTTGGTAAGCTTTCAAAGTAATTTCTATAGATTAGAAGTTCCTTTATTTTTTTCTTTTTTCTTTTTTTTTTTTTTTAATTTGCACAGCCATTCAGATCTGTGTTACTCATCCGTTTCTGGATTTCCTCAGCATCACACTGCATAAAAGATTGATACATTTGCTGCATACAGTAGATAAGGCAACATCCCAAATGAGGTCAGTGACATCCACCTGCTTCAAAACAGGAAAGAACCCTCCCTAATGCCTTGACACAAGCAAATACTGGGACACATGAATAAGTCATATGGAAGCTCTAAGTAGCCACCTGCTATTCTATCAGAAAATAGGACGGCTACATATTGTTAGGTCTAAGGTTACCTTGCATAAGTGTCTGCATAAAAAGAATTTAACAGTTGTAAGCAGTCCCTGGTGATAGACCAGACCAGAAGGCAGAGCTATGTCTCTTATGAATAAGGTTGAACAGAGTTGTACCCCAGTCATCGATTTTAAAATAAAAGTTATACATGCATTGAGTCAGTCGATGAGGTATGGTAATCACTCATCAGGGAGCCATCTCCCCAGCAGTCACCACAAAAGATGCCTCTTGAAGTTTTTTTTACAAAGAATATCTGAATTACTAATTTTTCCTATGTCTATATTCAGACTCTTGAACTGTGTACTCATATGACAATAAAAAAAATAATTTTTTAGCCCTAAAGGTGCAAGAGTTGGATTCATTTACAGAGAAAACAGTATACTAAGATTCCATCTTAATGACATCTACGAGAATTGCAAGAAATGCTAAATGCCCAAGTGAACTGCTGGACATTTAGGGTCCCAGAGCCTTTAAAAAATGTTTAATTACCTCAGGAGGTGAATGAATAAGATTATTTAAAGAAATAAAATAGGCTGAGTTGGAAGAATGTATTTTAGAATCAGCAGAAAGAGACAGTTTGCACACAAGCAACAAAGTTGAGAATGACAGCTAAAAAGGATAAAGAGCAGGTGTCTCAAAGGTTTTCCTACTCCTTGGGAAGGAAAATAAATCAACTAGATACTGGAGGAGCTGAAGTTGAGAATCCCAAGTCAAGAAAGACCATCAAAGTCAAGAGAGAAAAAACATTCAAAGAAACCACACAACAGTGAAGGCAGAATAATCAAAAAAAAAAAAAAAAAATCAAACAACACCCTGAAGGAGACTTCTTTTCAAAGAGCAGCAACATCAAAGACAGATTAAATAAGAAGTCCATTTTAACAGAATATGAACACTGTAATTTAGGTCAACACTGAATGTCCCAGTTGCACCCCTGTTGCACAGACAGAGGCCAACAAGTTCCCATCTCCAGGATCTGCAGGGAACAACATGGGAAGAGGTGCCAAATACAGCATTTAGTGTTGACTCACACAACCATATGCCTACATTTGCTTTTCTCATCTCAAACCCAAAGCCTTTCTAAAAAATGTTAAGATTGAAATAATTATAAAATGAACTCAACTAACTAATGAGGTTACAGAAATCTTCAAGTATTACCTGTTTGGGGCTATGACAAGCAGATTATGTCACAGATCACTTACAAGCTGCAAAGCTTTGCAGGTGCTGTTGAAACTGAGTTAATATGGCAATATTTAACCAGGATACTGTGCATTCTCTACACAACACTGGTATTTCCAACAGGGAATTCTGCACTGGAAGTATGTTGCAAGCAAAACAAACAAACAAACAAAATTATATAATCATATGAATGGGCCCCAAAAGGATCCAGAAAGGGAAGTCACTCTGCTTAATCAAAGCAACATGGTACAATGAGCCTAGCTCACTCATCTCAGGAAAAAGATGGACATTCCTGCCAATACTTCAATAAATTTATTATGGAGGGATACTTTATCTACAGAGATTTGATGAGAATTATTCCAGGTGTTCTCAGATCATGCTCTCTATTCAAAAACTGTCAAGGCTCAAAATTTTAAGTTCCCTGTGGATGCCCAGCTGCTGTACTTATCTCACACTTATCAGGAACAGCTCTGCCCTGGCTCAAGCACCCAGCAGAAGCAGTCAACAAAGAGACAAACAACAAACACCATAATATCCAAGTCTTCTCTCTATTATTTGGGGTTTTCCCTATAAAAAATAAGATAAAGCTATCAGAATGACAGACATCTTAGGACTCATAATGACATTGCTGGTGAACTAAACACACAAGGCATCATCACCATCCAGAATGCTGCCTGGTGCTCACTGCTCTCAGTGACACACGACTTACTCACTCTCACAAAAACAAAAGAAAGAGCCACAAAATATTACTAACTCACTAATTTTAACATCACACTTAAATAAGCATACAAAATACATCAACAGCAAATTTTAAGAACTCTCCAAAGCTGATTTATTTTCTCTTTACAAGTGGGGATGAAGGGTCCTTTCTGCAGTAATAAGCTGTATCTCTCTTGCTTTTGACAAAAAAAAAGATTGAAAGTAACATAAAAACACAAAAGAAGTGATAAGTTAGTTTGTATTTCAGCTGTACATTGATAGAAATTTTTCATTTTCTTTGGATTACTGCACATATTGGTTTGTATGGTTTTTTTAATTACTTGTGACTCAACACAAAACATCTCTTGAAAAACCTTTTAATTTATCATAAGAAAGCCTGTGGTGTGGAAGGATTATGCAAGTTTATTTTTGTTTCCCTTACATAATTTCAAGAGAGGGATGCTCACGAAAATCAGGTACCTGTGAGCAGTACTCTTGGATACACAGAGGATTTAATACCTTCTCCTCCTGGGAGGGATTTGCTGAAAGTCATGTAATTCATTATAAATCTTTCCTCCACCACACAATTACAGGAAAAATACTTACTCTTACACCCTATCAACCAGAGATGCTAAATCAGCTGGAACAGGTGTGTTAAGTATTTAACAATAAGAGCACTACTTGAGAAGAGAAGAGCACCAAAGCTTTTCATACTGGGCAAATTGAATAACTCTGAGTACCAAGAATAACTAATTAACACATCTTAGCTGGTATGTATGATCTGAAAGTTTTAGATATTTCCATTTAAATTTTTCATCAGTGACTACTATTTTACTGCAGGGAAAAAAGAACAGAGAGGATGGAAGACTATTATGTACATGCATTAGGTACTGGTATCAATTTGAGTATCCATATGGACATAATAGGGAAGTTTATTGTCATTACCACTCCAGATGTAATTTGAGATGGAGATCAGTCACTAATTGTTACCTTTAATAACTAGATGAGAACAGAGATAATTCATCTTTACAAACTACTTTGCAAAATACATGCCATGGGATCATAAACTTCCTAGAAGTAGGTGTTATTTCTTTGTTATTTCCAACTAGAATGTGTTCTCTGAGTCACAGTCAGTCTTCACATAAACTGAAGGACTGCACTGTTTCATTTAGGCAATTAGTAATTAAGATAATTGATAGAAGGTAAATAGGGAAGTAATATGGAACATGTGCATTCTAGTAGTATTCAGCAGAATTAAGCTTATTTTCTACATAGTGGAAATTTATGGAGAAATGGGGATGAATCTTCTGCTATTTCCCTTAGAGCATGAAAGTTACTTTGAGGCAGAAATTCAAGTCAGAATTAAAATCCTGCTCAACCTCCAAGTGAGGTTAAAATGACAAAGGATTCTAAACAAGCCTTAAATTACTTAATATCTAATTACATCTTATAAAACAAACTGAGTTAATGTGATTATAATCTGTAAGTCAGTCAGCGTTACCTCCTGTTCTAATTCCACTTTGGCTTACTAAGAAATGTATACATGACAAGGCAATCAACCATAAAACCAAAACATCTGAGCTGTAATGTATACCATTAAGAGCACAAGTGCAACAAGTTTAGGCTCTTTAAAAAAAAAAATTAGTGTACTCAGCTAAGGAAATTTGTTTGATCATGTGCTTGTATGAGTACATATTTATATGGCTACAAACTTGTCAAAAAAAGGCAAAAACATCAGGAAGCATAAGGCAACAGAAATAGCAGAAAAACAAAGAAAATGTTCAGTGATTTCAACCCAGGATGATGATGATGTAAAGTATTACCTTGCAAAAGCAAGACAGCTCATGGAACAAAGTGTCTTGAGTTGGACAATATCACATTTTTAATAGTAAAAAATTCAAAGGATTTATTGTCCTACCAGAACAGAGACAAGAATCTCTACACAAGAGCCCTAGGAAACAAAAGAACCGACACATTAACTTGCAAGTTAAGCAGTAGGCACTTTATTAAATATATTAAATTATAACATTTGTCATATTCTAGCAAATATTGTACCTAAATTTAATGCAAAAAGGGAGAGAATTAATAGAACCTATTAGTCTAGCTTTTCATTATTCTATATTCATAGTTTAATCTAAAAATATGGATGTGAGGGGAAAGAAGAATAAAATGCATCATAAATTTATTAATATCTCACACAATCTTTGATAAAGCAGCTATAAAGAAAATTACCATTATAAGAGGGCTCAATAATAAGCTGTGCAATTAAGGTTGGAAACAAGTTAATATGAGAACCATAATGGAAGTAACAAGTTGGATAGAAATGGGACCAACAGGTTGTGCATAAGAAAAAAATTTAACCCTGTATGGGACTAACACTGGATAGTGAAGGCAGTCAAAAACTGCCCTTACAAATACAATTAACAACAATGGCACAAATGTGCTAGTGTAATTTATTGATGGCATGAAATTGTTCATATTATTAGAGAATAATGTATCCCATGCAGAGAACTAGGGGATGATAATGCTGCACTAAGAACACAGAGGTAATTTAGTAATTTAGTCCATAAAGTCATGCACTTAGAAGTGAGTGGAATAATTTTAGCTAGTCCACTGGAGAAGGGAGATAATTAAAACAGCAGCAGAATGACTATATGCCCCCAATGGAACCGTTCCAGAAAAAGAAAATGATCCTACAGTGTGGGATTTCCAGAGATCAGGCAGTGATCCAGATGTGGGATTTCCAGAAGCAGGCAGGCAGAAACAGTATCACAGCACAGGAGCCAGGCAAAGCCATATCCAGGAAACAGAAGAGGAAAGATTAAACTGGAACACAGAATGCTATTTGAATGACTAGAAGAAATAAGAGCCTAGTAAGAAGGCACTTGCTGATCCCAGCATAATGAAGTCTGAAGTAAAAATATGACTCTGTACATAAAAAGAGGACAAAAAGAGAAGCAAACGGAGAGGAAACAGCTCTTCTGGCTAAGTGGCTGTGCACACAAAAATGTATAAAGGAGACTGCATGAACAAATTCAGAGTCAGTCTAAACTCATACAGTCAGAAATCACAGAATCAATGAGGCTGGAAAACACCTCTGAGGTCACTGAGTCCAACCTGTGACAAACACCACTGTGTCAACCAGACTGTGGCACTGAGGGCCACATCCTCAAACACCTCCAGGGACCATGACTCCACCAGCTCCCCAGGCAGCCCATTTCAGTGCCCAAATGTGCAATTCAAGAAGCTCTAAATATGTTTATGGCATATTTCATTACATAAATCTGCCATTTCTCTCCACTGAGTTTGGGAGTATGACAAAGATTTTAATAAACATTCCTTTATTTGTTCCATGTATACAAAGGCATGCTTCTAAGAGATACCTGCTCAAGTTTCAAATTGTTCTGCCACAGGTGATTGTAGGGGTTTATACTAGTGTTTTGTCTTTTATTTATTTTTTTTTCAAACACAAGATATCCCCCCCATACAAAAATGTCCCTGAGTATAATGATGGGGAACCATGTGTTTGCCACATATAGGTAGCCAAGAATTTCTTTGAACACGATAATTAAAAAACCAGAAGCATTATATGATGTTTTCACACAGTTCTTAAATGAACAACTGATGCCTTTGCCCCTCAAATAGTGCACATGGACTAGGGCAGTAATCCTTCAAGGGCTGGGGAACAGAGAAGGAAAAATTGGAAAGAGATGAGCCCTCTGCAGAGATGTCACCAGCCAGCAATTTCAGTGCCTCTGTCTGGCACCATCAGACAAAAATGTGGGGGGAAATGAAGGTGATGGTAACTTGCAGACTGAAGTAGGGTAAAAGCAGCATTCAAGCCTAAATTGCAACTGAAAATGCTCAGTCTTGCTGTCCAGTCCTGCAGGCAGCTGTTCTTCACATAAACCTGAGTTTTTGCCCACACTGCAGCCTGTGAACTCCTCAGCAGCCACACTGCCAGGCACTCATAAAAGGCTGTAATTGTGTGGAGGAAGCTGGATGTCACATCTCTGCAGACATATGAGGCTACCTAGAGAACTCCTCAGAGATCCTGATAGGCAATCTGGGAGCACAGCTCCCAGGGATGCTCTGGCAGTGATTTTACATTAAAATATCAGCCCATAAGGAAAAGATGAACCTCCTCCTCCTCCTCATTCCCAGTCATTCAGCTGCACAGTGATTAGAGGCACCAGATAAGGGAAGGTTTGCAATAATCCTGTGGCTGCTTCAAGTTAAAGAACCACCAGCATGGAGCCTGTACTTTCATGCAGACTCTGGATAATTCTATTTTCAAGTATATTTTTATGCACATACATATATATAAAAGTAGACACATACACTCACAGGCCTATCTGGCTTGAAAAATTTTGCTTTTATATAAAAGACTTCACCTTTAACTCATACAAATCCCTGCTGCTTTACAAGCATGCCTTTTTAATTAATCCCAACTTGCCCGCCTTCTTAATTAATCCCAATTTGCCAGAATGTTGAGGAGGCAGGCAAGTCCTTAGAAAAAAAAAATCAAAGCACTTGAAAATGAGCAAAAAAAGAAAGAAAAAAGAAATACAAAAAAATTAAAATACTTCAGGAACATCATCAGTAAGTTTCATGTTAAAATAAAAATTCAGAAGTTCAGGCAAAAGCTCATATGAATTTTAAAAACTCACATTTAGATAACAGAAAATTACACTACTCTAGAAATGACAACTATAAATTAACATACCAAGGGACTCAATTTTTATTTATCTAACAAGAAATATAACAATAATTGCTATTTGCAATTTCTAATGCAAGGCCAAATAAAGTCCTAGGAAGGCTGAACCATAATAAAAAACTTATATATATATAACTTATGCTCATTCAAATTTTACAGCTCTAGTATTTCATTTTGACCCTCAGTGTTGGTTTGGTTTTTTGTTGTTGTTGTTGTTAATTAGAACTCCCTGCTCCCTCCTCCATAAGGCCCAGACCTCTTTACCCCATTGATCAGGGCTGTAATGTTTTAGCAGTTTCAGACAACTGCAACATTCATCTATAGAAGAAAAAAAAATTTTAACTAGGAATTACCAGAACTTCAATGATAACTGGAGCATTATAGGTTAGAAACATATTTTACAAATCCTACTTATTTTTTCCTATTAATAATTTAAGTAATTCATTTTATGTTAAACTCATTAATAATAATAGTTCAGCCATTAATTAAATATATCAATTTGCTCAAATAACTGGGCACTGGTGGTGAAGGACCATCATCACTAAGGTGGTGATTTGTACCTGCAAACTCATATCCAGAGTGAGCACATTCCACTATCGCAGAACTCCATTAAAAAAAAAAAATACAGCACACACACACACAACTCATAGCTCCAGGATTAGAGGTTAGAAATAACCTAAAGATTACTGTCACTCTCCTAAATTGTGAGGAACTGAAATTAAATTAGAGCTCAAGTGTGACTGCACAGTTTCTTTTCCTCCCATTTAGGAGAGAACTGAGGTGAGCAGGAGTCCTTATATGAGATTCACAAGTGATTCATAGAAATCTAAATTATAAACAAAGCATTTTATTTCTCCACATACAACCACTGGGGAGGAGATAGCTCAAAACACAGAACTGCAGCAGTTGAAACACAAAATGAACTTAAAGATCAGTAAAGTTTTAACTATGCTATGAAGGGTGCTACCAAGTCTTCTCGCATTTATACATTTTTCCCTTATATATAAATTATTAATTACAGCTATTATTTAGGTTAAAATGAAAACAAAATAACTACTTGGTTCTGCATTTTATAAGCTCTCAATTGCTTTTACAGCTTAGTCACATAACTTTGTCTTCTCCTATCTGTTAATTTCTAGTGCTATTTATGCTTCCTCCCCTTCTTCAATCCACCTCCCCTCTTCCATTAGATTATGCAATTACATCTATTTATGATCTAATAAGCTGTTTCATCAACAAATGTGCAACACAGCAATATGAAACAAATTCATAACCTCTCTGTTGATTTATAGAGCAGTAAAAAGATATAGGAAAAGAGAGCATATAATTTATTGTAAAGGCAGTAAGAAAACCTCTAGAGCATTTGTCATAGAAATTAAATTCTCAAACTCCCTATCACAGGGCAGTTTTTAAATAGGGACAATCACTAAATACTCACTTCAGAGCTTTAAAACAAAAATCAATTTGATGATCATTATTTTGCAATGAATTTAATGAAGACTCACAAGTGAGTGTTAGCCACTGCAGCTCGGTCTGTGCGAGGTTTAAAGAATAACACAGTTGTACATGGGAACAGAACACAACTAGCACATGAAAACCCTGCCTGAGGCTTTTGGTCCAGGATGAAATAAATTACAGCTGCTTCTGAGGCACAGATGGGGAAAGTCCATCACTCTTGAAAGGCTGCTGGTGTGCAGTCACTGGACTCTTGCAAAGACCTTCCCTCAACCTTTGAGCTGGACAGAGCCACCCCCATCACTAGAGTTCTTCTGAATAGAACAAGAACCCTTGGGGTGGCTCCTTCTACCAAGGATGGCAGTTCCACAATATAGATAGCAAAATTCAAAGTATAAATTCATATCTGAAATAGGAAAGCTGATCAAATCTACTGGTTTTCATAAACATCACTTACTCACCTGTTTGGGTTTTGTTTGGTTTGTTGCTGCTGTTGTTTTTCATCACAACACAGACGAACCTGAAATCCTTGGAAGATGTTCAGTGACCACACATTCCAATCAGAAACAGCCCTCTACTTATAACTAAAAGCTTCCTGATTTCATGCTTTAACTGTTGACACTTGTTGGTGAGATGCATATGCCAAATTATCAGGTTCAAAAGGCCTTCCTACTCATAAAATCATGCAAATTCAGTCCACACAACACAAGCAGAAGAAATCTGCTTCAGACATGGTCCTAAATCAGGAAAAAAAAATGCACTTTGATAACATTTTTGAACACTTACAAAAGACTGTTGCTCGATTCCTACAACATCAAGTCTGTCTAGTACCAGCAACAGAAAATATTAGCTGAGAAATAAGTATCTCCCATGACAGCAATAACTTCAGACACTCCTGACAAATACGCCACTACTGAGTAATGCAGACACTGGGGTTTTATTGAAAACAGAAAGAGAATTAATAAGATGCTGCATTAGTTCCATGATGCAACAGAAACAGGCTTAAACAGCTACAGAATCAAATACCCAGATTTTTTACTACTTGTACAAAAAAACCCCAACACTTACTCAATTTTTTCCTCCTACCCCACCGCATATAACTCTACATCAAAAAAAAATTCATCCTGATCATTTTTCTCTCTGCTCTTTAGCATAAATTCAAAACTCAACTACTCCAAAATAATGGTCACATACTGTAGTTCAGTTATTATTTTGCTTTTAAAGTGCCCAATCCACAGTAAGATTCTTATTTCTCTTCTGCATCCGCACACAGCAAGGCTCACAGACTTCATAATAGCATCTCTTCTTATTTTTCTCAAGAATCCTCTGACAAGGATAAGCTAAAAGTGTTTAAAGAGAGGATAGGGAATTCTACTTGAACAAAAGCTAGCATTTCCCTTTCTTCACATGGATAAAACACACTTAAGGAGAATATTCCCTTGGACATCTATAACTCAAGCAAAATATTTGGAGCCACAACCCTAACTAAAAGCAGATAGAAGGGAAAATAATTACTGAGTGCTGTACTAACATAATTAAATTCATTCAGAGGAGAACTGTTTGTAATATAAAGGCATTCTTGGCATGAGACAACACCTTAACATCTTGATTCTAAAAGTACCAGGAGAAAAATACTGTCCCCAACAGCTCATTAGGTTATAAGGCTATTTCATCAACTTCTTATTTACATCATTTAAAACCATCTCTGAAAAGAACTGATTGTATCCAGCCAAAAAACTCCAAAAGTATATGGCACAAAGTATCACAAACATTGGTTATCAATGCCATTCTTCCCTGGTATCCTGACATTCTTTTACTGGGATTTTTTTTTTTAATTCATTTTGCTGTAATTGTAAAAGAAAATTAAATCAAACACAATAGGTAAAATAACTCAATATTCTAAACATCAGGGGATGTACACATACACCTATATACATTATATATTAAACTGCAGGATGTTTAACCAAACATTTCACCACCTATACATGAAAGATGCACTATTGTCGTATATACATGATTTTTAAGATTATCCATTTCATTCTATGAGCTTCCTGAAGTTTATCTTCATATTAAAGAACTAATCCTAAACAGATTAAATACAACAGTTTAAGATTATAGCAATTGAAAGTCAAGCCTACAAATGCAAAATTATGAACAGCCTTATTATTCCTTCTTGTACCATAAATATTAGTTTAATAGAGAAAACATAAATTCAATGTAATTTTACTTCTTTATAGAATATTATTAACTATCTTATTAATAATTAAGTAATGAATAAAATATTTATAATAATTTTTTATCCTACAACTACTGCTAAGTCCATGCTTATGTATGCCTTCATAAAAGTTACCTCTCTACAAAACCAAGAGATGTTTCCCATCCTGAATCATTTACAAGCCCCAAATCTTATTTTGTGGACACCCTCAAATTTCACCTGTTTGTACAACACTCCTCACTTTACACAGAGTGACCTCCTTAGAGAGTGTTTCTTTCAAATCCTGCCTCAGGCAAAACTTCATCAAGTATGTGGAACCTCTGAACCAAGCTCATTATCCACATAGCTCCTGAAAATTATTTTCTGAAGAAGCCTATTTCCCCTTCCCCAAACCTCAACATGGTTAATTAGCTGAGCAAATATACAGTATTTCTGATCTGCAGCTATCATGCACGTACACACAGCTAGGCCATTTTCTTTTTGCTGCTGAGTGAATAATTTAAGAGTCAAAAAAACCACAGGTGCACACAAAACCCTGAAGAACCACAGAGACAAATCCAGACTAAGTACAATTCAACATTAGGGAAGACAAAAATCCTTCTGATAGTCTCAAGCAGAGACAATTGTTGCCAATACAAGTTTTGGACTCTCCATCCCTGGATGTGCTAAAGACCAGGCTGGATGGAGCTCTGAGTAACCTCATCTACTGGAAAGCATCCCTGCCCATGGCAGGGGGTTGGAAGGAGATGACCTTTAAGGTCCATAGCAGGAAGCAGGTCAGAATTGTGCAGCCAATAACCCAAGTTACCCCTGAAATCAAGTACAGAGATGCCCTGACCAGCATCACCATCCTATGCACAAAAAGAACCGCGCTGTGCCCGTGTGCGTTGACCAGAACACGCAGCTCTTCCTGCACTGCAGCAGCTCCCCACACAGACCTGCCAACCTCAGGTCAGAATTCCCCTCAGAGCCATGGTCTGCAGGCTCCCAGGCATTTCCACACAGATTTTTCACAGCATTTTCCACTTTCCTGTGGAAGCAACAACAAGATCTTTTAGACTGGAATAACCTTAACTAGAAGGCAAGTACATCCTACCAAGAAGAATGTAACACGCAAAGAACAGAGAATTCAACAAGAGTGATCAAAGTAATTCTTAAAAGCAGAAACACACGAAATAAAGGTATCCTCTCCTTTGAACTACATGACTAGAATATATATACTTCCTGAGTTTGCATAATATCCTATCTTACAGTGTGGCATCAACTCAGCCAGCCTCCTCAGTATTTCTGGTCTGTTAAAAACAAACAAAATAAAACAAACGAGAAAGGAAAAAATGTCTTAATAGAGATGAAAACTCCAAAAGTTGCTGTTCATTAAAAAACTGTAGATTTCTGAACGTGGGATGCCTGAGAATTTCCTTCATAAAATAATGTAATTTTATTTTAAAATGTATGCCTTCAAGTAGCTCCAGAATAAGAGAGATCATACACTGAAGTCTACACCTGCAATGGCATCATTATTAGAACAAAAAAGAATATTTCTTTTACTAAAGATCATGTATGACTCATGTATGCTCATACTCACCAAAATTAGCATATTTATTTTTGTCATTCTCCCAGCCTTGAAGCATAATAATTTATATCCATACCCAGTGAATTACACAAAGACAATAAGGAAAAATGTAGACTGCAAAGTTACAACATAAACTATAATACCACATGTTGCACAGTGCTCTCCTGGATCATCACAGAAAACCAGACTAAAGCTCAATTGCTGTACTTAAAAGTGAGGACAAAGATAAAGTGTGTTCTTCATCTGCTTTGGTTTTCATTAGCAGAAGGAAATAAAAAGACATTTATCAGGATGATTAAAAAACAGTGGCTGAAGAGCTACAGGTGATGTGTGAAAAAAGCTGATCAATCACAGGGGTTTTATTAATAAAAGGTAGGGCTTTTTAAGATCTTTATTGAGCATGACCTCAAAATTCTGAAGGCAACTCAAAGGGAAAATTCAGAGGAAGATGTTCTCAAATTCCATTTCAGTGTAACACTGCAAGCTTTCATCATTTTAAGAGAAGTTAACATGCACTGGCTCTGCTTTTCTGTCCAACTGCTACTTAGAAATGCAGCCAATCTAAATTAGAAAATCCAAATCTAACTTTAAAGGAATATTCTGCATACATTCAGCTGTCTGTCACTTCAGAGTTTTATGTTAGAGAACAGATTTCTGAATGCACATAAAGCCCAAATGCAGTAAGTACTCTTCAAGGATGTATATAAAATTGAAAATAAAATAATCCAGCAACATTGCTGTTTATGAACACCTTTTGTGAAGTTAATATATTAAGATGTAGTTTGCTTGTTCTCTGTCTCCAACCTCTTTAAAAACAAAAAACAAACAAACCATAGATCAGCTACAAACTCATTCTGTCTTTCATGTCCTGGTTCCACCTCTTCAAGATCAATTCTCTTAAGTATCCATCAACCTCTAACCTATATTGGCATTTATACCTGCATTAACAGAGGCCCCCTACATACTTACTGAATGACACACAGTATGTGTTTGGAGCAGTCTAAGACACCATCACAAAACTCCCCACAGGTTACTGCAGGCTTGGTTTCCTTTACTGGGACTAGAGGGGGGATTCGGGTGAAGTCGGTTTGCACGAGCACGATTTTAATACTTCTATCAGAGTTAGGTCTACAAATATATTTTCTAACAAAATTGTTCTAATAAGATACTACAGCTGTGCACATAAGTGCAAACCCATATGTTTTCAAAAGCAGCCATATGTTTGTTCAGTATTTTTCATTTCTCAGTTCTACCTTCCAGCTCCTGTCCAATGTTTGGTGTCAGTTACCTACTGGAGAAGACTCAGGACACAAACAAAACAGATCTGCTGATAATGAGAGAAGCACAAAAGCAGCCAGCTTCATTACAGCAGCTCTGTGACACCTCCCATGAAACATTCACAGTTCACTTCCCTCTCCCCACACCTGCTTTGGGACACCCTGAATGCACCACATACTCATTTCATTAACAAGAGTCCTCCAAAGCATCTTCATCAGCTGGGCTTGCACCCACAAACCAGACTGTGTGTTTGGGTTTTGCTTGTGAGAAATATATACCTTTACCCACACACTCTTACTCTATAGATGAAAAAAAACCCCACACCACAATTAAGGGTGCAAATTACCCTAACAGTTGGATTAATCAGCATTTCAGTTTTACTAATGAAGCTGAAATTATCAAAGTATTCCTTTATAGAAGTCAGAATGTATCCAAGTTTCTTTTGAAAGCTGAGATTAATTAACAAGAAAATTAAGCTCACTATATTTTATTCACTTCTATCCATTACAAGAAGGAAAGTACTTTAAACTGCAGCATGGCTAGAAAGGTGTTTTTCTGACTAATTTATCTTTGTCCTAGGATTGTGGGTGGCAATCAATGAAGCCCATTTGTCTTCTTGTTCCACAGTGCCTTGTGGTTTACTTATACCTTGTTTCTGCAAAGCTCACCAGAATATTTAAAGACATTACTAACCCCAGCTCTCCTCCCAAGCTTTTGACCAAAATCACTGCTGCTCATATTATATTGCCACAACTGATAACAGACACAACTAAAATCTGGACCTTTTGTGACATTCCTGTTTTTCTACAGTCCCAGCTCCTGCATCCCAGCATTTACAGGACATACTCAACATGAACCATTTTTCCATAGAAAGCAAGTTATCAACCTTCAAGATAATGGAGGAGTGGCAGAAAACACAAACACGTGGGAATGGACAAAAATCTATGCCTAAAAGTGCATGTCTATAATAAAAATCTGCATTTAAAGACTGAATTCAGATTCACAATTCTGTAATAACATCAATGCCACCAACCTACAAATGAGGAATGTGTGGTTCTTTGATACTGGCATGGGAATGCAGTGATTAATATAGAATATATTTTACTGTTTCCCTGCAGTAACTCTTCAAAATACCCATTAAGCACTGCAACATTTCACAATATTTTGTTTGTAATATTTAATGCAGGGTTGGGGGTTAGGTCCTTGGGGGTCCTACTTCTGAAACCAAATCCTATCAGTGACAGCCAATGTACAATTTTTTCCAATGAGTCTACAATAAGAGAATATTGTTCTGCAATAACACAGACTGCAAGGTTTTGCTTCATCTGACCTAATGAGGAAGTGATTTTACTCATCTGTTTGAGATACACAGCATAGTGTGGACAACAGTCCTTCATGTATCACATTCTAGAAAGCAATGCAGTCTCTAAAATTTTATCTAGCTTATTAGTTGTGCCTCATGGGTCACCTCAAGTCTTTACACTTACAGGAAGTGTTATTTCCTTTCTACAGATGAAACACTGAAGCACATAAATTATGAAAGAAATCCATAAGAAAATGTAGACATTGAGTGTGATCATTTTATGTGTCTGCGTCCAATCTTTAAGTAATTCAGTACTTGTTCTGTTGCCAGGTAATCCTAGAATATCCTGGATTCAAAACTTCCTGCCCAACTCAAGGTTATCGGATATGTGCTGCTTAAAACTTGGAAATATTCTACAGCTAGCTTGTTTTTAAACGTCACTAGCATGAACAGAGTAGATATTTTGCCATCAGAGATGGTAGCAGCCTATTTTCATCCTTAGCTAAGAAATATAAAAATACTGATTCAAACAGATCCTAGAATCCATTTCTAACAGATGAGTAACATAAGCTTTAAATTTTGGAACAGATTGTGTAGTGGAATTCACTTTTTTAAAATGCTGTTGCAACAGAGTTTAAGATGTTTACCCTGGAATATCCTATAGCTGGTGGCTAAATTATTTTTTAGAGGTCTAAAAACTTGAGGTTTTTCCCTCTGGAGCAAACTTCAAAGCCAAATGCAGTCCTTGTACCTTGGGAATGAACACTAAGTAACAAAGTGTGTTGAGCTTAGCTCCATCATTTCTCCACAGGGTGTTGGTCCTCATGGAGCTCTGAAACCAATGCAATTCTTTGTCCACTCACTAGGTTTTCTAAGATTTAGAGGACAGCCTATAAAACTGATTTGAAAATTCCCACTGCTCACTCACATGAAAACATCTACTTTGCTTATAGTTTACTGGTTTTCTTTTATTACTGTTAACAGCTGCAATTCACTGGAGTGTTCATGTTTTCAGGTATCATCATCATCATTTGTTTCTCCTTACATGAACCTTGTAGCATGTTTTCCAAGCCCAGACTATACAGCTAATAACAAATTCCATAGACACTGACAGATAATTATTCTTCAGTACTGCAGGAGTTTTCCAATGCATTTTTGTTGTCTGTGTAGTAATGTTTCAAAATAAGGTCTTTTTTTCACCAGCATTTGCTAGGATGTGTAGGAATATCCCAAAGGTATTCCTGTAATATCTCATATTTACCTCCTACCTTTTCTGCCTACATTCTGATACAATTAAATCAATTTCTAGTGCAGTGTGATAGACTGAGCAGTCAAAAACTACTCACACTCATTTTAAAAAGATGACATGAACTATGGTAATGCCTTCCCAAATATGATCATCATGCCTTTCCCTTGATTAAAGGAACTAAGAGAAACACAGTGTGAGACTATTTATGTGCCAAATTAAATTTAAAATATAATAAGCATTAAACACTATAACCTGTACAGCTATTTATGTATCTTCTGTGGACAGACTTAAGCATGCATTGATATAACTGAGCTTTTTACACATCCATAGCAATGGCAACCAGCCTTTGTTGCTGTCTGAAGGGCTGGCAGGGTCATCAACCATCTGTTCCCACACTTCTTTGCCTACGTAACAAAGTGCTTAGCCTGCAAACAAACCAGACTCCAGAAGCCATGAGCCCTGCAAACAAACCAGACTCCAGAAGCCACGAGCCCCTTGCCTAGCTTGCATTCAGATTCGCTCCCATGAATGGTCTCAGATTTACACAGAGGAAGGGACATTGTAATTGTTAATTATCTTTTGCTTGGGGGGAAAAGGGGTGTTTTTAAAAGGGCACAGCTCCATCCCAAACCCATACTGTAGTGTCTGTAGCTCCACAATTACCTATCACTCCAAACAGGAGAGGATGTGTTCAGTTCAGGCTGGTTTGAGAAAAGCAGGGCCTGGGTGCTCCAAGAGGATTTTGAGGTAGAAAATCCTGGTCTGAGCTGCCAGCACAGCACTAAGCTGAGAAACACCAGCTACAGCTGCACAGCCCGACCCCAGGCAGCAGGAGAGAAGCTACTCTGCATCTACATTCTAACAGCAGGACCCTTAGCAAAACCATCTATTTCTGGCACTGATAACTCACAAACATTGATAAAATAGGGGAGGCTGTAAACCAAGAGAGCAACTTCTCTCGGGAGGGAAAAATTTGGTTTACATTGAGGCAACTCCAGGTAATTTCCATTCTCAGTGAGGAAAAAGCGACCACATCTTCACCTACCCAGGGAACAGAGACCTCATCTATTAAAGGTTCTATGATGAAGGCCTGATTCTAGAAAACAAGGTAACTAAAAGAGATAAAAAATAAGATTAGATCTGTGTATTAGCAGTTCCTGCATGTGTTTTTCTGGTTATAGAACACAGTGACAATAACTAACCAATGAAAGGAGTTTGAAAGTCCATTGGGGGCTTTAAGCCAGTGGAAGTGTTTTCAGACATGTACAGATGCTTTCTAAAGCATGTGTTCAACTCACACAGGAATTAATTCAGAGTTACCCTACAGCCTGCAAAAGGCAAGAGGTAATAAGTAATCAGAGTTCATTTCCAATCTTTTCTATGAAAACCTTTAAAAACCACCAAAATGGTTAGTGATGAAACTGGTAGTGTTAGGACAGTGGCTGGACTCTGATTTTATTGGTTTTTCCAACCTAAAAGATTTCATGTAGCAAGTATTAAGCAGTCAAAAAAATACACTAAAATTAATATTTAAGTTTGCAAAAAGACTGTTTTTCTTTCAAAAAACACTTTTCATTGCAGATTGCTTAGCTTAGGAGGCACTTAGTATTATTTTATGGTTTATGCTTCTACATTCAAAACAAGATTTACAAAAAAATTATTCCTTAGAAATTCAAAATATCTTTATCATATAAGCTACAATGGTATTTTTAAATTTTAATACAGACAAAGGGAATAAATCACATTAAAATATTTATTTTAGTCATGGTGCCCTGAAAAACTAAAGACCACATTTTACAAGACTAAAATCATAATCACTGATGCTTTGCCAAAAGTTTAATTTTATTAACATTCACATGTTGAGCTGTAAAAAGGCAATTTGCAGGTGGAAAATCTCACACTCGATTGCACTGATGTCAATAAGAATAATTATTTCTTGGATCAGATACAGGCAACTGATGACAAAGACAGTTTTGCTTCTTACAGCATGACTCAGGGATTTCACTCTGTAAAATACAAGTTGCATCAATTTAATGGTGATGTTGTTTCACATTAAAATTCTGGAAAACTAAGTCTGGGCCAATTCTAAAAGTAACCATTTTTTCTCCCTATCTCCACCTGCTGATGCTGCCAACCCCTTTGGATCAGCAGGAGCCTTATGCAAGTGAAGTAACTTGAGGAAACTGAGCTAGCTTTAAAAAAAAATTGGCTGGGAGGTGAGGAGATCTGTTCCTGTTGATACTTTTCAACTCTCAGCAGGAATATTAATGCTTACATAAGAACCAGCAAGATGTAATCAAAGAGAAGCGTGAAGGATAAAGCCACCCCCTTTCACAGCAGCCTGAACTTCAACTGGCTGCAGCTAAAGCTAACTTCTTTTCTTAAGATCTCTTCTTACACAAGATTATCATGCTCTTACAACCTGCAACTTAAGGACATCTTCCTTGCATGAGTCATTCTGCAGACAGCAGAATTCAGAGTTTTAGATAGAAATTAGGATTTTGCCTGGAATAACAAAATTTGATACCCTTCAAACATTTAGTTGTGAATGTACTTGTACTTGGAAATTGTCTTTGTCCTTGAAGAATGCAGAATCTTTTATAGGAACTCTAGAAATTAAGGAGAGCATGCAGGAGGTAGTTTAGAAGTACAATAAGAACATCTGGAGGCAAGGTTTAATAATCAAACAGATCCATTTTCTCTTACTCTCTCCATAACAATTGCACATCTAGGACTAGGTAAAGTAGATTAAGTGTAGGTCCTCAAAGGTTCTCTCCTGTTCTATTCTCTCATCATACTTATGGCTATCAAAAAAATCACCATAAACATATGAAGACACAACCTAATTTTTCAAAGGCAGCATATTACAGTGGGTATTTCTAGTCATTCAGGTACCCAAAAACTTCAGAGGAAGATAAATTCCATGCACAAAGTTTTCTCCAATGCTCTTCCACAAACCAGTGCAAAGCAGAGCTAGAGAAAGGGAAACTTTTTGCTCCAACTTGGAGGAATTGTTTTTTTCTTCTCAGAAATCATTCTATGAGTAGCAAAACTAAGGAAACCTGTTTTCCTGCACTGCTGCATCTCAAGACTATTGGCTTTGACATTTAACTACATAGAAGCTGTGACAGCAGTTTTTACTGCAGTTGGGCCATTCATAATGTTTGTGTCCCTGAATTCCCTGGAGTCTCATAACATAACTGATTTAGGCAGCCCTTCCCCCTCCTTTCTGCCCAAACTCGGATCATCATGAAAAGTGCAACTGACCAACAAATTCAAAGGCATGGAATAGGGGGAGAAAGAGTGGCAGATGTAGCATTAAAAGCTTCACTTCTTTAATAAGTCAACATAGCACAACCGAAGTGTACAGTGTCCTTCAACGCTCGTGGTTTAGTTTATATCTTGGAAACTGTGCTGCCTGAAGCTCCCTGCTATAAAAACAGAACCTGCTCACCCACTGGCTTTCCTGTCTTTCAGCTGACAAAATTCCTTTCCCCTCTATTTTATAACTAAATTTCCTTTTGTAAATTTGGTTTAAAAAGGGTTTGCATTATTTCAGAGTAGAGGTAAAGGGATAGAAGGGGAAAAAGGGTTTTAAGAAAGATGAAAGTAAGTCAGAGTTGCATTCAGATATCCAATCTGGACAGAGACTAAAATAATTTACCACCAGGCAGATGTGAGGCCTAAATCCTTCTGAGAAGTGGCTGACATGGGTGCGAATGCACTGCAGTAACAATAGCAACATCTGCATTTCTATATGATTTACCACAGGCTTTAGAATAACAAAAGTAAATTCAAAACTCGGTAAACAAAAGAAACAAAATGGTAAAATGGTGCTGGACAGCCTCTTTGCCCATTTCCTCCCTCCCATCCACCCTTCTTTCATCCAGTGCAGAGCAACATTTGCAAAGCATTTCACTTTCTCAGTAGTTCTCCTACAGGGAAAAGGCAAGGTTACCATAGTATTGTCAATTAATTTTGACACCTGCTTACGAAGATTGATCAATTATTTTTGAAGTCTCTCTGCTATGTTACTATTTCTCAGTTTAGAAGAGAAACAAAACAAAGCCAAAAATACTACACATCTCTCACCAAAGAATTAATGGTCCCAAGATACCCTCAGGCAGAGTATTTCTCCTCTTACCACAATGTTCCTGGAACTTGATAATGCAAGTCACTCATTCCCAGAGAGCAAAAATAACCATACCTCCCTTACATTAAAAAAAAAAAAAAACTCCCCCCCTAAAAAAAAAAAAAAAAAAAAAAAAAAAAAAAAAAAAAAAAAATTATTTTCAAGTGTTTTAAGCCTACCCTTGAAAATTTGGGTTTTTTTCAAATACTGTAGTGACAGGTTCTACACATGTCAAATTTAGATCCTTAAAATTTCAATTTAAACCTTGGGTAACAAGGACACACGCAGGCACTCCAAACAGCTGCGACTTGGAAACCGTGTAAATGTTTAGAGTAATACACAAGGTTCTATTAACATTTCTACAGATCGTATCTGCGACCTCCGAACTGGCTGTAAATGCTGCTCTAATAGCCAAACACACTTTTCAGTCTTTGCCATGCTGAAACGATCTTCACGATAATCCTTAATGACACAGGCAACTGCTGCAGAAGCGGTGTACACTCGACAGAACTTGTCAGACCCCTGCTGCAAAAGCCACCCGTGGCTGCTTAAGGGTAAAGCACAAAGGGTAATTCGCAGCCAAATGGAAACAAAATGCAAATGTTCCGCGACAATAAAGCAAACCATCAGTTGCCACAGAGATGGGGAAGGTCTTCAATCACCCAGCCAAGAGGCAGACTAACTTCCTTTTCCAACTCTTCAGGTGGAAATACTCATCACCCATTCCACACCCATCTAAATTTTCAGGATTCAGAATACAACCGCTCGGAGCTGCTGCTTGCAGCAGTGTAAGACACGTTTAACACTTTTCACTCCATCCCCAGCTCACAGGGCTTGAAAAGCTTTAAACCTCCGAATGCTTATTTTCAGTGCACAGCATACTTTGCTTCCAAGAATAAAGATTAAAGATGAGCTGCCGAAGATACTGCTATGAAAAGTGTCCTCAGTGAAACAGGTCTCCAACAGCTTACTCCCGTGAGAAAAATCATCATGCGAGTGTCACTGTCACTTCTAAAGCTAAGAATTAAAAAACCTAGAGGAGTTAATGAGAAATCTACTCCGATTTCACCAAAACCCCTAACAGCAGTTCAATTAAACACTGTGCTAGCTCAGCTCAGAAGAGGTGCCCTTCCAACATTCAGACAGAACTTCCTCTAGGTGGGGATGGATTATTAACTTTCTACCAGAAGGGAAAAATGTAACCACTGTGCTTCCTCACTTGGCAAACACAATCAAGGTAAAGAAACCGAGACGTTTTAACAGAATAGCAAGATAATACCTGTACGGACGGGACAATGGCCCACTAACAACTCGGAGAATATACTCATTCACAAGCAGCTTTGAAATTGAAGAAATTACCATTTGCTTTGGACCTATTAGGGTCTGTTATGAGTGGCACCAAGACAAAAGATACAAGTAATCTCTTTATAGCCAGGAAATAATAGCTCTGCAGATCCACATACACAAAGAAAATTCACCTGGGCCTCCTCTCATCACTCTCAATCCCTCCGAAATTTGCTCACTGTTCCACAGCAGGACAAACCCCAAACATCCAATACACACAGGCAACAAATGGCCAACTTTAAAACCTTATTATCAAGTTCACAGGCAAAAATAATATTATATTTGCCTTGTATTAGCTTTATAGCTGGGTTATAATCTTACTGCTACACTATCCACCAAATATCAATGAATTGGCTCTTTCTCTGCACTGTGTACATCACTTCAGCCAACATGTCTGAATTCAGCTACTCCTTAACTTCCCAGGCTAACAAGTTACTGGATTTACTTTTTGTTAATTTAGGAATGAGTGACCTTCTATTAAACATTTAAAAGAGAGGTTAGTTACACAGCTTAATTTCAGTACTCCAGAGAGAAAAGCTGAACTTAAACACAATTTTAAAATAGGCAATTATTGATATTTAACCTCCAAAAAGTAGTGCTCCAAAGACAGAATGAGTCCTCTAAGATGCAGCCTCACCAGTACAGTGCCATTAGCTACATATTACAGGACACTTTCCAGCTATATATGTCAACATACTTAATAAATTGAGCTCCTGTTTATAAGGGGTGTTTTACAGGGAATGAAATGAGATGTGCTGTCCAAGATTATACAGCGAAATAACAGCAAACAGTATTCTTCACAGTCAGTCTTCACACTGATACCAAAGGGGACGGGAGGAAAGTGACAGCCCTATAAATTAAGTGTTCTTTCCCACTCCATATAGAAAAGCAAGTGTCAGGGTGTGCTTCCTTCTCACTGATCAATGACTCGGTATCACACTGACTTTTAAGAATGAGAAGGTAGTTAGAGCTTGACTGAGTACTCGTTCCTTTGCAAAAATGTTCTTATTTTATATTTCCCAACCTCTCCTGCAAACCTTGTCACCAGGGATGTACATTTCACTCAGCACTTAGCTTGTTCGGAATGTAACTAATTAATGCCCACTTAGCTCAAGCAACTGAGAGAAAGGAAGACTGGAAGGAGCTAAACCTTCCACTCTTCAGAAGGAAAAAGTCATTAAAATCCACTACTAATTTTTGCTCCCTGGGCAGCCCCATGAAGTGCACATGTCATTTCCATGACACTTCCAGAAGGGACAGCAGCGACACGGATTTAGGCCGATTTCTCCCCGTCTCTCAGTTCCCACGAAGTGGAGCAGACTATTTTCAGCGATAAGACGGCCGGAGCTGTGTCCTGTGCTCTTCAGAGCTGGAGGAGCCTATTTCATCCTTAACTTCGGCCACATACTTCCACCACGCATGAACAAAATCATAGCAGACACAAGCAAAACAAAACAAACAAAAAACCCCAAACAAACAAACACAGAAAAATAAAACACGTGAAAGTGACAGGGAAAGGATGTACGGAGGAGAAGAAAATCGCAATAAGCAGAGACTTACTTGAACCTGCCCTGGCAGTGTTGGCACTGGTCGCCCACCCAGCCCTGGTCGCAGACGCAGGTGGAATTGACACAATGACCCGAGAAGCAGGAGATTTTGTCGCAGGACTTGGACTGGGACACCTGGGCATAGAGGGCCAGGTAGAGGAAGCCGTAGAAGAGCAGCCAGCTGTTCACATCCAGCAGCGAGGCGAAGCAGCAGCAGCAGGCGGAGGGAAAAGGTCTCCAAGCGCCCGGGGCGGCGGGGGCAGCTCCCGCTCTCCGGCCGGCGCTGCCCAGGTCCATCTTGGCCGCGGGGGCCGCGGGCCGAGGCGCGGCCGGAGCCGGGCGGCGATGGCAGCTTCCCCTAAGGGGAGATAATCCAGCCAGGGAGATTCAAACCCCCCGCTTCCTCCTCGCCTTCCTCTCCTCCCTCCCGACCCCAGCGCTGCCTCCTCCGGCCCCTTCAGCCCTCCGCGCCCCGTCACTCCCGAGGGGAAGCCCGGCAGCGCTCAGCCATCCGCCCCTTCTCCTCGTCGTCCTCCTCAGGGCTCATCGCTCCCGTCTTCTTCCATGGAGGAGGAGAGCTGCCTCTTGACCTTGTGTTTTCTCCTCGCCAGATAAGCCCCCACGGCCGCGCACACGCCACCCTGGACCATGTATCCCGCGGCTCCCCCTTCTCCTTTGTATCCCGGTGCCCGCGGCACACACGCAGCGGCGGCGAGGAGGAGCGCGGGAGGCGGGGGCCGCCGTCCTCGCGCCAGGCAGCCAGCTGGGAAGTGAGGGCGGCCGGGCCCCGGAGCCGCTACGGCATCGCGCTCCGGCGGGGCGGGGAAAGGGCTGGAGAGCTCTTATCCCCGCTCCGTTATTAGCCCTGCGGGGAAGGGAGGCGGGAGGCAGCGAGAGGAGGGTTAGCAGCCCCTCCGCGTCCCAGCTGACAGCTTCCAAGCAGCCATTTTTAAAGGCTAATTGTCACCGCCGCTCGGAGCCGCCTCCCGCCCCTCGGCCCGCGTGGATCCGTCCCTCGCTGGGAGGGGGGTCCGGCGGGGTGGCCGCCCCCCCCCCGAGCCTCCCGGGGCGGCTCTCCCGCCCACGCTTCCAGAGCAGGAGGCGGAGGGAGCCGGAGCGGCCCCGGGAACGCAGCCCCGGCCGCCCGGACCCCCGAGACCGGCCCGCCCCGTCCCGGCCCGCGCTCCTCGGCGGGGAGCGGCCGAAAGCTCGGGTGTTCCCCGCTCTGCTGCCTTGGCTCCTCCGTTTGCCTCAGGTCCTGCAAAGTTCAGAGGCGGTTTGCCTTGAACTCCTCCCGGCCGGTAGCAGAAGAGATGTTACAGCTTGTTTTGGGAACCTCACCTTCCTAAGGCTTACTCTGTACGGAAAGTCACGCTATGAAAAGCCAGTGTCCATAAAGGAGACAGAGGAGTCCTGCAACTTTATTCGAATAAATGAAGAGAGGCCACTGGGGGCACACGCCCGCGAGGCTTTTTCTCTCTCGAGGTTTCGGAGGGCGCAGCCCCCTTTTATCCCAAACTCCCGGAGCACGTTGCCCTTTTCCTTTCTCCATTGGCCGAGGTACCAGGAAGGTGCAGCCTTCGCGAACCGCCTACCCCATATCCCCCCTTGAACATGTTACTGCGCCCCGAAGTTCAGAAACGCGGGCTTCTGCAGACCCACCAGCCTGGTTCAGGAGCCAAGCTGCCTGGGCTCTGCAACAAACCTGCTGCCCAAAGATAGCAGAGATGTTAAGACCCATTTCAAAGATATTAACACCCATACCTTCACCCATCGAATTGTTTGTAAAGACATTAGCACACATCTTCCCTCTCTACTTCATCCTCTAAATTTAAGTTTCAAATCAAGACGCTGCCTCCTGCTTACAGCATTATGGGCAGTCACGAAGTTGCTGCCTCTCTAGACGGAGCAGTGCAAAAGTAATCCTTGTATTGAAACTGCCTAAAATGTTATTTTTTTCTTAAGTGTTCCTTCCACGGCCTTTTTCAACTCTACTGTAACCTGTTTTCATTTTACAATCAGTCAAACCCTCAGAAACTTTTTCCTAACACTGAAATTGAGAATTTATGACATGATGTCTGTTCCAAGCAGATAAAGAAAGGGTATTTTATTTCATCTCCTGGTACCCTCCCTGAATAGATAGGTCCAAAGTGACCCCATTAGTCTGGAATCAGATCCAAATTGACCCGTCCCCGGATTCTTAGTTTCTTATCCTTGAAGCCCAAAGGAATTAGTTTGAGTTTTGGTTTAGCCCAGCACACCCAGGCACACCATTTCACCTAAATTTCCAAATTAACTTTCACCTAAATTTCCAGAGTCCATCCATACTCCTGTAAGGGACACAGTAACATCCAGCAGCATCCATTTGAGCTTTGTGTGAAAAAAATGTCCAACCAAGATCAGAATGTCAAACACAAAGTACAGACATCACAGCGAAAGTCTGTGCCTTGAGGAGTTTACAGTCTTGAGGGAGGCAACACCTGAAAGTATGTGGGGAAAACAGAGATGAAAAGTGATTTTCCCAGTTTCATTCCAGAGGGTTTAAGGAGGTCTACAAGTTGCTCTCAGTCCAGGAGTACATTGTACATTGTCTTCCTACCAGAGCAGAGATAGATCATTTCATTGTCCTGCATCAGACACGTTTCTCAGCTATTAGACATCTCTTTGTATGTGTTTGGTAATGAATTGGTGAGTTCGTGCAAAGAGAGGGAAGGGAAATTGTGTTGCTGCTTTATACTTTATGACAAAAAGCCGAGGCTGAAGCCTTTGTGGAACAGTCTGCTAATTGTACAATATCACATGTGATTAAGGCTGCTGAACAACTGTCCTCTGTTAAATACTATTATGGAACCAGAAATGCAGTTAAAAGGAGATCACAGTCCAAGACACAAAGTCAGTTCAAGAATACTCTTTAATATAGAAACACTTTAAGGAACAGTTTTGCTTACCATGGCAGGGAGATACATTCCTTCTCCACTTTCTCAATTCCTTTAAACCAACCAACAAAGTTCTAAAACCATCTGAACCATTTTTTTTTCTCAGACTGAAGGAAGATTTTGTTTCAGGTCCACAGAAATCAGCCAAGTTTTTGAAAATGTTTGAAATTAACATTCAAAGCTTTTGAAATTACCATTCACAGCAAAGCTAAGATCTCAACAATCCTTTACCAGGCAAGAGATCCATTCAAAAGCACAAAATCAAAACCAAAACAAACCAAAACAACCCAAACAGGCCAACAGAGCAGGACTAGGATGGTTGTAAGAGGTGCAGAGAATAGCATGACAGTACTTTTACTGCATAAACAGTCATAAATAAAAATCTGAACACAACTAGAAACGTTTCTAGATTTAGAACATCAAGGAAGAAACGTTGCACCGTTGTCTCCTGGCTAAGAACTAACACACTATGGAAATGAAGGAAAGCAAACCTTTTGGCTGTCGTATGCCACAGCAATGCAGCAGAAATTTCATAGCTCTAGGAAAGGAATGATGTACAAATGCCAATATTGGTTCTCTTCTGTGCTGATTTGATGGGATTTTTTGGTGTCAGATGAAGTTAACAAATCTGGCTGAGAGAAGTCAGATCTGTCAATCCTTTCATCTTTACATGCATATCTGTAAGTTCCACTTTCCTTGCAAGTGTAACATTTTACACCTTTCATCCTTTCAGTTCTTGATACAGAAATCATTTACACTTTTAAAGAACTAATGTACTGAACCATCTTGGGTAGATTTACAACTTAAAAGTACTTGAATAACTTATCAAAAGTTTTAAGTTACCGAATAAAGACATAATGAGATTACAAACTAGAGTAGTGATGTAGAAGGTTATGTGAACAAAGCCTTCTAAGAATATATCCATTGTAGTAGGAAAGCAAAATAAATAGAATAAGTAGAAGGTATAAATGCTCCTAGGTTATTACTATCAAAACTTAAGTTCCTGTCTACAAGGATAAAAATGCTGATACATTTACATTCATTCAGTAAAACAGTATATTTAATGTTCTCTGTGACTGCTGTTGTGAGAGAGTGGAATAGATAAAGCAAAACAGCCCCAAACACAGACTCCTCCAGCTGCTCAGAATCTCTGCAAAACTCTGAGGACAAGAATAAAGCAGAGCCCATCCTCTCCTGCCCACCCAGAGGCATCCCCTGCTCTGCTGGCCCTCTCCTGCAGGCTGAGATCAATGAAGCCTTGCTGCAGATTTAAGTGAGGATCCTCCTCACTGAAGGATGCTCAGTACTATTTACAGTATCCAGGGCACTGGTTCTGCAGTTATGTTGAGAGCAATAGAAGTGGCTGAAGAGCAGGGGGAGAGAAAAGAATACCATTGGGCTTGACCTCTTTGCAAGGATATTAAGAGAAACAAATGCTTCCTATGCCCTTTCCTCTCTCCTTGGGACAGATATTATTGGGCTCATTAAGTAGAAGGGGCCAAGCTCTGCACTGCCTCTGGACAGGGATAGATAGACCTGCCTTGGCCTTATGACATATTGGTGGGACTGGTGTGAAGGCAGCTGGAGAGGAGGGAGTGGCTGCACAGTGATTTGATGGCTTTGAGAGCTGCTCCAGCCCAACACATCTGAGCAGTGCACAGGCTCCCCAGTGCAGTGTGCAGGATTCCTGCTGAGCCTGACAGGGGGAACCTGAGGGCAGGCTTCCCCTTTGCTTTCCAAATAGGAAAACAACACTTTGTATGGAGCAAAAGGCACTTTTTTTTTTTTTNCCCATGCTAATTTTTCATTGAGCAAGACTGAGCCACCTGAACCACTTTAAAAAAAACCACAATTTCTGATAACGGAAATCATCCGTATCTTTCCTGAGGTAAAACAAACTTGTCCCTACTTATCAGATTCTAGTGCTAACACAATAATGCAGGTTACAATTTTCTGTTCATCTTGTCTTATGTGGTAAGTCAACTCTTGGGAGGTATCAATTTTATAAGATTTAAAGTATAAGTCTCCTCTTGCTTACTCATTTTTTCAATATTTAGAAAGAAATATAAGCCTTCCTTTGCCCAGGTATTTTTTCTAAACTTAGAAAGAAATAAAATTCACAGAAAATTCACTGGCACACTTCTGTGTGAAACCTAGATAGAAAAATCTTACCTTTCTTAACACCCATGTGTGTATTTTGCTACAGTAATCACATTTGTTACCATCATCTCCAAGAAGTAAACTGCCATACAATAAAGACTGTAAATGCTGTAGAACATTTACCAAACTCAGAAACATCTACAAAACAACAGAGTGAGAAATTAATGCTTTTGTTATTTTTTCCAGATTTTTTACATTTTTTATGTGGAGAAAAAATCTTTAGAGTCAGTTCTGTATTTTTTATGCATATGCATGAGCTGAGGTGTAAAATCTATCCTACAAAGAAAGAGCCAGACTTCTATTGGAATGTTTGTTCCTCTGCAGAATTTTTTCATGAAGAAAAAACCTAATTATATTTTTGCACTCTAATTTTTAAATTGTAGACCATAGATGAAGAATAACAGAGTAAATTACCAGCTGGCTTCAGATCCATTTAAAGGTAAAAGATGCCTTAGAAAAACAGAGACCAGACACCACCAAGTTCTATCAGCACTGATAATGACATTGTTGCTATTTGAAACACCTCTCTGCTTTCAAATAAAAATCTATCAAGCCAGGGAATAAAATCGTGTTATATTTTTCTATACTCTTTCTGTACACAGGCTAAAAATTAAATAGACAGTCTGATAGCATTTCCATCTCTGACAGAACCAATCTGCCAACATTGATCTTGACTCTTAGTGTGAACCTTTTATATTTTAAAATAGATTTTTTAGGAGTCCTGCTACTGAATAGATGTGTAGTGGTGTGCCTTGCAGAAACCTTGATGCATCCTGCACTGACATTTCCCACTGCAAATGTCGCTTCTGCTGAGTCTTTTTCTGCACTCATTCTGCTGCCTTTCATTTCCCCTGCTATTCCTTCTGGAGTTTTTCACAATCTTGCTTAATCTTGACTAAGCTAGGGCATTTTTTCCTTGTCAGCAAAGCTCCATCTCACAATTCAACCTTTCTTACACATCATTAGTAGGTGTACTGAATTTATCCAATACCCTTTAATGATCCCAGAGGGACACCACTATTAGACATTTTCTAGCTGAGAAAGCATTTACTTTGAGTTATTTTCTCTCATTCTTTGCTAAATTAGGACATGATCTTTGGGATTCATACCACCGTTGCCTTTATTTCTGTATTTGTTCTTTTTATTCATAGATTCAACAAAATACTGAAAAAATTATTAGAAGATAATGAAATTTCATTGACCTTACTAGGATTTACACCCTTCCTTCAGAATTTAGCAGAGGTTTCTTCATTTTTCTGGATAGTTTGCTGAATGATATTAAAAAAAAAAAAAAAAGCCTCACTAAAAGATTTTGAAAATAAAAACAAGGTATGCTCCAATTTTGTCCTATCCACTATTTTTTTCTTTGCAAGGCTTAAGAAGAATGCATTTATTATTGGTGACTTACTGGTTCTTACTCATCACATAAGTCCTACACCAATTTCTTCCAAGGCTATTTAAGCGTGACTTCTCCATCCATGTTGTCAGGCTGACAAATTTCATCTCTTTGAAAAAAAAAAAATCAAACCAAAAAGTAAGTAGTATAACCAGTATTTTGATTAATACAATTTTCATCTTAATATCACAGTTCATCTTCTTTAGAGTGACACTGCTTAGTCTTAGTGATTCTACTTCAAAATAATCTCATGTAGATTTCTTACTCTTCCTTAAAAAAACCCCAGACCTTTTAATAATGGCTACATTGGTAAACTCCTTAATACTTTAATACTTTATTTTACAATATATTTTTTAATACCACAGTAAAAAACCAAATTTCCTTTCCAGTTGCTGCTTTCAGAGCTTACTTAATTTTCCTGTTGTTTTCCTTTTGTGCATTTTTAAAAAATTATTTCTTTCTATCTTCAGTTAACACTTGAAGAGTATTAGGCTTTGGATAGCAATACTTGCAAAAAATGGAAAAACAAGTACATCAAATAATCTGCAACAAGGATAGTGAAACAATAATTGTACTAGGCATAATGGAATAATGGAACAAAATTATGCTCGTTTTTTGCCATTTGATTTGCATAAAATTGGTGAAAATGAGAGGCTATGCATGCATTGATCCCTGTCTTGTCTTCTAGATGTCATAAAAGAATTGAGTAGATTAAATTTTCCCTCAGTATTAATGTTGAAACAGACATTATATGCCAAGAATCTAACTGGCATATTGTATTCATTCAATGCAACTATTTTCAGTAATTTGAAGAAATAACTTGCATAAATATAACACTTTGTCAAGCACACAAGCAGTTATTTAATTAGCTGAAGACATTAATTTCCATAGCTTCAGATAATGGTAGAAATAATAATTATTAAGAATTCCATTATTTCCCTGAAGTAACAAGGTTTATTGCCAGACGAGCATGGCATCTCCTGTTTGTGTCCCTGGGCACTGCTGGTGCTGCAGCTGAAGAAGCTGAGTTGAGGTTTGACCTTATCCATGCCCTCAGCCAGGGATAAAGGCTCAGGATGTGCCATGGGCAGGTCTGGCTGCACAGGTGGATGTGCAGGATGGTTCTCTCTGGGCCTAACTGCCAAGGGAAATTCAAGTTGTGCCTCATGAGCAAGGCTTTGAACCAGTTTTAAAAGGTGCCAGAGAAAAAAGTCCGCAGGCTCTTCTCTCTGCTCTTTTCAGTTTATAGATTTAGAGTCTGTGTGGTCAAAGCCAAGGAGGGCAGGAGAGAGAGGAGAGAACTGAAAAGGTGCTAAGAAAGGCAGAATGCAAAGTGAGCCATCAAACACCTGCAGGACAGATCCACAAGCAGAAACAGAATCAATTCGGGTGGAAAATCCTCTGAGATCATCGAGTCCAACCTATGCCCCAACACCACCGTGTCACCCAGCCCATGGCCATGTCCAGTCTTTCCTTAAACACCTCCAGGGATTGTGACTCCACCACCTCTCTGGGCAGCCCATCCCAATGTCTAATCACCTTTTGTGTAAAGAAATTCTTCCTAATGTCCAACCTAAACCTCCCCTGGTGCAGCTTAAGACTTTGTCCTCTTGTCCTGTCACTGTTTTCTGGGAGAAGAGGCTGAGCCCCCACCTGGCTACAACCTCCTGCCAGGCCATTGTAGAGAGGGACAAGGTCACCCCTGAACCTCCTTTTCTCCAGGATAAACACCCCCAGTTCCCTCTCTGCTCCTCAGAGAACCTCCTCTCCAGGACCTGACAGAAATATCTGTCGAACACCAGTTGAAAAATGGGAGAGACAAAGGGCGTATAATGACAGGTTTAAACCCAAGACTTTTGTGATCAGACTCTTTCAATATAGCAGCTACTGGAGGCAGAAACTGGGAATACCTAAAGGTCAGGACCTCATGGGAATGGGAATAGATTCCCTAGTAGGATGAGAACACAACTGTCTGAGGCTCTCTTTGAAAAAGCATTGAGGCAGGACGTAGCTGTCTATTCAATTCTTCAGATGTGCTAGGTACTGCTTTTTTATTTCATGAAGTGGAGGAAATTACACAGAAAGTAGCTATTTTAGATTTCATTCTAATTCTTTAGGAGGAAGTGGTTGAGAATCTTAAAGTGGAAGTTAATTCAGGAGAAAAAGATAATAAAAATGATAAGTCTTCCGTTCTTCCTTTAAATTGCAACTAACAAAATAAGGGTAATGGACTTCAAATAGTTCAGGGAAATGCAAGTATCTAGCAGTGATAAGGAAAAAAAGAATGTAAGAGATAAAGACAGGACAGCAAATTATCCTAACATAGAGGAAAGATTAGAAGTGCATCAAAAATTTAGATGATTGCATCAAGAATTCTTTAACAATCTGAAAATCTAAAAGAAAACCATAAAATATAGAAAAAAAAATACACATATATAATGGCAAGTATAAAGAAATAGCATAAGCAACCAAGAATAAAATGGAAAAATGCTGAAGCACAGAATAAGTCACAAGTGGCATGATGATATTCATATTCAGTTCAAATAAGACAGATCTGTGCTGGAAATAATAGTAACTTCTACATTGCTTTGTATCAGAACACTGCTGTTTTCCACAAGGACTATACCACATTACAATGCATTCATAATCATTTTTGACCCATTTTCCTCTCCAAATTCTCCATCTCATCCTGATCTGTACCTCTTGAATTCCTTTAAAAGCAATTTCACGTCTTGAAGCAAAGACAGATGGTGGAGTTTCATTTTCTCAGGTGCCTTTCCCAGTCATGTTGACTTTAACTGTCCACTGCCATTACAGGATAAGACACAAATCTGGCCCACTGAAATTAATCCCATGGATCACAGTTTACATCTGTCAGAGTCACACGTGGTCATATTAAATATTAAAATGATGTTCAAAACAAGATTATGAAATACAGTTTTTAACTGTGTCTCACAGAGAATTTCTGTGGCTTCACCACTGCTAAAAGAAAGTTATTACCTGTGCATCAGTATCAGGAGAGCCACACACTGAAAAGTACCACTCTGGATGGGTTATACCTCTAACTACAAACAGTGTTGTTATGCCATGAAGACAAATAGCTTCAGGCTATAAAAAAAGCCTGAGAAAAGAAAGGTTTAATAAAATCTTGTGGATAAAAAGTTTGATGCAAAATATTCTTACTTCACAATGTTGTTTTACACTGCAATATAAATAACTGTATTTTGTGCTACTTTATTTTCCTCCTTTCCCTCAGTTTTGTAGCCTAGGGGAAGATTGCTTTGTCATTTACCAAAAAATAAAGTGAGAAAAGTCATCATTTGGTCTGAGTTGCTTTCCATCCATTTAATTAATTCAAATGTCTAATTACACTGACAGATATTTTTGGTAATAAACTTTGTCTACATAATTTACTGGCTGAAAAGCCCCTATAATTTAAGGCATATTATAAAGTTTTACCCTAATTTTAAAATGTTAACATACTTGTGGACACACATGAACATGAATGTGCACACAGCACACACGTAAGAGTACAAAATTTAAAATTTTGTAATTGTTCTAGGGCTTGGTTTGGGGCTTTTTTTTTTAGTTCACATACCCTCATCTACATACACACCTTATTCTAGACTCTGCCTTTACAAAGTAGAAATATCCAGGTGTTACTTTCCCTGCTCAAAGGGACCATCTTCAGCAAGGCACCAATAATGCCTCCAGTGAAAAGGCTGTTTGATGTCCAAGGGAGGGTATGAACACCTGCCAAATATAAAATGAAAGCCAAATTATAAATAACAGATAGTATTCCCATGAGTATTTTGGGCAAAAATTAGTGCTCCTCTCTGTCTGAAGAATGTCAGAAAATTATAGCTGCAGAACAGCAGCACATCACGTAAAGGGTAGGTTTAGACCCTGAGCACTCACAGGCTTGTATGGTCTAGAATTAAAAGAGAATAAGCTCAGGAATTTCAGCCAGAGCCTCGAGGGAAAACTATTTTATGTGCCTTCGATGTCTCCTTGCCTCTTAGCTAGAAGAAAACGCTGGCAGCACAGTCATCTTCCTAGAGGAAAGAATGCAGACCCATCCCTGTGGAATGGTGGGAGCAATTCACACCTGAGGAATTCTAAATGCAGCAAAGTCCCGTGTAACTGCTGAGCAGCTGGTGCTGTCTCCACCTCCAGAGGTAGCATAAAAACAGAGGTGATGAAATCCATCTGGGAGATGAAAAAGTCTTCATGTTTAGTGACCTCAAAAAGAAGATGAACATTGAAAAGACAGACTTTATCTGAGCATGGAAATGTGACATTGTCTTCAGCAGGCATTCAGCCAAACCTGTGAAAAGCTTGAGCTTGTCTGGGGTACCTCCAAGAGGAGACATTTCACATACAAAACTAATTTGTGAAGTCTAACAGTAAAAACATTCGTTTAAGAAATTACTACTTCACCTCTTTTTCTTTCTTGGTCACCCATTTGGGATCAAGAATCAGAGCAGAGGATCCTCCTCCACGTCCATGTGTTTGCATCAGAAGTTATGATCTGATTATCATCAGATGGTGGAGAGCAAGGAGGTAGCTCTGGAAAAAAAAGTTAGGAGATTTTTTGAAAAAGAATTATGGAAGTGAAAAAGTATGTAAACAGATGAGTACATAACTTGAACTCTGGGCAAAAATAGAGCCTACACTCTCCAAACCTCAAGAACGTACTTGTTTTGCATATCTGATGCTTTTCTTTGCCTAATGCCTGCTCTCTGGCCTTACTTCCAAAACTTTTGACATTTTGGCTGTGCAAAATCCACCAGATTCCATTTATACAAGGGCTGTGTCTCACATGCCTGTCTCAGAGGACATCTGCATTATGAAGCAAGGCCAGAACAGTCCCTAAATTAAGGGAGAAAGAGGGAGGGAAGGCAAAAATCTGTCACACTCTCTATTATGGCAGCTGATTTTCACATCTGCAGAGAAATATAAGTGTAATTCAGATGGCTTGTCAAGGGAAATATGATTGAATTATCTCTATAGCCCAGCTGAAAGGTGAAATGATGAGCAACCTGGAATTAAATTAAAAACCTAAACCCATTAAAGTATTCAGATTTCCCAGACTAAGATAAAAGTGAAAACCTTTGAAATTAAGCAGTCTTGCTACCCTTATCTCTGAGGCTGAAGACGCTGCTGCTTTGGATAACACAAAGGAAGCCAGACTGGATTATTGCTCATTTGAACACTGGTTCTCAAATGCACCATATTTTCCTCAAGAAATGAACATTATTCATTTCAGCTTATACTGGATATCAAAGCAACTGTAGAAAAGGACACAAAATAAATTACCAACCATCCTTTGATCCCAACACACTCCCACTGCCCCACTTCCCCACTCCAGAGAACAATATGAAGGAACCAAATCTCTTCCTTTTTCTCAGCACAGAGTTGCACATCCTGAATCTTTCAAAGCTCATTCCTTTTCTGAAGAATGTCTTTATTCTTAATAAATTTGAAACCATGCACAAGATTTCCTCAAATGACAGTTTTCTCACATGATTTCTCCCTTGCCTTCAAAGTGATTCCTCTTAAAATATAATTCATAAGTCTCCCTTTGTCTGGCTTGAAGAGACAAACAAATAGTTCTCTTTGAGGAATCAAAGTCTGTCCTTCCATCCCATCACAAGGAAGTACATTTCTGTACAGAAGTATTCCATTCTAATGTGCAGTATAAACAAGAAAACAAATGTGGTTTTCTGTTTAGACTCATTTTCATATTGGGGCAGTTACATTTTTGCAGCATGTGAAATAAACTTTTGTCTGCTTTCATAGTGGCATTTGAAGAATAATAATGATAAAACAACAGCATCTAACCTTTATTCTCAGAAGTGCAGTGAAAGGCTGAGTCACAGCCTGACGACTGAAATTAATGCAAAAACTTACAAACCCCCTATATAATCTCACAAAACTATTGTTCAAGTAGAGCCATGAGGGATCAAAATCAAACTTACTTCTTGTGTAACGAAGTGAGATCCATTCTTCTGTGTATTTATTTATTCAGGTGATGCACCTACATCCCTTTCCTTCTGTCTGTTTACAAAGACTTCAGGCCAGGCACTTTTTCTTTGACACTTGTGTGGCATTAACATAATGAAGCCCCAACCCCCAACCCCAACAAGGGTCAATGGATAGAACATTAATAGAAATATTTACTTATAATACTACTCTTAGAGTTATTGGGAAAAAGCTGTCACTTTTCAGCTGCATTTTGAATACAAAGAAGATTGAAGGCAAAACTCTTTCACAGCTCCTGATCCTTTCTATCTCCACAATGGAACCAGCTCCATTCTTCAGTGGCTGAGGAGCAATAGCAAACTTACCCTGATATGAGCTACATCAAAGGGCACAAAATTACCAGGAGGAAGCTAAAGGAAGAAATAATTATTATGATCATGCTTCTACAATCAAAATTTGCCAGTAATATTTTTATAGCCCTTAGAAACTCTTCAGTGGAGAAAAGTCATTACTGTCCTTTAGTATTATTCCTCAAGCATTTGCCTGTATCCCAGATAAGAGTGTGGATAACAATGGAGATTCCCTTAATAAACATTTTTTAAAATTAAACTTTAAATATAAAACATCTAAAATGGTATTACTTCTTCCATCATCAAAATATTATGCTGGTCTAGTTAAATTTCCCTTTAGCCTTGGGTTTGGATTCTACAGAATTAAATATTCCATTTCAAACCACATATGGTAGTTCAGTGATTTACACCTCATCTAATTTTGCTAGACGTCAGAAGCCCTTTTAATGAGTGCTTGGAGGGTTTCATTCCATTATAGTTCCAAAGAAGCTGATGCTGCATTTTCTTTCAAATTCAAAAATTTACTTGGCTGACATCCAACTTGCAATCAAATAATAATGAATTTTTAAAACAACTCCTTCCCAGGCAGAATCTCCAGAATAAAATGGAAAAAAATTACAAGAACAAATGTGTCAGATTTATGCAACTCTTCACAACAAGTGTCCAGAGGATGAGGCACATTGCTAGAATATATCAGAAATAGAACCAGTGAGATTTGGAATGTTTCTTCATCTAAAAAACTGAAAATAACAACAATTTCCCATGTTCACTGTTCCTGCTGGATTCAAAAGAATAAGCTAAAAGCAAACACAATCTGAAAAAAATATCTATTTAAAACCTCCTATACTGTTTACTCTTCATTGGATTGGACAGAAGGAAAGCACAGTAGAAACCTAAATATAGAAACACAGCCAAGGAAGATAGACAGGATTGGTTTTGAGAAACCATGGCAGAGAACAAACACTAAACAAGAGCTCTGAGTACTGGGCTCCATTCTACTGCTGGTTTTCCATGTGGGCAAGTCAGAGAATTCCATTTATCTGCATTTCATTTCAAAACCTACAACAGCCTTTGCAATGCACCCTTTCTTCTACTCATCCTCCCCCTCTTCTGCCTACCTGTTCTCACAACATCATGTGTGCAAAACCCCCTGCCACCCAAAAAGAAAAGGCACCTCTGTGCATTCCTGTAAGCAAAGCAAAAATATGGACCCATGGATGTTATCCCAGACTGTTTGGAGGACAGTGAGCAGAGGATTTCCCAGTTAGTTTACACCAGGTTTGAATGAGCTCACTTTCCTCTGCCTTTCATCTGATGGTTTGTAAGAGTTCCCTCCCTATTATAAAGATGATTTCCATGAATTAAAACACCATTCTTTATCCCAGTGAAAAGAATATGGCCAGATGGAATATACTTCATGAGTATAATTGATGAGCAGTCTTCCTAGAAAGTTGGGTTGTCAGGACCTGCTGAGGTGGCCAGGTGCTCTTTGTGATGATATTTGTCAACAGCTACCACCAACAGTTAAGAACCAATTATTTATTTATTGTTTTAATACCACAAAGTTCCAAGTATCATCTGATCTGTTAGCTAAATATTTCTATAACAAATATTAACAAAACAACAGACAAAGATCACTCTAGCCAGAATTTAATCAACACCCCACTCTCTGGCATATAAACAAAATCTTGCCATCCCATGCATGCTGCTTTCCTGCTTATTCTGGGAGTAAAAGGACACTAATTTCCCCTTATTCCTTTATGTAAGTCTGTAGGTTAGGTGACAGTTCAACTTTCATACAGAAGCAATTTTTATTTCCTGAAAGACAGGATTATGTCTTTGGATGCAGTGACCCTCCTTCAGATCCTTTTATTTCCATAGAAATACAAAGCTGGAAGGGAGGTCACCTAGCCCTGGCTTTCTCTTTTTTAATCTAAAAGACTCCCTGTTCACACAGTCTTTCTTCAGAGATCATATTTTCTAGACCTCTGACTGGTCTCTCACAACTCCATTCCAAAACCCACTTTGACAGTTATTCCTTTGTACTGAAAGGGAATTGATTCTAAGGCAAAATTAAATTTATTATTTAACTTTACTTTCCCTTTTATCTTTTTCCTTTTCTTTTTTTTTTTTTTTTTTTTTTTTTTTTTTTTTTATTTTTTTCTCTGGTAAATTCACCCACAGTAAA
>VZRX01023821.1:109707-178444 GCA_013398075.1 Notiomystis cincta
TTTTCTTTTTTTTTTTTTTTTTTTTTTTTTTTTTTTTTTTTTTTTCTTTTTTCTTTTTAATTTCTTCTCTGGTAAATGCAACCACAGTAAAGGTTCTCTTCTAGTTATAACATGTCCTAAGTGTCATAACAACTTTTCCCTCAGTTACTGAGCATGATCCCTTTGTAATGTGTGCATAATTTACTAGCACACAACTAACAGACTTAGAGTTTAACATTCATAAACACAGTATTTATTTTGTGAATGGCCCCAAAAGATGTTTTTCATTTTTTCAAAGTGCACTCCTTTACCATGGCCTGGAATTTCCTTCACAGAAAGCACTTTGCAAAGTTTTTTTTCTGTGTTATTACATGCACTAAAGTTTAAGAAATTCAGCAATATAGTTTTTACCATTGGATAACTGAGATAAATATTTTCTTGTGACTGGTTGAAGAGATTAATGCACTGACTCAGTACATTTCTACTATTTCCATGAAATGAATATAGTAATCAGCCCTGGAATTTTCATAAAGATCCTAAAACACAGGGAAAAATTAGGTCACCATGGAATACTGTGATCATTTCTATGCAAATGCTTTGCAGTTCTTTCTGATGCTGCATTTTTTAAGAATGTTATCTTGGAAAGTGCTTGAAAATACTCCTCTTGTGGAGATATTCAGGACACAGTGGCTCTATAGACTTCTTTTATTTAGTGAACATAAAAACCTTCTCTCCTGCAAGGTAAAGATTGGTCTTGTTCTCAGCTGCACAGCTAAGTAGGTGTGGAAGCAATAAATGTTACTGAAGGTCCTGAAGGAAGTCATAGAATGGTTAGGGCTGGGAGGAACCTTAAAAATCGTGTGGTTCCAACCCCTCTGCCATGGGCAGGGGCACCTTCCACTAGACCAGGTGGAAGCAAAAGACAATAGCTGAATTAGGTAGCTGGGTGTGAGGAGAGTTTACTGACACTCCCTTACACTGCCAGGAGCAGCTCTTCCAAAGCAGCACCGTTTTGAGACTCTGCAGAAGTCCACAGGTTCTGCCTGGCTCTCTTTTCATTCTCTGCCTCACTGAAGGAATTTTGTCTCTAAGGCTCTCGAGCTAGAGCTGGATTTTTCACTTTTAGTTTTAATCAAAAGGCATTGGTGCACTTTGTAAATAGCAGAACAATTTTTTACCAGCCTCACTGCAGGAAGTTCATCTTTTCCCTCTTCTTTAAAGTACTTTTTTAGCCTGAAAAAAAAACCCAAACCACCCTCACCCTGTATTTACTGAAATATTTTACCCCCAAAAATTAGTGATGATGAGAAGTTGGTAGTAAATCCAGTGGCAGAGGTTATGTTACTACACATTACAAAAAATGCCAAATGTTGCACCAGGTGGAAACCACCATTCTTTTAAAAGAAAAAGCATATCAGCAGAAGCTCTGTAATGAAATTACTCCTGGAAGTCTGAAGAGTTCAGCTGCTGGCATAGCAGGTTTCCAACATGAGAGGGCTGTCAATTTTTCTTAGATTGAAAGGTATGAACTTGTTACAGATATACTTGTTTCTGATGGGAAATGGAAAATACGAAGGCAGGATTTTAAATGCAACCTACTGGTTTAAAAATGAACACAGGATCTTCTGATGGTTTCACTTTTTTTTTCCAAACTGCTTTTCTTCTGCTTCCAAGACACTCAAGCCAGTGACCTTCCATCTTCTGGAATCAAAGCTGCAGCATCTAACATTGTTGGAAATGAGTACCTGCTTTCTTCAGATTTGAAACCAAAGTTATGATATTCTGACTTTTAAGTAATAGTATAAAATATCCACTTTCAATGCAGTTTACAAGAAAAGCTTTTTAACAAATTACCTGTGCATTTAGGCTTTTTCTGTCTACCTACCAGATAATAAATGCTTAGCACAAGGAGCTCTGCAATCAGCAGCATTGAGCAAATTTGCCCACTTATCTCTCCATGATTCTCTGAACCCGTATTCCTGCATCTGCTGCATTAACAGATTCAGAACCAGTAATGTGGAACAAAACCTGGCTCAATCACTTGCCTCAGAACTATTTTACCAGGAAAAAGAATGAAACAAACCCAACAAACCACAAGCCAGATCAATGCCCCCATGTAATTCAGAATACAGTTGCTGTATCTTCAGTAACAATTGCTAGAACCACTCGGTTAATCAGTCCTAAAAACTGGCAGTCATGCTAGGTAGCCTTGTTTTGTAAATATCCCATATTCTCACTTTGGCACTGGACAGACTCGTTTCAGATACAAAAGCAGTCACACATTTTCCGAGTTGTTGGGAAATAACCCAAGTGAGATTATAAACAATGGAATCTGAGGAACTGGCTCGGTGCCTTTGCAGCGGCTTTGATACGGGCTGTTGGCTCGCTCCACCATTCTGAAAACAGTTAAACATATTTTCCTGGTAGCTATGTTTTTCCATTGTTGTGCTATCCCAGCATGGGATCAAGGCAGAGAGTGACTCTTTCTAGGCAGAAAATAAGATTCTGACCCACCAGAAACTGAGTGTGAGTGTGACAGGAGTACAGAAGAGGGGAGGAGGGAGGGCGTCAGTGGTTCAGTGGCTCCAGAGGTAGAGAAGGTTTAGGTTTTCTCCAGCCCTGGATTTCTTTGGAGCTGGTAGAGTAAGCAATCACTGTTTTGAGGAGCTGTAAAATCACCTGCTTAAATTACTACATGCCTTGGGAGTGAGAAAGAAACTGTAAAGTAAAGAGAGCACCAGACTGGATCTTTGGAAAGGAATATGTGTATGCACTATGGGTATCTTTAGGAAGGCTGCTTTGGGCTAGGAGGAAAGTGAAATTTTCTGGATTCTAGATCCAAAAAATACTGTGACAATTCAAGGGATTATGGCTCCAATTCAGATGAATGGAAACTTCAATGAAATCTGAACCTGAGCTATAAGCAGATATTCAAATTGCTCCTAGTTAAGCAAAGGGTTTAGCTGTTTGTTTAATTTATATCCTGTCAAAATGAAAGAAATTTCATCATATGCTTAAATGCTTTTCTAAATTAGAAATTCACAACCTTTTTCTGGAAACTGATAAGGAATATTTACAATAGCATGGACACACTGCAGCATTTTTCCATATTTCAGTATAGCCACAGATCTACAGCTAGTAAATGCAGTCTTTGACTACTTTTAAAAATTAATTAGTCCTGTGGGAGCTTTATTAATAGTCAGAACTTAATTGCTTTACAATACCTTTCACTCCAATCAAGACCATTTCTAGCAAATTCCTGGACTGTAGCAGTGACAAATCATTCATCCCAGCAGTGAGGGATTATCCAAAACTGTAGCATAGCACTAGAAAAGGTTTTCCTCCAACAGAGTTTATGTTGTGGATTTTGTTACTGTGTTTGCTTCTACCTTACATCACCTTTATGTATGAGAAAAACTGAAGTAAATCAATATTTTCCCTGGTTTGGCTCACTGAATTTAACTACAGCTTGACCTTTCTTGTCCTTGTCAAATCCATTCTGTGCAGTAAGAAGGGAATTCACTTAGTTCTTGCCCATCTGAAGGTAAGATTTTTAACTAGCTGAATAAACAAAATACAGCAGGCAATTTTTTCCCTTCTAGATAACCAATTCTTTTTAAAACTGTCTGTTCTGAGTTTAACATAATGAAATACTTGAAAAATCTGACCTACCACTCACTGCAGTAACTAAGAATCTTTCCTTAACTTCAGTGGCCTTTGGATACTGATCTAAATGAAACACTGGTTTTCTGTTTTAAGACAAATAAGAAAACAGAATTTAAAGGGACACATTGTTTCAAGCAGACACATTCAATTCCTTAGTAACAATTTAAGAAGTCACGAGGGAAATGAGTTTTCACGGTCTCATCATTTCTTTGATGTAAAAGTGCACACTCCATCTTTTTGGCATTTTGTTCAACAGCAGAGCACATGAAAAAAGAGCCCCACTGTGCATAAAGAGAATAAAATATGTTCAAGAAGAAACAGGAAAAGAAATTCAGGTTAATATGAAGGTCAATCTTATCCTGTGTTTCAAATCTGCACTTTGCTGAAATCATAAAGAAAGTGAAAATAAAAAAGCTTCAATCTTCATTGCTGTCATCCCTTAGCTGGAGAAGAATTAAAATCCAAACAGAGATATTTGGCTGATGTGAGAGAGGTAAATTACTATTAGATTTTAAATTATCTGCCCCTGAAATACCAGACCTTATATGGCACACACTGTACTTCATACCAGAAAAAGCCAATGCCTCATTAAGGGTATTAACAAACCCCCAGGGCACTTTTACATTCTGCTCACCTCTTTCTGCACAGAAGGGCAGTGCAGCAGCCCCAGCAGAGCCACAGCCCTGGGCCAGCTTGGACAAACCTCCCACTCCCATCTCTCTGACTGCCCCACTCCAGCTCTGAACTGGACCCCAAGAACCAGCTGGACTCTGATGGGGTCTCTTTGAAGGTCCCTTCCAACCCAACCCATTCTATGAACCCATAACTCAGCACAGGACACTCTCACACTCTCCCAAGCTCAGATATTTTGGATTTGGGGGAAGGTTTTTTACTGAGAAAAAACCCAAACCAATCAAACACCAAAAAAAAACCAAGCAGGAGAGGTTACAACTTGGAGCATGATCTGACAGGGCTGCTGTAGAAATATTTCATCAGCTACTTTAAAATTTAACTGAAAATGGTTTTTTAATGCCAATATTTTATTAATATACTCAGTTAGCTCTCCTTTGCAGGAGAACTGCTAGACAATGACAATGCCTTCTATTTATAACCTATCAGAGCTGAAAGTCAATTCTCTCAATCATGTACTGTGAGTATGTTTTACCAGTAGTGGTGGAAAGAGTGAAAATTGTCTCTTCTGCCTAACTGCATTCTTTTCCTCCTTAAAAGTGAAATATTAATACAAAAAATGGTAGTGACCAATTAAAAAAAAAAAAACCAAACAAACCTATCTTCCAAGTATTAGACTACCTGGGCTGCATTGTATGAGATAAAATCAAGCAGGCATTTGAGGTATTTGAGGTAACACAAGGATGAGGGAAGAGGTTTTCACACAGATAAGAATTTCCTTGTCATTTAAAACTATGAACATGTAACTTGGACATGCTAAGTGGAAGTATCTGGAAAAAACAAGAATAACTGTTACCTGTGATACTCTTTAATGGCTAAATGTTAAGAATTCTAATAGATCAGAGGAAGCTGTTTGGCAGTTTCTTAGAGAGAAGACAGTAAATATAACATATTTTGCTGATGTCTGTGCATATTTACTTTAAGCAGTATTTCCTAGGAATAGCCCATTGAACAGGGAAGCTGGGTTTCCGTGTTCTTTTTCTGCTGTCTAACCATAGCTCTTATCTTCCTTTTCCCTTTTTATACAGTCACCTGGGAAAGAGTTCATAATTCAAAAATTAAGGGCTTCCAATTTTGGTCCTCTATTTTTCTTTCCTGCACTACAGTCTCCCACTATAGTTCAATGGAGGACAAAATGGTCTATTGTTCCACTTTTTAATGGGAGAATCCATCATTAACCAAATTTTAGAAGTTTAACTACTGCTGAAAGCATAGCTTAGGGCACCCTCAGAAGGAAAAAAAGACAGAGAGTTCATAGATGCCTCTATTTTCCACCTCATGGAAAGAGCTGTTTCAGCTCCTACTCGTGGAGTAGGAACCACTTTAAATGGATCTGGAAAGGTGAATAACTGTGTCTGCTTCTACCCCATAGCTGGCCCTACTGTGTCCCAAACAGCCCCCCAGCAGTTAATTAAGAAGAATTATAATGAATATCCCTACCCAATTGCCAAATAGTGGCATTAGTGCAGAGGAGTGAGAAAACACAGCCATGCTGTTTCACGAAAGCCACACTACAGCAACAGTATATGGCTGCTATATTCCTCACCATTTGTTCAGGGGAAAAAACCAAGCAGTGATAGCAGTATTAGGGTTTTTCTAACTCTGATCCAGATGTAAAACACGTTTTATTTAGCCTGCCTGAGGCCAGCAGCTCTCTGTGTGAACACGGAGCTCAGCGCCGTGTTACGTTAGCCTAGAGTAGCTTTGAAATATAATTCTGTTCCCTTTGATTTTTTTTTATTGTGTTAATCTTCCCTGTTTAAAATGGTGGTATTTAACTGGGGGAATTCACCAGCTCAAGTGTTTCATGGGAATATGTTCCCTATTTGGCATCAGCTAAGAAAGAGGCTGATTAAATGCACCACCAGCTTCATGATTTTTAGAAGAGAAGAGGGAATAAGAAAAGTCACAGGTTGAGATAAACAGCAGCATGAGATTACAGCATGAGAAAGAAATTTATTTGGAATAGAAAACAAGGAATAAATATTTTTCTCTCCACCGTGAACAAACTTTATATTTCACTCCTCTGGCCTAGTGCCTTTAGCTCTAATTTTAGGCATCTTGTTCTACTGAATATTTTTGCATAAGAATTATAAAATCTAATGTATTTCCAGTACCAATTTAAAGTTTTTCTTCACACTTTTATCCTTTAGTAATAAGCATAGACCCAAATGTACCTGTTCTACTTTTTGTTCTTCAGCAGCTCAAGTGCAGTTTATACTTTTGCTTGTTCACTCTTCAGTCCCTCAAGCATATTTAAATGATGTAGCTGAGTGGACTCCTTATGAAGAATGTTGAAGCTATTTCTGGACAAAATATTTACTCAGTGACTAGAGAAAATCTTCCCAGTATTTGTATACAAAATATTTGCATGTGAAAGTGGGACATTTAAACTGTGCAGAGATCATATCCCTCCAGATAAAAAATTCATGGGTGCTTTGCAAAAAATATAAACTGGTCCTTCTCTGTAGCTGTATTAAATGCATCTTGTGTAGGGTTACAGGGGTATTAAAAATATGCTCTTTATAACCATGAACACTGGAACTGAAGTGAATAATGGACTTACAAGTGGCTGCAGAATCTGCTGCCTCATCCTGGGAATTGCACCATTATTGATTTGCTGCCCATGAACCCTTCTCCCTTGCCCTTCAACCTGCCTCCACAGTGGCTGCACTCATGAAGGACGTCCAGTTGAGAGCCCCTGATGATCAGGCTGCAACTGCACAGCAGCACTAATATGCAAATGTGTGTTTGTGGGTTTGGGGCACTTTTCTTGTTGTTTTCTAAATAAAAATGCTCTTTAGGATGTCTGTTTTCCATCCATACTCACACTTCCCCCTGCCTTTGGACATTGCAGGGAAGGCAAAGATGCATTAGGCAGCCTGACAGGTTGTTATTCTACTGCCCAGGGTATGTTTCACAGGCCATTTTGGCATTGATTCCTGGCCAAGTTTTGAAGAAGGTCACTGCAAACTACCCCTTTGCTATTACATCACCACAAACTGTGCTGGTTTTGGCTTTGAGACTCACTAGTGGAAGGCAGAGTTGTGCCAAGTGTCAGAGAAAGTGTATTTCTTTAAAGATGATGCTTATCAACAGCACAGCGAGTGCCAGAATTCCTTCTCTACAAAAATAAAGAAAATATCCTGGAAGTGACTGAATACAATTAACAATACCCAAGCAGAACCACTGAAAAGAGTTCCCCAAACCTCCCAATTATAGCACATCTACATCGATTTTGCAAAGCAGATAATAGCTTTTCTCATACTTGTTAAGAAGAAAAATTGTCAAGAACACATGTAACAGTTACTAACATATAAACTGCAATTCTATAATGCTTGTATAATGGTGATGAAAAGTAGAGACACAACTGGCACAGGAGAAAGAAGGAAAACCATCATCTTAAAAGTGGAATTGGTACAAAGCCAAAGAACAATATTATTTTAATAAGAATGCTGAGGAATATCACCCTTCTAGAATTTTGTACAAATTATCTGTCAAACTATTTAGGAGTAGATGTCTTGTCTTAGCTAGAAATATACATTCAGGGGAGAAAAAGCTCCAAGCAGCTGCCAATCCCCTGACTTATTGTCAATCAAATGGCACTATAAATGAGAAAGAGATTATTGTCAGGCCAGCCACAATGAGGAGTTCAAATCACAGTTCCCTGACTTATTGTCAGTCAAATTGTATTATAAACAAGAAAGATATGGCTGTCAAACCAGCCACAATAGGATGGCCCTTAATACATAGTACAAGACAAAGGAAAAAATTCTATCTTACATTTTATAAGAGAAAGTTCATGTGAAGTGGAGAAAATACTGACTCTCGTAAACAGCTTGGTTTCTCCATTTTGGCTTTAAATGTCTCTCCCCTGTGCCAGAAGTAGGTGAAGAAAAGAGGAACCACCTTTCTCACCACTCACCCTGGAGCAGAACCTTGTCCCCACCAGGTGCTGTGGGGAAGAGATTGTTGCATCCACTGCAACCACAAATAGCATCACTAATCTGTCTGCACCCTGGGAATCCTTGACAGGTGGTTCTCAGCCATCTGCATTTCTTTTCTCCCTTTTAAATTCTTCTCCCTCTGCCAGCATGCTGGCCAGATTCTGGCTCTTGTGTGTGCACAGGCTGTCTGGAGAGGAACAGAGCTCTGAGGTCAGGGGAGGGGAACAGATGAGAGTCTCTTGCTTGGGTAATTAGTTCTGATCCTTGCAAGGCGAAGCAGAAATCTGGCGAGCAGGGCTTGTGCACCCAGATGGATGAAGTCTAATTTGGGACTGAAAGAGAAAGAAGAAGCATAAGTGAGATCATAACCAGCATATCCATTCACAGTTTAGTCCATTCACTCTTTCTGCTGTTGTCTTTATTTTTCCTGTATTTATATAGAGATTCCTCTGGGTCACTCTTTCAGCCTCCCTCAATCCTTGTCTTTTCCTAAGATGTTATTTGGCCTGACAGTAATGCTGCCTTTAAAACATTAGTGTAATTGAACAAAAATGTTACATCCCTTCCTTCATACTTAACCTTTAAAGGACACATTTATTCAAAAATACTCAGCAAGGCCCTACTTTTGACTTTCTGGCTGAATACACCCGCAGGATTCCCCAAATTTATCATGAACATAATAATGTAGGAATGAAAAATATGATAATGCTTAGACTTGTTTTACATTTTAGCTGAAAATGCAATGTTCATTTGTGGAAAATGTCAGGATACTCTTTAGATTTTCTATGTTCAGTGCCACAGTTTTCAGAGTTTCCTATATACTAGTTACACAAAGGAAGATGCAGTTTAATCTGGTTTTCAGACAGGGAAAAAAAATGCTTATGATTCAAGACTGGCCTGTGAAACAGGAGGAGTCTTTTACTTGTTGGGCAAGGAGATTGAGATTTATTTCTGCACGGGGAAAGTAGGAGCCCTGTGGCTCTGGGAAAGGATATTTTACTTTAAAATAAACAAACCAACCAACCAAAAAAGTTATGGAAAGAAATTAATTTTGAGGCAAAAGGTCTAGAATTTTAGATGTAATGTTTATGGTATTGCTACAGCTGCAGAGGCTTCAGTAACATAGAAGAGTAGTAAGGTAATTCAGGAGGTTCTGAAGCAAAAGAAGGTTGCTGGGATTAAGGGAAAACCTCTCCTTTGCAGTTTTCTCAGGCTGGAATGTTCTCTCTCCCAGTGTCAGCCACTGTCCTGCACACAGGGCTGAATCATCGTCCAGCCAGAGGCACTGGGTGGGGTTTTCTTCCTGCTAAAGGCAAACTAATTAGTATTTGCAAACTCTTTGCAATCTGCTGGTATCATTGCAACATATCAGCAGTTTAAATACTCAATATTTTAAGTACATGCTGCCAGCCTGATAAATTCAGAGGATTAAATTTGCTTAGAAAACTGAAGTAGTTGCAAATTAATTTAGTATATTTAACCTTCATTTAGGAGAAGGAAAACCCCTTCATTTTCATATTGTAGCTCCATAAGATTTTTATGTGCATACCATTTGTCTGTTCCTAAGTACATAAGAGGTAAGTCATGCTGTTTCTTTGGGCAAGTGGATACATCAGTAAAAATCACAAACCCATTAGATCAACAAGGACTATCTAATTATCATGGGGAAATAAAGCCAATAAATCTATCTGGTATGAATTATAGGCTTATGAAGTCATACATAATGAAATAAATATTTAATTTTTCTGAAATCCAAAATCTCACTTTAGAAACAGGAATATTAAAAATTAATTTCCATTTCTTATGATGGGCACAGTGTGGTTGAGTGGTTTCAGCATGTGCCTGTACTCCCAAGCTCTGCTGAATCCTATTCCTGGTTCTGACAGTGATTCATACCCTGGACCGAGACAAATCATTCAACCTCTCTGTACTCCTTGCCCATCTGTAAAGCTGAGATAATGCTGACCTGCTTCACAGAACCATTAGAAGAATTAAGAAACATCTGTTCTGCATCTTGAAGACATGAAATGCTCTAAAAATGCAAAATACTTTTATTCCAGGGCTGGGAGATTTCTGTGTTGTCACCCAAGTTCTTAGCACCTGGCAGGAGTGATTTCTCCTTCAGGAATTCGGTCAGCTCCCTGTTTCCATAAGATTTATGATTTCTCTCTCCTAACTAATTCTGTCACCATTAAGACAGAGATGTTTACTGTGAGATGGCTCTTCCCTGGAAATAATTGGCAGGCAGTTCCTTGTGGAGGCACAGCAGAGACTCATCCTCTGCAAAAGACTCGAGCCCTGACAAGGCAGGTCCTGCTCTGCCAGCACAGCCTCAGACAGTGCCTTCCTCCTAATTATGGAGAAAACACGAGGGAGAAAGGCCATGGAGGGACAGAACGTTATGCAATGGGAGCACAGTCTAAGAGAGGAAAGGTTTAATAATTAGAAATTTTCCTGTGCATCTGAATAGAAACTGCTTCTCCACGAGGGATGAAAAAGAACCATTTCTTTTCATCAAAAATTTTGCAAGCTGCATGGAATAGTGGGTAGCAAATCTATGAATAAGATTGCAAGATTTGTATTTCAAAACAGAAGCGTAATTGGCTTCCTTTTTAAACAATCACATTTTGTGCTATACTTCATATTCAATATACCCATTCTATGCAACAGACTTCCAAGATTATTTGATTTCTCTCTGCCTGCCTACTCAGACAGTATCTATTTATCTCACTTCAGTATTTATTTACTTTTCTGAAGGAAAATTCAAACAAACTTAGCAATTCCATATTTTTTAATTGATACAATTTCAAGTAAATTCTCTTTATATGCCTGCAATTCCAGTAAAATATTTTAGATCTGTAGGAATGGGCCTTATATTCTAAAGCAGACATTCCTTACAAAAAAATGACAACAACTGCACAGCTGGCAAAAATATTATCTTTTTAATTGACTAGTTAGAAAGAGAAGATTTGCAACTCATTTTCATCAGAAGTGTTTTAGAGGTGGCTTTACATGTCTGCTGTGTTTGAGTGGCATTAGTAATGACCTTTGCATGATTAACTCAAAAGCCTAACCTGGAAAGATAGCCAGCTCTACCTTAATTGCCATTATTATGGTATTCACTTTGGCCTTGAAGCCTTTAGTAGGCTGTAAAATAGTGTCTATTCCAAATAAGCTCTGTTCTCTACTACCTATCCATCTCCCTTATTCACAGCCACAGATTACAAGGGCAGAAGTAATTGCTGTCATCTCACCTCCTCCTTCAGACTGATCTTTTGGATGTCCTTGGTGGTGAGTGTCCTTTAGCCCTCATCAGGCTGTTTGAGCTGAGTTCATCCTTCTAGGAAGTCAGTGGTCTTGAATTAAAGATTTCAAGTGCCCATTCTGCTTTTGGACAAGTTATCTGTTTATCTATCTAATCAGAAGTATTGTTTCTTATTTTCAAGCAACGAGTGGTTTGGCTGGATATTGTTATGCTTTTGTGAGAAAGAGAAAGGAGCTGTCAGTAGGAATGACAAAGTAAGGATTTGTAGGCTGATCAGATCACATGGTAATTTTCTTTTAAAGAGTGAACTAATTAAGCCTGTAAATACGTGGCAGGTTTTCCAAACCTTGAATCATTTTTGTAGCCCTGTAGTGAACCCTCTCCATTCTGTCAGCTTACTTTCTGAAAAACCCTATTTTAAGATGAATTTAATCATTTCACTGCGGCTTCAGCTAGAAGGCAAACGTTTCTAGAAATCATAATTCTCCACTGCTCTCTCTGTAGATATGTAAATCCATGCTCACAGGAGAAAGATAAAGTGACAATACCTGAAATAATAATTTTACCATCCAGCAACCAAACTAATTCCCTTCCACAGACGTCATATGCAGCACTATTTCCAGCAAATAATTGAAAATACACAGGCTAAGCTTTGACCACCCATAACCAAAACTGACCTGGAGCTGTGTGGGCCAGAAAATTGCTTCCAAAACAGTTGTCTCTGCTGCAGCAATATCCTTTCCTTTTAGGCAATTCCCAGCATTTCACCAACACCACCTCAGAATTCACCTAACTGGGGCATTTCAAGTGGGCACACAGGAGTTGTGCTTGGGGATGGAGGATTGTGCTGCCACAGCCCAGGGAGCTCAGCTCTGAGGATGCTGCTGGGCAGTGTTGGAAGAACAGGGCAGCTGGAACCCAGCAGAATCTGGGGAGGATGGGGCAGCCCACTGGAGCACAAGTGTGGGCTGCCAGACCTAACAAGCAAGGAGACATGGTATTATAAAAGTGGTTTTCTTCAGTGCATTAAACATTTTGTGTGCTACTGTCCATATCCATTCCTCTATTGCTACTTGTCTTTGTATTTTGCTCATTCTCAGTGCCAATACAGTGCCCCAAACAAGTCATAATTTCTAAAATATGTAAGTGCTCCAGCTGACCTTAGGAACAGCTATAAAATTGTAATGTAGGGATTTGAAATCGTACAGAACTAGCAATATCTGAGAAGTCCTTCTATTGTTGTTTCTTTCCATTAAGAAAAAAAAAATGCAAAAATATGTTAATTCCCCAGAACAAATTTCACAGCCACTTCACAGGGAATGTGGAGTTCATATGGAAGCCATTCCCAAATGCACCATGATTTCCACCAACAAATATGCTTTAGATAAATTTTGCAATTTCCTTTTGCTCCATTCTCTGGGAGTATTTCAGAGTCTGCCTTGGGCACTGACCCTGACACAAGGGGCTGAATAATGCAGCCCCAATTCATGTCAGAATGTACCTATGCCCTGAACACCCCCACTGCCTTCAATGAGGTCCTGGTGCATCTGAGGCATACTAATATGTGCAAGAGTTGATGACTAACATGAGCATCTGCCTCAAAAATACCACAGCTAGAGCTAAGATATTATTATAGACAGTCTATTGTACTTGCAAAAGACAAGTAAAGGGTTTCTGGTTGAGAATACATGTCAGAAAAATGACATGTTTTCATCACTTCCAGCCATAGTTAAAAGACTCTGAATACATTAACCAGCTGAAGGAAAAATACTTCCAGCTTTTGTGTCACAGTGGGAATCTGTAAATGCAAGTTATGATGTAACAGACAATTACTGTGAATTCAACTGTTCATCATTTCTAAAAGGCCAATGATTTATTTTTTTAATGTACACAGAGGAAGGTGGTATTTTTCACCAAGTTTACAATGCTCCAAGCTAGGGAAGGGAGTTTAAGGTGGGCAGGACTGACTCAGTAACTGCAGCTGAATAGTTATTTAATACAAAGCTTTAGATCATCAGATATCTCACTCGAGTACATGTTCCTGCATCACTTTGCAAACTGATCCAAGTCCCTCTGATGAAAATCTGGTCGATAATTCAGAGTGCCAACTGGCCTGGGATCCTGGGCTTTGCTTGCAATAACTTCTTACCAGTAATAGCTGTTTCTTCTGGTTCCTCTCCTAAATCAGACTTGTTTTTTCCTTCATGCAGAAGGCTTCAGCCATGCTCCAGGGACTGAATTCCAAGAATACACAGATGGTTGTGCTGCCTCTAGGAATGCACAGCATTGTTTCTGAAAGGGATTCCTTGCGCTGGCACCAGCAAGCACCTGGGGATTACTGTTTCCAATAAAGTTTTCCCCTTGCACTCTTTTCTGGCCCAGAATCTCCCCTGTGTGAATGAGTGAGCTCAGGTGGATGAACAGCCAGGTCCTTCTCACTGCCCAGCTCTGGGTTTCTGAATCTTCCCTGAATACAGTCTGGCAGCACCCTTTGCAAAGAGTTCACTGCCTTTTCACTGGATGAGGGAATAAAAGTATAGGGTCCAGCTTTTAGGCAAATCAGACTTTCAAATAAAGTTCTGATAGATTTAAGAACTGAGTGTAATAAACAATGGGCCAGTTGTAAACAACAAATTAAAAAAAAATAAAAAGGAAATTACTTTTTACTTGTAGGAAGAAAAGCAGGAAAGAAAAAAGATAAGGAAATATGTGGCCCTGCAAGGAAAAGGTGTGTGCACCCCTCAGGCTTCTGTGAAAGGCACATCCACAGCCCTGAGTTTGCTGAAATGGCTCAAAGGAAACACAAAGGGATTTGTGCTACAAAAAGTCTGGAAACACGAGTATGTGTATCATCTTCACCCAGGAAGAAAACCAGCAATTTTCAAGTCTATATATAAAGAGAGAGAAAGTAAATGGAAACCTTTACAAAACCAGGTTTGGCCTGTTCCATTTAAATTCTGGCCTGAAAAAAGGGGAACCAGATCCCTGAAAATGTTTCTGCACCTGTGCAGATCCTTATCCATCCTATCCATGTTGGTACAATCCTCTGCTGAGCTTTACCTTCCTGTCACAAATCTCATTTTTCCTCATGCATTTAGAGCAGCACCAATGTCACTATGACATACAAAAAGAAGAAAAAGAAAAATATTAATGTAAATATTGGAGGATGAAGCAGGAGAGCTGGTTATTATTCCCTGCTCCTCTGGTGCCTCTCTGCCCCTCAGGCTCCAGGAAGACTCCTTGGTATCTGTGAAACCTTCAGACAATGTCACGTTGAAAGAAACTAACATATAAGCATAGAGTTAATATTAAATGCCACCAATCACCTTCAATATATTTTAGCACTGTGTTTAGCTGGATGCTTTTTCCATGCTTGAATTATCACAAGCAGGCCCTTGCTCATGCCATCCTTCAGCCAGTCTTTTCTCCTCTTCCACTGCATTCCTGCAACACCCCTGAAAAGGAGGCAAAATTTAGTATAAAATTTGTAATGGCCAAACTAACTGGCATTTCCAGGCTGCCTCAGCTGTCAGTGCCTGTGATGGCAGGGGATGTTTTGCCAACACCACTTCCATGAAAAGATAAATCCACATATATTTAGCCAGGAACAGTGTGGGAGCTGCTTCCCAAAAAAAACACTGAAGATCACTAGTGACATAAGAGTTATCAGAAACATATCCTTTCTATCGTGTCAGATGAAAGAAATAATGAAAATAAAAGGTGCTTTCCCAGAAAGTAAATGTTATAAAGCTGTTTAATTAATATGATGGCTTCGTGGGTGCCATTAAGCATCTCTTTAGGTTAATTTTAGTCTCAGCAGGGGTATGGATAAATAGGAAGTAATTTTACCTTGTTCCAGATATAGCATCATTTTATTAAATCAGAAGGGACTAGGCTCTCCCAGCCATTGCATGAGGTAACAAATTCTCTCTCTGTTTTAGGCATTACAGTAGAATTAAGACCATTATTAAAAACAAAACAAAACAAAAAACCCCAAGAACTAACCAATAAATAATGAAATAGGTTTGTACTGCCCACTTTCACACTGCACACTAAGAAATGTGAGCATTTGAGGCCAAACTTTAGGCCAAAGGGCACTGTCCATCTCTGGAGGAGAATTACATTTCTGACCACTCTCCTGCTCTTAGCCAAAGCCAGATCAGGTCATTTTTATTCAGTCCACAGCAAGCAAGAAAGGACACCAGAAAATACAGTGATTCATCCAAACATGGTGTTTCCAGTGCAGAGCTCTATCAGAGCTTGTTGTCTCCAAATACAGTTTATATATGAAACACAGAGACATCTCTGCTAATGCTCCCACAGTTCTGCTCCCAGCCTTTCCTCAGCAAGCAAGCTTGACATATTCCTGTTATTTCACAGATAAAACTGTATCTTTTAATAAATCCTACAGACTTTTCTATTTTGAGTATTTCTTAAATATGCAGAAACAGAGAGCACCCTTGGTTTTCTCCCAGATTGCCTTTCTAGCAATGAGAGCTATTTTATATGAATTTGCATCAGTAAATAAAACAAGCAAATAAACACTTTACAGAAGTTCAGCAACTGATTTTGACAGAAGTGAAACACTGCAGCTGAAGAGCAGAGTAAATGAGAGGGTACAACCCACCTGACCTCACCTTACACACAGGCTGACAAACAGATTTACTGGGCTTCAAATTTACACATTCATTTTCTGATACTTAGAAGTTTAAATATTTAAATCTGGATTTACTTGTTATCCTAAGCAGCCTCCTGCAGGTTTACAGGCCTAAGTTCTTCAGATCTGCCTAATTCCAGTCTGTCTTTTCCTGACACACTGAAGCAGGTTTTAGCCAACAAATTTGTTTCTGAGCTGTTGCAGCACCTTCAGGCTGTTCTGAAACCGAGTTTGTGGCTCATCCTGGGCAATGCTAAGGAATCTTTAGGGCCCAAACCTCAGTTTCCCCAAGGATTTTTTATATGAAAGTTAAAACATGAATTGAGAAATATGTCCTGTAGCACCTAGGACTTGTTATCTGCCTGTTTCCATTCCCAGAACCACAAGGAAGTGAAAGAGAAAAGTAAAAAATAAATAAATAAATAAATNATCTCCAGCATCTCAAAATTGGAATACAACAGTATAACAAACCATCTCAACACATCAGGAAGAATAAACAGTGTATGAGTTCATCTTAATAACACACTCAGTGTAAGAGACAATGAAGTGATAATAACTTCAGGAATTTGTTTATAACAATCAAAATTAAAAAAGGACAGAGATAAGAGCACAACCTAATACACATTATTAGCATTATCTACAGTCCATGCCAGTCTTAGTTCTGCTAAATGCTTTCTGTGCTCTCTTACTGTCAGGCACTTTTGTGGTATTGGTTTTGTTCCTCTCCCCACTGCAGTGTGAGAGTTTAATATAGAAGATAATATCAGTGTTCAGAGCCCTGCTGCTCTCTCTGAGGGTGTAGCTGCTGTGATAGGATGCTGCTTTCCAGTTCTGAAGGGGGACTCTTTGTGAGCCCCTTCCCAGAATTTCTTCACTCCTTCTCATTGCAAGCAGATCTCAGTGACAGAGCAGCCCCTGCTTACACTCACACACCTCTGGACTGGCCCTGGTCAAGGATCTCTGCCTTGGTCCATCTCTTTGGACTATGCACTGGTTTTCATTCCAATGCTGCACTTGTTTATTCATAAACTTCATTGTGTCTCAGGACATGACAACATCTGAGGGAAAAGAGGGGGAGGCTAATTCCACACCACACCCTAAAGAGCCTTAAAAGTGTCTCTATACGCAATAAAATCTAATTTTTCATCCTGAAAGAATGGCTGCAAGCAAGCCCATACAAGGATGTTGTTGTCAAGCCTCCCATTCAGAGCAGCTTCTTTCTTCCAAGGTTTGAGCCCATTAAAAGAAACACTGAATTTACACCTGAACATGTGTTAGTCAGGTGTTTCTCCTCCTAGACTTACATATATTTTGATCACGTATCACCATGGTGCTGGTTACCAGCAGGGTTACTGGGATAGCTTATTTGTATTGGAGGGAAATGGCAGCTGAGGAAATGAAGAGATGATGCAGGAAGCTATGAATTATTTTAGCATCATTTTAAAATTCTTGCACTGGCAGTTATTAAAAAACAATTATTTTTTTTCCTTCCCACTTTACTCTGCAAGACAGCAAACAGTTTGTGACAGAACCTGAACTCTGTAAATACCACATTACCAAAATTCAGGACCTGCCTCCCCCAGCACAAAGCTTTGATTCTGACACTTGCATGGATGCAAAGCTCCTGCAAACTGAGGACTGAGCAGGGCTGCTGGGTCTCAGCCTGGGCTGCCTGCTCCTGCAGGAGAAGTGCCCTGAGACCCCCCTGCCCACTCAGCACCAGCCAGTCTGACATCTGCCAGGGCAGTTTCCTCTTGCTACTGCCATTATACAGCTATTGCCAAAGCCAAAGTCTTTTACCCATTAAAAATGTCTCATTTCCAGCCTGAGTGTACCTGGGGCTCTTTATCAGCACTCCAGCCAGTGCTGTGATCTCTTCTGCCTCCAATACTTCCTGACATTCCCTGACATTTACTCCTCTGCCCCACAATCCCTTCATGGCTATCATTATTAACATTCCTCTGACTTGATTTCACTAAGGTGGACAATTCATGCTCTCAGGTTTCTGTTTTCTGGGCCCAGGTTTTCTAAGCTGAAGACATATATCTATGTCATGAATTTCTGAGGTGGAATCAATCCCAGTTTTTCAATGTAAAATCTTGCAGGCCAATTTACTGAAGTGTTACACTGTCTGCTGGATGTCTCCTTGAGCACTCAAGTTCAATAGAATTGAAGAAAAGCAATGAGCTCCTCTTGACAAAAGAAACTAATGTTAAGCAAATATTCTTAACAATTTATTGAAACAAGTCCTTGAAAATTAGGTTTAACACCAAGGGGAGCCCAAAGCCTTAGGGAGTTACTTTAAAAATATTAATGGAGGAAAATACAGAATTTTAATGAATATATGCTAAATATCTTATGACTTGAAGCATTTAAGATGCAATTGATCTCACCACAGTGGTGACAAGTTAGGGAGCAGTGAGAACAGAGACTTATCATCAGATAAAAAGCTCAAAACAGAATTACATTCTTTGCTTGTCACCAAAGCACTAATACTGAGAGGGTGTGGGAAGGCAATTTACATACACAATTGGAGCCACATAGCTAATGTACTCTGATTTTTCACTTGAACTACATTTCACTGACAGAAGGGTCTTTACTGCAGCCCATTTAGGAAAAAATGGGTGATTGTGTTCCTCATGCACCATCCCATTTTCTATAGCACTAGAGAATTATTTTGTGTTCTGATGAAAATTGTAAGGTAATCTAATGGAAACTGGCCGTCCCCTGTCTTCTCATCATTTCAAAGCCCCTAAAAATACTATTTACAAAGTATGCAACTGGAAAGCATACACTGAATAATGTATAAAGAACACATTTCTTTGAATTTCATAGCCTTTTGATGGCAAAAACTTGACAGACTGAAGGATGTTATTCTGTCATGTAGCAAGCTAGATGAAGAGATGTGTAAAGTTTTCTTTCTTCCAAGCACATCCATCTTCTGGAAGTAGATACCTAGAAGTGCATTTATGCTACTTTTTTATTGGTTTGGTGGGGATTTGATGGGTTGGGGGTTTTTTGTGGGTTTGTTTTTGGTGGTGGTTGTTTGTTCTTTTTGTTGTTTTTTTAATATCTACATTTGGTAGTCAATTCAAAAATCTTTTCCTGAATGTTAAACTGTCTGCCTAGGATCAGCCCTTCTTCTCTAGCATGTGAGATCCTCTCCTGGAAGACTCATGGATGGCACAACTGGAGGATCTTCTAAATTCCAAGGAACTGTTCTGACTTCCCCATGTGGACCGCGATGCTCCACGGCAACGACTCACCTGCACCTCCTGGGCCCTGGGCCCTGTAGCAAAGGGATTTCCATGGCCAAGGGCAAGGCCATGCCCAGGACCAGGCTGGATGTGCTGGAATCAGCCTGGCACTGAGAAAAACACGCACCCAAAGGGACGAGGAACGTCTGTCCCAGTGCGACCCCTGCACTGGTGGGACAACTTCACTTTCTCATGGATCGATTTTCCTCCTCGCCCTCTCCTTCACAGCCACGAGGCAGGAAAATCTCTTCAGCACATATTGCTGTGCACTGCATTCCACAGTTCCAGGAAATTCCTCAACACTTCTCTCTGTTAACAGGCATACTATTACCTGTGCTTTATTCCCACTGTAAAAATTAGTCACCGTACACCATCTGCTTTCCCCTTTAGTCAGCAGCCAGTACACAGCAGTGTGCACAGAGCATCAGGGCATTCTTTCAGGGTGCAGATACATTTTCAGGGATCATTTTGACTTTTTCATTTGTAGAAAAGCAGATTTCTCCCTCTTCAAGGGTGATTGTTGTGTTGTGCTTTTTCTGAGAAAGCAGAATTATTAATTTAACCCCTGCAGCAGTCTCAGTTACAAAATGCACATTGTATATGAGATATTTAATGTGCACAGCTGGTGTGACCATTTAAAAAAATTAGGAAGAAAATAGCTTCTTGGTTTTCAATTTCTTCCCCAAAAGAATTTAAAAAAGGCACATTTTGTTCTGCTCTAATTAGTATGTGTGCCAGTGCATGACTTCCAAAGCAGGCAGATGCTTTGAATGAAGTGTAATGTAGATTTTCATTAATCTTCTTTGGCACAAGACTTTTCTTCTGCTATGTCTATGCAGGAAGTAATGACTAGAAAAGATGAGCAATCACAGGCATTTCTAACCAACTTAAGCTGGCTTTTATAAAGGGCAAGACAGGGTCATAAAAGAATATGGTTACCTCAGTGTCTGACATCTCTCGGTTTCTGCTTTTTCATAATAATGAAGGGTTGGGGGTAATTCCTTTTTAATTCAAAATATCAAATTCAGATATGGGGACTCTAAAGAAATTAAATATCAATGCACTGACAAATGCATGCATTTCAATCAGTTCTGGGACCAACACAAGAGAAAACCAGATATGTTTTCCTGACGCCAGGCAGAGAATTCAAAATTGCATTTCCTGAAAACACTTTTCTGTTTAAAAAGGAGTAAGGAGAGTTTTTCCATCCTGCTGGAAATGAAAGCCTATCAGCAAACAGTTTTAGAGTAAAGCTGGAATTACTTTCATCTTTTCCCTCCTCATTTGAGGGATATTCTAGATTGCTTTAGATATGGCTAAAGCAGAAAAAAGCTTGAAGTAGACTTTGCACATTTCCTCTTACTAAGCAGCACAGCCAGGTTATGCTACCAAAGACAAAGATCCCACCTTTGGGGAAAGTCCATGTGCCACAATGAGCTTCAGGCTCATTTGCCAGCAGCAAAAACCACTCTCTTGTCAGGAGAAGACTGACATGAAGAGTGAAAGTCAAACATAACTCTGAATTCAGAGATACTCCCTTAACTTTGAGCACATCTGGAGGGCAGGAGTTTTCCACTCCTGTGTTCTCCCATTGAGCATAATTAATTTTTTTAATCTTCTATTATTACCTTTTGCTTTTCTGCAATCTCTTCCATGTCTTCTTCTCTTTCACAAGCCAGTCACTGATTGCCTCTGCACTTCTTCCCCCCACTCATGAGCTTTGCATCTTAGCACTTCCCTACACTTGGAAGAAGAAACTCCACAGATTGCTGGTCCAGACATGAGATTTGGGGATGAACTCCTGAACTGGAATAATGGGACTGGGAAATTCCTGCTCCCTCAGATCAGTGACTTGGGCAAACACTGCTGCTCAGCTCTTTGATTTCCCCTTTGAGAAGGGCCTTTCTCATGATTGTGGGGTCAAAAACACAGCTTCTTACCTGAAAGCCTCAACTTTTCCTCCAACAAGAAACAGGCCCCTAAACACTCTGCTGGATAGTTCTGGGCTAAAGATAGCATGTTTGACAGCTATGCACAAGAGAAATTAAATTAAAGGGGAAAAAAATGTTCCTATAATAACAAAATCATTAATTACACAAATGGATTTCTATTTACAGTGCAAGTGAAATGATGACTTAAGAAGATTACAGAGCAACGTGCAATACAGAACATTGCTTTCAGGAAGAGCATAAGCCAAAAAAAGAATGGAAATTATATGCAATAATTTGAGATAATACACAGGGGATACAAAAGCAAGTTCTAAAAATGGAAGGAAATGTAGCTCTTTCTGACCTCTGTAGAAACAGGCAAAACCATTAAGCAATGGCACAGGACCATTAACATATCCTGAAAAAAAACATTAAAGTAACAGAAAGAGGGAAACCTGGATTTAATCTACTTTAAGTATTACCTTCTACAAAACCCACACAGAATAAAACAACACTTTTTCCCTGGAACAAGAGTGGTGAATATTTTTGCAAAAAGAAAGGAAAGCTATTCTATTTGGGAAAGACACCTGCTTTAGGCTGCAGGTTATGATGGTAGAACTGGGCAAAATGTTAGGTTTCCTAGAAGTAGCAGGATTCAGAGATTTTATAATATAACTTTCATTTTCTGTTTGCAGAGTAGGATCAGTTCAGCTTTTCTTTCTTTTCCTTTATTAGTTAATAAGTACACCTAATTCACTGAAGAAACAAGGTCTCCCTCTGCTCTCAGATTTCCAGCCTTCTGCATGGAACCACCTACTTGTGGCTGACAAAACTGTCAGAGCTCCCTGTGAACACTTGTCTGGATGCACATTGCTCAGCTATAAAACACATCAGGGCTCTTCAGTCTTTGCTTTTCCTTCAATGTGAAATTCTGGAGATGAGGGATAGGCAGGCTGATAAAGGGAAGAGGACTGGCAAGCTGCCTGGCCTCAGATCTCCTCTGTTTCTCTGCCTGTTGGTCTAAACTCTTAAAGATGACACCTCTCTACCTCTCCCCACTGGCAATGCTGCTCCAGGAGCTGAAACATCACTTACTGCCCAGAATTTATAAACACACTGCAAGCTGCATTTTGTGTTAACTCCACTGTCTTGTCAACAGTTTCTGTACCACACACTGAAACTGGGCATGATACCTGTGGGCTCCATCAAATAAAGGATTGAAATTCTAAAAAAAGAGAAAGGAAAAAAGCACTCAGAAGTTGAGGCCCAACTAGAGTTTCTCTGGTTTATTCAAACAGTGAAAATGATCACATTGTACCTTGGTTTGCAGTGCTGTTTTTCCCAGCTGGTCTTGTTGGCATCTGGACACCCTGGCAGAGCCAAGGACAATTTTGATCTCTGCCCTTAAATATTCTGTTTTGGGGCATCCAAGGTTTTCTGTATAATTTTTCATTATGAAACATTGTGTTAACCATTAGTGGTTCATTTTATTGTATCTGTATCTGTTTATCTGTTTGTTTAAAGCAATGATACATCTGTGTGTTACATCAGTTAACATTAAATGTAGATACATAAATCAGCATACAGTCACCAGATTCAACCAAAATAAAGCAACTACTCAAGCTCAGAGAATATATTTAATATCTGAAGAGAAAAGAAGAATCCTCTGCAGGAACAGTTCACAACTTCCCTGTAGGTACCTTCACTGACACCAGTCTCTACTCAAAAAATTACTTTAGGTGACATCCATTTCATAACTTAGGCATTAAAACCCCCCATTTAATGAGAGTAGATGCATGAATATCTACTTTACCTTTAAACTTATTTATAAAACCATTGATTCAGTAGGTTATTCTGGAACAGAACACACTGAGACTGGGTTTCCCTTATTATGGATCTTACCACATTGAAAATGATGCAACAAACTAATTAAAGCAACAATACAGGTTGGTTTTTCTCGAGGTTTGAGCCTCCTATACTTTGATATCTCATAAATAATTACAATAGTGAAAGGACATACATTACTGTGTATCTAAGTGGATGTGGTTATAAAGGAAAAATCTTGCTTTTAAGGCTGACACTGTAACACTGGAGTGGCTCAGATAAATTATATTTTTTTAGCAAAAAAACCCCCAAACCCACTCTACAAATAACCTTTGTTTCATGAAGAAAATATAACATACAACCTTACAGGCAGGAGAGAAATTCATATGAGATAAAAGCTCCAAGGCAGATAAGTCAAGAGAGAAGCAGGGGGATGGGCTGGAAGAGATACTGCCAGTCTGACAGCTCACTTCTTGCAGGAGTATTTTGAATTGTTTCAGTTGTCATCACCTTAAGGAAGTTTTCACTTTGATAGCATAAATATTAAATATTTTTAAAGATGAAAGTGCCAAAGAAACTGTGTGGAATTTCTTTTTCCATATAAAAGCAGCAGTCATTAACTAGACTGCTCATGGGCTACAGAGAGATAAATAAACCTGCACAATGTGACCTTAGAAACAATCAGCTGTGGATTTCATTAATGTAACTCTAAGCTGAGCTCTGAGAGTTTCAGCTCTGACCCTTTTTAATGTCAAGTATTTTGGCTATGAGGCCACCTCAGAGTGCTCCATTTATAAATACCTTTAATGTGCCAAGAAAAAGAGTCAGTCATAACTAAACAAACAATTAAGAGTAACCAAACCACCACAACCAGAAAAAGCCTTCAGATGCCATGTGTTCAGTTATCTGTATTTAAAACTCCATTAGGGAAAAATCTTTTAAAGGCTCAACATAAGTTTCATTTTTAAAGTGATACTTAGGCTGTGCAATAACATTCAGGGCAGCAAATGGTGCCTAATTAAAGGGTGAAAGAGAGTAAATAAATATTCTTCTCTGAAGAGTGCAGTATTTCAGTATCTCAGGGCTTTTTGCAAACAAGTGGGAGATTGAGCACCCATATTCTATTTGAATGTTATTTTCCACCCAAATGCTGATAAAAGACTTAAAAGTGCTTCTTAGACTCCTAAAATGAAGCTGAGGCAGAACATAAAATAAACAGCAGATAAAATTTCTCCCCTGAGAAGAAGAAATGTGTGACTCATTCTCTGAGCCCAGATGCTCCTGAGCAGGAGGATCCTTCCCTGCACACCTTGTGCAAGCTCAGCTCCTTTCTGCTGGGCTCAACTGATGGCACAGTTCAGCTCTGACAAAGAACAGAGTTCCTGAGAAGAGCTCTCCTGGTAAAAAACAAATTGGAGTGTGGGAAGCAAAGGACAGCAAAACAAATGGAGCTGCCAGCATCACAGCTGGGCTCTGGGTGTGAAAGGAAGCAGGGTGGAAGGGAATCCTTGTCCTGGGGGGGAGAAAAAAGCCCAGAAAGAGCATGGGATGGCCCAAAATACAACTTCAGTAGGGTCAGCTCCTACAGCTCAAACTACCTTCCCCAACAACCCCTGAGCACTCCCTGAGCTGCTGATCCTGCTGCCCTCAGTGGTGGAGGAGACTCTGCCTGGGGCAGGATTCAAGGCAGCACAGTGAGGAGTCCCAGAAACACCTCAGGGACAGGTGAGGTGGGAAATGGAGATGGGGGCTGGCACCAGGACCTCAACAGCAGGAGGCAGAGAGGATTCACTCCCCTGCTCCAGCCCCCACCTGAGTGTTGCTGCCCTGAGGAAAAGCCAATGCTCCTTCATTTCTGCCAGAAAAATGGTCCTGGTTTGAGGACAAGAGGGCTGAGGAAAGCTCCCAGCAGAAATCTGAGCACAGAGATTAAAGAAATGGAGGAGCAGTAAGAAACCACACACTTCCCACGTGCTGGTAGCCTTGTTTCTGCAGTCAGATCAGCCAGGAGAAACCCACTGATTTCAATAAAATCATGATTTTGCAAACACTGAGAATGAATAGAAATTGGTTCCGTAAAAATGTAAAAAAAAAAAAAGCAAACTGACAATTTTTATTTCTCAGAGGCAATAAAGTTATATTTCAAGCATAAGAAATGACAATTTATCAAAGCCCCAACCCCAGCTGGAAAATTCGTGACTTCTGGAATACAAACAGTAAAATCCTTAATGAGACAAGTACCACAGCTAGAACTGCTGCTTCAGAAATACCCTAAGCAGCCACACTTACCCAATTAGTGATCTGGCAGGAAAGTGAGCACATTCCCCCATTCAGCTCTACAGAAGAAAAATAAATATTTAATGTATGTAAACTCAGTCACTGACTGATCATTAAACATTACCCTAAAGAAACAGGAATATCTTATATGCTCACACACATTTTTTTCCAGCTTTTCCCCACATCTTTCTGAAGATTAAAGAACTTTTCTAGGATTTAAATTAAGAGCTGCAAGTTTTCATGAAATAGCTTTGTGTGTTTATTGTCTCCACCAGAGTACTGCAAACAATTATACCTAAAATATAATTTATGAGTGAGAAAAAAAAATTGCCTGTGTTGCTGAGCACCCCTACATTTCCTGCAGGGTTTTCTGGGGAGCTGGGAAAAGTATTCTTCTCTTTCTAAAGTGCAGCTTTGCTTTCCAGAGGAAAAGGACCATTTCACTCCCACTGTTTCTGCCCCACACCTCCAGAAGGAGACACCAAGGGCAGTGCTGGGTCAGGGATGTGTGGAGCCAGGTCACCCAGGGAGGGGCAGCTCTGCCCACTCCCACCCAGCAAAGCAGTGGCCAGCCCACAGGGGCTGCAGGAGCTGCCCCTTCCCCACAGGGTGTCAGCTTGCAGGCTGTGGCTGCCTGCTGCACATCTCATTAAATGTCCCCCAGCGCCTCAGAAGTGCTGATCTGTGTGTCAGCTCTGCTCCTCAGGAGAGGAGAGGCTGCATCATTAGTGGCTTTCTGCTACAGAGAGGAAAAAAAGGCTCTAACGCCCCTTCAGCACAGACATGACTCAAAATTCTGAAGTTTCCAGGACACCAGCTTTTCACATCAAGGATGAAAAATGTCTTCCTGGTGAAACAATAAGAAGCACAAAGAAATGGCATCAGGTCAACACATACTCCAGAGGCTGCTCCTGCAACAGCCAGGTACTGTCACTGCCCCTCAGCAGAGCCAGCAGCTCTGCAGCACTGGACTGCCAGGAGCATCCTCTGCCTGCAGATTCTGTCACACCAAGGCCTAAAACCAACAGCTTCGTGCAGACAAAACTGAAATAGAGCTTGATCTTTTATTAATATTTTTGAATGGATATTATCTTCAATGATTAAGTCAAAAAACCCAGTCACTCTCCTGTATCAGGGTGTCCCCATTAAGAAAGACACCCCCTACTGCCACAGCAGCTCTGTGGGGCAGGGCAGCATCCCCACCCCAGCAGCAGCACCACTGCTCTTCACGCTGCAGCAGCTACAATAACTTCCTCACAGCCCCAGGAGAGTTTGCTACTTAAGGCTCTCTTTGTTTCATGCATAACATCCAGAGCATGATGAGCTTTTGATTAATCATATGGTGATTAATTACTTGCACTCTTTCTGGTTGGAATTCAGCATAGCAATCAGCTCCTCATTGAAGTTGGGGGATTACCTGTCAGTGGCTGCACATTCCCCTGCACACTCCTCATGTGTTTGGGTTCTGTTCCTGAAGCACTGAAGAGGCAAAAGTCACCCCGTTAATGCATCAGCACTGCAGCCAGCACCACCCAACAAGAGATATTTTTAACATGCATTAAAATGTAACTGTACTTTTCACCAGTGTTATTGAATCAAGAGGCTGATCCAACAACATTTGTTATAAATAATAAATATATGTGGCCAGACAATGTATTTTCAAAGCAAAGTTGTTTTATATACACAAACATCTATTTTAGATTAAAATATTTCATATTACTGAGCAGAGAGTCGTATGGGTGAAGACAAAAATAAACTTATGTCCAACTTAGACATGCAGTACGTGGGATACACTGCTTGTACCTCAAGCTCAGCTACAGAAGAATTCCCATTTGGCCCAGGGGGGCACAGGCAGAGGGTCACAGGCCCATCCTTCCAAGGAGCAGAGAACTGGCAGCTCCAGGAAGGACAGAGGTTTGTCCCTGCATCAGCCCAGCAGTGCCAGGTCAGACCCAACACAATCAAATCCAATCAGTGGTCTTTGGCCATCCTCCAATAAGTAACCAAAAGACAGAGCCAGCACAGGGAAAATGATGATTAAATTATTGTCCCAGTAGCTTGTGGCTCAGACAGCTCAGGCAGAGGTGGGTAACAGTATTCAGGTAAAGAACCTGCAATCACAACTTTGCCTTTTATGGGTTTCTGGCATTTGCTTAAATCCATTCTTTCTAATTAGCATGTATTTAAATATGCATGAGCCCATCTACACTCTTGCCTTGTCTGGGGCCCTGGGGGTGGCAGAGTGCAGGGTGTCTTCTCCTGTTAGTTTCTGGTAGTAAGTTACCATTTTTGTGAATTACCCGTTAGAAGCAACTCTTCTTTTCTTAGTGTTGAAAAACAAAACCCAAAATGGAGGTTAACCACAAACCTGCTGAATCTATTGTCTGATTGGCACTTTAAAAGAACCACTGCTTTTCACTTCCTCCACTCTCTTTTCCTGGTTTAGGACTGCAGAGCTGGAGACTCTACATCACCACAAAGCTTCTCATTTTTATTTTATTTGCAGGTAAAGCATCCTTGAGTCTTACACAATGACACTTTCCCAGTCTATCCCTGCCTGCTCACTCAGTGCCATTTCCCCAAGATCTGATACAGTATTTGAGCAGAGACATTGCCAGTGTAATTTTAGAAGTTTCCCTGGTAACCACTGCTGACATCTCTAACTCAAAATTTAAGAGTACAGCTCTCTGTAACACCCTTACATGGCAAACTGCCTTGCCTCAGTTCAGCTCAGGAACCTCACAAATGACAATTCAATCCCTTCTGCTGTTCACAGAGTTAAGGTGTGTGCCCACAGACGTTCCTTTCACTCCAGGAAAGCGGCCCCCACCTTCCCCAGTCTGCAGAGAGGGAGAAGGCACAGATGAAACTCTCAGAAAGTGATTCAAAGAAGGGAAAGTGAGACTGGGAAGAGGCAGATGCTGGAGAGAGAGCTGGTAAGAGACACATGGGAAGGGAGGAGCTTTGAAGCAGCAGCATTTAGAAGGCAACAGGAACACCTGAAATTATTGAGCTGACAAGAGAGAACTGAAAACAATGGAAAAAGGGGAAATGGTATTTTTTTAATTGGTCCCTTAGTATATTTTCTGAGGATGCTCATCTTCCTCTCCAGGTCTGGAAGGGAGGTAAAGTGAAAAGAGGGTCACTGTGAGGTGCTTTGAGGGCCCCTTTTGTGCCTCAATGTTTTATCTCTGGGCATGGTTGCTGTCCCTTTAGTGGGTCTTACAGACAGCCAGGCCACATCCCTGTATTGCAAACTGTTTCATGAGTAATTCCTTTAGTGAACAGCTCTCCCATGCTTCTCTAGACCCTGTAGTCCCTTTCTGTGCCCCTACTGCTGTGAGCTTGCCCCACTCCTGCTCATCCCAAGGCTCACCTTGTTCCTATGCCCCTGCCTGTTGCCCAGCAGTGCCCAGGGCCCTGTGAATCCTCTGGAGCAGGGACTGCCTCTTTGGTCTGAGCTTATCCACCATCAACTGCTTTGGAATTCTGGTCCAGAGTGGGCTCTTACTGTTATTTGACCATAGGTCAGGGTGAGGCAAAGGGAAGAATGAATACTGAGAGATGGGAATAAAGAACCACGGGAAAAATCACTTTGCAAAGAGAATATTGCCTCGTCTTCATCCTCCCATTTTCCCAGGTACAGGAGTGCATATTGGAAGGCATCTCTATATATTACACATATTACTACTTTTGTTTTAACTCCTCAGGGGCTGGAGTGCTGTGATTCAGCACATGGTGTTAAAAGGAGATTTCTGGGCACAACCTCACTGCTCTGGACCCCATCTTTCCTCCCATCCTTCTCAGTCAAGTTTCAGCTACTTTGACATAGAATCTCTCTCTATATATATATTTGTGTTTTGCTTATTACAAATGAAGTCCAGTTTCTTGGTTTAGAGCTGACAATGAAGAGAAACAAACAGTAAATAATACAGCTAAGGGCAGGATAATTAAAGAAAATGCTGGAGAATCCCTGTTGATTAACCTGCATTATACAGGAAAACCTAGGGAGTGTGGTGCTCATTAAGGTGTGAGGGAAAATAGACAAAACAAAGGGATAGAGGAAAGGAGAAGTCCAGCTGTTTGGGCCCTTACTACAGCAAAAACAACAAAAAAGCCCTCAAAACCAGAGTCAAACCACAGTGCCAATCAAGGAAAGAAAAAAAAAAAGGAACAACAACAATAAAAAGAATGTGTATAGAAACAGGAGAGTGGGGTGAAGCAGAGACCAGAGAGCTCTAACCCATTAAAAAAGAAAATGCTGAGGTAGGAAACTAAGGCTGCCACTACAGAGGTCACCAGGAAACTGCTGGGGGAGCAGGGGGAGGAGTGAGGGGGGATCCCTGGGACATAATTCACCCTGGAAGGGTCAAAGATAGTTACTGCCAAAGCAGGTTAGCTATAATTAGTGCATGGGAACAGACAGTAAAAGGATTGTGATGCTAATGTCTGGGATTTTCAAAAGTATTCAGAAAGCTTTTTGTTCTCCACCACTTGAAGCCCCTCAATGTCTTTGCATCCCAGGTTATTGATAGTTTCAACTACAATTCCAAATGCAGGAGGGGCACAGAACTGATCATCTTTTGCTGCTGTAGCTGAGCTCACCAGCCCTTCAGAGTGAGAAGCAGGCAACGTCTTCACGGATGAACATCTCCCCTCTAAAACTTCTGAGCCATGTACCACAGCCCCAAGCTTTCAGCATTCTCTCAGAACCCTTTAACATGTTTTTTCTTAAATGACTAGAGGTGAAAATGTGCCTTCCACTCTTATTATTACATTACTGCTCCTTCTTTCCCTCCACTCCTTTATTTTCTAACTGCTTTAACATGTTTGAGAACAAGCAGTGCATGAGAGTGCAACTCGCACTTCAACAGACATCCATAAATTTAGACTTGAATTACACTGCTGGTGCCATGCTGTGCAGCTGCTGGGAGGAAACTAGGCCAGCATAGAGCAGTTACTGACAGAAGATTTCCCAGTAATGGTACTGTTAGGTACAATTCAAGGGTCAGCATCTCCACTTTCCAAATACCTGTGAGGAGGCACAAACCCCCCTCAGTGTAGCTGCATTCCAGTACTGCATAAAATAAAAACCAAACAATTTATGTTTCGGAAAATCTAGACTCATCACCTGAATTTCATGGGATGCAACTCCCTCTGTGGCTACAAAACCACAAACATGCTCACAAGCATATGAAAACCCCAAATTTTACTTTCTGCAGTTCCTACACTATTGGACATCTCTCCCCTTCCTCCTGCACTGCCCTAAAACCAAACATAACCTTGCTACAGCATCTGACAGGGCTAAGGGAGCCACAGGTTAGGACCTGAACTGAAAGAGATCTAAGCTAGACTGACTTTTTAACTCTGCTTGCAGGTATCATCTGCAGAGTCTAAATTGAGTTTTCCTAACAGAAGACACGATCCTGCAATCTGGCAGTGAATTTAGAAGAATTTTGGCTTTTCCCCCAGGATAATGGATAAACTTGCTCCAGGTCTTCAATCTCTGTCTGTGGCAGGGACAAGGCAGGAACAGGTCCTCAGGGTCCTCAGATCAGATCCCATCAGGAACCATACATGAGGATGGCAAGGACCAAAGAACAAATTTCCAGCCATGAAGTTTCTGGTCCATATTCTGATGAGTGGAATCTGCAGCTGCTGATGGAACAGCTCTGAGATTTACCCTTCATCACCAGCACATTTCCATAATTTCTTAACCTTTTCTTACCGAGCCTGATGCTCCAGGGCATCACAGCTCCTATAGCTCTTCTTCAACATTGCATAAAATGCAGGTGATTTCAAGGTTGTGGATGAGCTGCTCTGTCAGGGCAGCAAGGGCAGCACAAGCAAGGACTGAGTGATAGAGTTTGTTCCTGTTTCCCCTTCAGAGCTGGGAATTACTCAGTGTCTTCCCACCCTAGGAGCCTGCCACCCCAGAAACCTGCCACAGCCCCTGCCAAGCTGGCCCAGGCTGCAGAGGTGCCCCTGCAGAGCTGTTTCGTGCAGGTACGAGGCAGGATTTTAAACAACACGGTCCTTCACTATCCTTCCTCGCTGCTCAGCAGAATTTGCTACCTGCTAATCACGAGCTGATTATAAGGTTTTCCTTAGGCTGCTGGAAAGCCCAGCAGTGTAAGTGGGCCGTTTTTCAGTGCTCATTAGGCACACTCAGAGCCAAGCATCCCAGCAGGACCCAAGCAGAGGCGGGACTGCAGATGCGGGGTTTGCCCGCGTTCTGCAGCTGCAGAGCTGAGGGCGCCTCCACCCAGCGGCTCCCAGGTGTCCCCAGCCCCGGCCTGGCCCGCAGCTCACCTTGCCAAGGACAGGGAGGCTGTGCAGGCACCTGGGGACCGAGCAGAGAGGGAGGGAAGGCGCAGCTCCATCGCACCCACGGTCTGTGCGCAGCCAGTGTGACACAAAGCTCAGCCGCAGCTTCGCTGGCCCAAGAGCTGCTCCTGCTCACGGATCCACCAGCAGCACATCCACATCGAGCCCACGAGCATAAATCCATTCGTGTTACGGTGCTCCTAAAACCCAGAATGCAAGATGGGCTTTTGTTACCCGCACTGGGAAGCTGTTTTGTTATAAATCTCTTCAAACCAAAGCAGCAGGTAAAGGGAGGGCAGAGGAAGAGCAGTCAGGAGAGGTTAAGGTCAGTGAGACCCAGGACCCTCTACTGCTCACCAACCTTCTCCTAACTTATTCTTTTCTCAGAGAAGATCTGTCAGTGCCTTACCACTTAACTGAGGTGGAACCTTTAATTAACATTTGCAAATTATTTTCATACCCCCAGGTAAGAGGTGCAATACAAATTTGTGGCATTATAAAAGAACAGCCCTTACGCCTGAACTCCTTTAGTAGTGCAGAGGAAAAGGAATTACTTTGAGAATAAAGAAAATAATAAAAGCCAGGCTTTGAAATGCCACCTGCATTTTTGACCTCAGAAATATATAAGGATATTTAGCTGGGACATTTAAAGAATGCCAGAGCCTTCCATGTTAGCTTTACCTTTACCCAGAACAGGACAGAGGTCATTGTTCATTGCATCAGAAGACGACTTGTTAAAGTGCAAAACCCTTCTCAGAAAGCACTGTGCTTTGAACAGAACATCCTCGATTACCTTTTAAAGTCTCCAGTTAAACAGGATTGCAGATAACAGGTTCTGGCAACCAGCAAAGCCAAAGGACAGGCTGATTTAAAGTGACTCTGAACAGCGACCTGCAGAGATCAGCCCACAGTCAGAAGAGATTCCTGCGGGCACTGGGCTTTCTTTTTGAACTGGGTTTGAACTAGCAGCTAATGGGGGAGCTTTCCTGCATTCCTCCTTTGTAACTAGTGCAAGCAAATGGGAGACAATGACAAATGACATTCAACTGTAACATCTTCTCTCTGTATTATTATTAAAAAATGGCTTTTGTGAATGCCTTTGGGGTTCCACAGTCTCCAGGGCAGATTTCTGCTCTACATCACACAAGTATAAATCTGGAATAATGTCAGTGAAGTCAAAGGAAGTATTTGGGCATTACACAGACAATTTTGAACAGAACTGGTTAAGACTGATCTAATTACAAGAAGGGACAAGCAGATATTTTACTATTAGTTAAGGGGTGAGGGGAGCACAGCAGGTTGCATGTGTTGTTTTGATCAAATTTGGCTTTATCACATGCAAGCTGGAGGCTTTAGGGCACATAAAACAACTCCCCAAAATATTAAAAAATAGTTTTATACATTTTATACATTTTTTGCATTTCCTGCCCTAAGGTACCAGTTTATATTTCCAATAACCATATGCACATGAATCCTAAATTATATGGCAAGCAGAATTTCAGTGCAGCTGAACAAGCCATGATCCAGGTAACTGCTAATCTCAGATTGACTAAGAGATCTGCTGAGTTTAATTGCTGTTAAGAGTTCAGACCCATAAACATGGATGTTTATTTCCTCTCCTCATGATTTGTCTGGCTTCCTATTTAAACTGGGAAACATATGGAGAGGTAAAACATCATCTGCCATGGTACACACACTGTCTGGAAAGGAACTGGAATGTTTCACATTAATGCTGTCTCATTCACAAGCCAGATCCAATTCTAAGTGAACTAAAATCCTCAATAATTGCCTTAAAGCCCTGCTTGACGCCCTTGTGATGAGTCAACAGTCCCGAGTCTACCATTTGCTTATGAAATTAAAGCATAATAACACCTACATTTCCTGGACTCATCCTCTGTGAAGCATAACTGGGCAAATGAAAAACTTTCAGATGTGCAAGACAAGCAGGTAAGTATTAAATAATACTCAAAAGTGCCTTTACATGACACAGCCTTATGACACTGACAGTTCTATAATCAGCAGTAACAGCTCTGACCTGGAGAATTTCTGTGAATTTGCAGCTTCTTTTCATTCTACTTTCAGCCTGCAATAGACTGCATAGACTTGTGTAGGGGTGAACACCCAAAGCTGACTAAATTCCAATAAAATAGAGTTTTAAAGGAAAAAAAAGAGAAAAATTTCCCTCCTCCTCCCATTTTTTCCCTGCACACCTGATGCCTTCTCCATCTTGTGCTCCTCAATACGATGCATCTTTGCTACAGAGTTAATTTTGATCACTTGCACTCAGCCAGCTGTGTGGCAGCTTTCAAGCCTTGATGCACCAGGCTGTAACTTTGACAGAGCAGCCAACAAACTGACCAAGTTGGCATGACAGAAACACAAGCTCAAATTAAATACTGTTGACTTAGCAGGAGCCTGTGAGGAGCAACCCCTGAGCTGGCAGTCAGAACCCACTGACCAGAATATTCAACAGCTTGTCTAAGAATCCTCCTCTCTAAACAGACATTAATCCCTGCTTTGGAAAAGTTCCCTGCTAACCCAGAGAGATTACTGACAGGTTTATTTTCCAAAGAAAACATTTCAAAATACGAATATTTTTTCCTCTTTCGAATCATTCTTGATACTCACTCTCTTTTTGAAGATTTTTATACTCATTAAAATAACAAGATCAGCTGTGCTTGGTTGAAGTTCTCTGTATTCACCATTCAGTTCCTCAGCTTACCCTGGAGTCACTACAGACAGTGGATTTTAAAGGCAAGAATCAGGTCTCTCTCTGCATACACTGGGATGCACACAGAATGGGGTTAAATTATAATTATTGCAGTAATTAAAGTAATCCCCCATAATGAGAGAACATCCCAGGAAATGAAATAAGCTGACACATCACAAAGTTTCTTATTCTTTTATGCAAATGAATTCAGGTAAGCATAGCCTAAAATTCCTTCATTGTGGGCACACATCTGGTATTTCATCAGTTTTGAGAAATAAAGTGTTTTCTTCCCTTGGCTGCAGCTCCTCACTGGTCTCTCTGGGTCAAATAAATCTCCAGAATGGAAGATGAAGCCTGTGGCTTGGGTTATATATAATAGAAGAGTCACTGGGTTGACCTTACCTCCAAACAAACACTGAAAAGATATTTTTCTCACTGAAGGATAAAATACACTAACGTGGAGGCTGAAGATTTCTTCTTCTTCCCAGCTGCCCCCTTCCCTTCAAATGCCTCTGCCTTCATGAGTAATGACTCTGCATCCCACAGGACAGAGCCACAGGGCCCCCCACTCCTCCAGAGCTGCTCCTTGGGAAGTGCACTGGAATTCACTGGAAAGGAAGTTTGAATTTCAGCTTTGCTCTCTACCTATTGCATTTTACTGAAGGATTTACACATACATAAATTCTGCCAGAAAATAAACAAATGCTGTAACAGTTGAGCTTCCCAAAACCTGTTTGACTGGATACCAATAATCCCCCTTTCCTGAGAGCACCCTTACATTGCTGAGAAAGAACAAAGCCAGGTGCTATAAAAACACCTCGAAGCCCATTTGTTTGCAGCCTTGTACCACACCAGTGTTTTCAGACACCAGCCATTTTTCTTGATTTACCAAGACCTCTCAGGTGTTTCTGCCACTCAACAATTACTTGCTCCTGGCCATTTTCTTTCTCCCTTCCAGACCAGTCAGCAGCATCCCTAAGCTGTAACTTTGCTTTATAGCCTCGGGCCAGCTGTGAAACCAGCACATTGCTGAAGTGAGAGAAGAATGATTCCAGGGTACCAAGGAGCAGAAGGGCTTGGGAAAAGCTGTCCAACTCTGCAAAAAAACCCCAAGCATGCACATGTTCCAGAAGTGATGGGAGAAAGGTGTGATTTTCTTAGACAGGGAGAGATTCATGGGATACTCTCTCTTATTGCCAGGTTTACCTGGCACAAAGTAGAAAGTCTGTGCCTGAAACAGAGGAGATGCTGCCATGCATTCCCTTTTTTTGTTTAACTAAACAAGTGAAAACTAAAACAATGGAGTGTCAGAGATGCTCTCTGAATCACATCTGGTGTGTACAGAACAGAGTGAACAGCAGGGATTTCAAGAGCTGACCAAAGGGCTCGAAAAACAGCCTTGGAATGTGAGAGCCAAACAAAATCAGTGAGGTCCTTTAGCGAAGGAGAGGTGGAGAGTTCACCCAATTACTTTGATAATCCCACAGAGAAGTGGTGGGAGCTTTACTCCTGTGATCCAACAGCTGGATCCTCTTCTACAAGATGCACTTCCTTGGGAAATCTCTCTGGTGTGGTGTGTTCAGGATCAAAATGCAGATTCACGGGACAGGCAATCCTGCTGAGTTTTCTGGCTCTTTGCACCCATGAAACATGCTCTGCTTCCAGAAAATTTCATCTCCTGAAATCCTAATCATTGCCTTCTCTGTGGCAAGATGGCTTATTTCTGGGTCACTTCTAGAAAATTCTGAAGAACCAACTTGGATTTGTTAAGGCAAGGGAGCAAAATGGGGATGTGCACTCCCTATTTCCACTGATGGAAAGGAATGGCTGAACAGCAGCTTGGATTGCATGACTGTGCTCCTTCCAGTAATTAACATCTATGGTACAGCAAAAAAAAAACAGACCAAACTGGTGCAGGAATATGGGACACAATTCAATAAAAATGTTCTTAACTCTAGAACAGATCACCAACACACACAAATAGGTTTTTCCACTCTGCACAGCCTTTAATAGTGCTCCCGAGAGAAATTAATTTCCTAGATAAACACAGGGTTTTTTTAAAAAAATAACACTAATTCCATTCTGACAATTTCTGTGTGTTTAAGTAGAAAATGGAGCTGCTACGTATTCATTAGACATAGAACAACTCTAAGTGTTGTGCCACACCATTAATATTTATTTTAGTCTTTTTTTTCTCCTGTAAGAAGCAATACAATTTTTCAAACCATCAGTTCGCATTACTACAATGGAAAAAAAAAACCAAAACATGATAGGTGAAAATGAAACACACAAGGCTTTAATTCAGTGAGTAATAACTTACATAATTTAATAAAACAGGACAGGAGTCCTCTCACTGAGGTCAAAAGAAATAATCACATGCTTTAAGTTAGCTCTGTACCCACAGCCCTCACTGCCATTTCCCACTGATTCTTACTTGGAGGGAGGATTACTGGAAAATTGTTGTCCCCTGCTGCTCTCCTGATCTTTTGCTGGAGGTTATCAGGACAACAGAATGACACACAGGGTCTTCTCCCAACATTCTGCTTTATTTGCACCAGCAACACGTTACACACAGCCCCTGACTGGGACAGATGAGGTGAACACTCGCTTGCTTCTGCTGGCGCCACGCCGTCCTTGGGAATGCTAACTAGAAAATGAAGAGGTTAAAGGCAGGAATGTCTCTGTGTATGCAGCAGCTGGGGGAAATTAATCACCTGGACAAGAAATCAAGAGTCTACCAGTGCCCTTTGTGAAATTAAGAGTATAAAGTAAGAAACTGTGCACAAAGCAGTGCAGCACAGCAGCAGCGAGGTTTAACACAGCCTGGATAATATTTTACCAAAAGAGCAATCTGCATAGCAAAGATTGCTGAGAATTAGTCCTGTTTTCTAAACACATTTAGTGTTTGTACACAATGCTGCATTCCCACTGGGAATGCCTACCATGTACCTGCAGAAAGTGAAAGAGTTTTGTGATCCCTAGGACAGCCAGCTGCGGGAAATGATTTACTATGAACACACCACTCACAGAAGTAAGTTATGCCAAGGATTTACTGCAATTCCACATAAGCAAAACAAAACACTGTCTTTTGAAGGGCATCACAGTAAACTATCTTTTCAGCTGCTGAAATGAAAATAAATGCCTTTTTTCACATCAGCACATAGTAACAATCTCTCAAGCATTTCCACATAAAAGCTTCTTAAGCTTTGAAATGGCATATTTAAGCTAATTGTTCTATGTGCTAAAAGAAACAAGAAAAGGCAGTAAAAATTGTGTTTCTTCTCTTTATTTTTTCTCCATTTTAACACTTGATGTCTTTTCTTACATAATTACCAAACCTGAGTTCATCTACTTTAAAAATATAAGAACTGAAATATGCATTTACCTTTTGCCATTCCTTTTCTCCCCTCCTCCTTTTAAGCTGTAAAATCATGTTCTGAAGCCACTAAAAGTAGCGTGACATCTGTGAAATGATGCATTTTGTTTCTAATGCATGCACTCAGCTGCAGATCTGACTTTGAAGTACTTAATTCTGAAATATCTAAATAATCCCATGTCCCAGGGAAATGGCACTAAAGCATTCAGAACCACGTCTTTCTTACAAAAGGGTCACACCTCATCCTTTTCAGTTCTGCTTTGCTACCAGCATTCCTGTCTCCCAAAAACCACACAGCCTCTTTGCTCCACACTGCCCCAAGGCTCACATGTACCCAGAAAGGAATTCAAAAGACAGGAAGAGAAGAGTTTTAGGATGAACTGTCTCAGACAGTAGATAAGGTAATGGGATGCAGGGTGGGAAGGCCAGACAGAGAACTGTAACCTAAAATGAATACATCTGGTAAGAAGAAGGTTATTTTGTTTATATTTCAACTTCCATTGCCTCATTTCTTGTCCTCCTCATTCTGTTCCTACTGACTTCTGGGGCAAGCCACACAATCCCCCTTGGAGGCCAGAGTCAGAGCAGAGGATGGCTCCAGCATCCACAACACACAAAGCAATGTGACATGGAGAGGTTGGGGAGAGGCTGCAGCTTTGAGAGAGAGGTGAGGAGGGATGAGGACAGAAGTCCCAGACATTCACACCTGTACCAAAAACATCAGGTGTTTCTCAGGCAGCCATGCTAGGACTTCCTCTGAACAATGGCATTGTCTCCAACACTTCCCCAAAAAGAGAACTGGAAAATATGGGGTTTTTTTCTTGCAATATAGTCCTTTTTTTCTTGAGCACTGCAACCACCCACTCCCAATTACCAACTTCTTGCTTTGTGTGTTTACAGCTGTATGATCATAGCAACTGATGGCAAAGACAGAGATGTGGCATCTCCTCACCCCGAGGAGATAAGCACATGATAAACTTGCTTGCCTCACATGTCTTCAACTATTGGTGATTTACTTAATCTCACAAAGAAGAGAATTGAACCCATGGCTATTAGAAACAATGACTGCTTTTTAATAGAGACAATGATTTTGCCCAGGCTGGCTGAATCCATTCACTGTCTGTGATTTCCCTGTGGCTGTATATTGCAGTCACACCCTCACACACACACGCTCTCACTTTGCTTCTGTCAGGCCTTTTTAATAAAATTAGCACCACTGCAAACTCACTCCTTGACTCTGCCAAGCAAACAGCATGACCCTACTCAGTAGAGCTGGAGAGCCATTCATGCCCAGAGTAGCAAATTCATCATCTATTAAAATGAAAAATATAAGGTATCCCAAAACTGGGGGAGTTATTCAAAGTTTTACTCTGCTGGCAGCAGAAATGTATTATGAAGTGAAAACTACCATTTAAATAAGGAAGAAAGACAGCCAGCTAGGCAGACATTAAAGGGAGACAAATTCTGAAGCCCTTGTCAAACTCACTGAAGCAGCAGCAGCAGCACTGGAGCACTCAGGGCCAGGCTAAGGTACCACACTTGCATGGACTAAAGACAGCAAGTCCACATTGAAGACAGACAATAGTTAGCTCAAAAGGCAGGACACGCTTTTGCATCAGGATTTTCACCATGAACAACGCTCATTAAAATGAGACAAATCTTTCAATCTGTGTCACGGGTACATTTTAAATGGGAAATCACAGATATGCACATTTTCTGGCTAGAGTACCATAAAATTCCTATTAACTACCATTAGCTTCAGCTGGGATCTCAGTACTCACTCTTCCAGTAGTCTCAGAAATATTGTATACACACTTCCCTCTTTAATGCTGATATCATGACTGTCAGTAACCAAGATCCAGGATCATGGGGTATTTTCTAACAAGAATACATTTGCTGTGGATACAGCCCAGTTCTGAGGTCTGGCAGCTCTGGGGTGAGCACGTTAATAAGAATACAGAAGTTAATATGAGTATTTCCCTAGGTTCCCAAGGGAATGTAACACCTCCAAATCTGGATAGTTTCAAGACACTGGGTTAAACAGTTATTAAAACATATCTAAAAAGGCTATTCCTGAACTTTTCAGCAGCTTCCCAGTTACTATTCACTGGAACTACAGGCTCAGGGCCCAGAGAGAACCATTAAAGCATGGGGGAACTTAGAAAAAAGCATTCAAGTGAGGCCCAGCACACAGGAAAAACTCTGGGAAGTAGCCAGGAGTCTGGATGTTTGAACAGACAGCTCAAGGTTTTGGGAATGGAATGGGGGCGACACTCATCAATGCTTATTGCAGAATGTGTTCATGGCTTTACTGCACTCTTCACACTGTGTTTTCCAAGAACACTTCCTGCTGCCTGCCATGGGTGTGTCCAGCCACTCACAGCTGCTACCCAGCTCCTAAGGGCAACACCTTCTGTAGTCCAATACAAGTTATGTGGGGAGAAGTTTATCTTTACTTTGAGATACAGAAATTCTGCCTTAATTTCTGAGGCACTGGGGAAGGTGAGAGGCATTCCAGGAAAAAAGGCTAAAGCTGGTGAAGTGGGGGACTTGGCACTGCTGAAGTACTGGTCAGGCCTGATGGTCTTTTCCAACCTGAAAGATTCTGTGCAGATTCCTGAACAGGAACTGAATTCCATCTCTCCCCATGCCTTCCATATGCACCAGGACTTGCAGCCTAATCCAGAACTTGTTGATGTCCACAAGATGCTTTTTTTAATTGCCATTTCATTCCTCTCCAGTGACTAAACTATGGAACAGACCCATCTTATCAGGATCACAGATCTGTTAGCAATAATTACAACAGACCAGTAACAAGATAACCAAAAAGCTGATGTAAATAGATTCTCCTTCTGAAACTAAAAATATCAGGGGCTCTTAAATGGAATAGCAAGAAAGGCTTGGTGAGCATTAAACAAACAGATGAGATTAAGAATGTGTTAGACACTTACAACACTGTATCCAAATGTACCCTATTAATAGAGAGAGATTTCTCAATTGCACTGATTTCTAAAGAAACAAATCCCTGAAGATGAAAGAAGCAGACTAATAGAATTATATCTACTGTGCTATTTTTCAAAAATTAGGAAGATAAGTAAAATGACAACCACTGGGATAACAAATTAGGAAAATACAGATTCGGACAATAAGAGAAGCTGTGTTTCAATTAAAGTCTTTGATCATTCAAGATAAATATATTGGAAAATAAAATTTTCTTCTTTAATTTTTTTTTAGGAAATACTCTCTTTCTTCTCCATTTCTACCCAAAGTACCAGAAAACCCACCCCAGAAAGAAACAAAAATCTCCCACTGTTACCTCACTGGACACAAGCTTTTCTCCCATTCCTGAAATCAAAATTTCTTGTATCCATCTTGTTATTTCATACATATTGTACTTTAAATATGCTGCTGCTTATAGTGCTCTAACATTTCAACTTGCTTGTGCTACTTTCAACATTTCCTTTAATTTCTTTATTAGAATATACAAAGGAAGAAAACTGTTTACTAAATAAAACAAAGTCTATCTTCCCTCTAAACAAAACTTTCATTAATCTTGCATAGATTTCAGTTCCTTATTGTATAGAAAACAAAAATAAATCCTATCAATGTCTGGAAAGGTATCCTGCAACGATATTTATTTAATTTCTTAGACTGAAAGTCTTTGGAACCACCACTTCATCTAACACCCTTTTGTAAGGCACACAAAGAGATCAGTTATCTTCAGAGATTGTTTATACTTAAAACTATTCCCTTAGGCTGATATTTCAGACTTAACATAAAATATCAACATCTTCATGTACTGCATTCTAGGAACATTTGACTGGAAGAACAATCTGCATAGGAAAAACTGTGATAAAATGGATATATCCTGAAATGGATTTCAAGAATGCAAATTACCACACCACATTCTTGTGTCTTTCAAGCCATGACAGACTTGTCACCATGATATTTCAGGACTTTATTACCAGCTGCAAAGAAAAAGAAAATCTTTTTGGAGCACATTTAAGAGACATTATTGTATATAATTTTTTTATTGATGAATTCACAACAGCAGCCATATTGCACCCTGAAAGTTCTTTAAAAGTTCATAAAAATTTGGCATCAGTTGCAGTGTGCAAGAAGGAAAATAAACCATCAAGAAACTGTTAGCTCTGGCTATTTTCAGTGCACATTCTAACCCCAGGAAACAAAAGAACCATTTCTCTCGTACTGCAGCTTGTCACCTTCCCAGTAGAGACTTGTAGATTTACACAGGAGGCGAGACAATCCCAATCCAATCTTAAAACATCTCAATCATTCGGTCTTTTGCCTTGACCCAACTTATCACTTATCCTCACAGACCACAGCGGTTTCACCAGGATGCTCTGTCTTCAATTTTTTCCGAGCTGGCTCTCCCAGGAGCAGGGCTGTGCAGTGCTCCAAGGACCGAGCAATGTCATCAATTGTCCACTGGTCCTCGTGCAGGGCGTGCTCCTCCAGCGTGAACGGCCCCTGCTTGGTGCGCGTCAGCTCCTGCACCGTGGCGCACGTGGAGAGCTCTGCAGCAAAGGAGCAAAGAGGCACTGGACAACCTACATGGACAAGCTTTCAAAGCCTAAGCACTTCCAGCTCACTTAAAATGTATTTTTATATGTAGCCTTTTACATGATTCTGCTTTGTTTGACAAGGAAGGTCGTGAAGATTTATCACTCGTTTATATTCTCTTAAATCTGACTCAAGGAAGTCCTTTGATTTCAAAAGCTGTCCAGTGTAGCAAAGAGTTCAGAATCTGACAGAAAGCTGTCAAGAATTTTGCCAGATTTAGATCAGAATGGAAAGTGAGGAAATAATGTCCTAAGATGTAAGCAGAACATTCTGCATTCTCAAGTGACCGTGAACTATTTTTCCACATATTTTGAGGCCTTAGCACTTCTTGCCTTCAAGATGAATTTTTAACATTTTTATCCTGTGCTGCCTATCAGGATAATAAAAACTAAGATAAGGAAAAAGAAAAAATATATACAAATGCTCTCCTATAAATACCAGCAGGACATGATTACATATCAAGAGGCTACAAAATGTAACAGGCAACTAGAGCTGACTTGTAAGCACACAGGTACACTAAAATATTCTCTCCCATCCTTTCTGATGCAGGAAGATTTTCATTTAATTTCCAGTTTTTGAAAAGAAGCCAGTTGTGGACAGACTTTATCTTGGTTTGTCATTAAAGGGCTAAACATAAGCCAGGAGGCTCAAAAGGCAGTAACAGAAACTTCAACTTGCCTAAGCACAAATAACAACATTCAAATTCATAGGGTTATCTCACATTACTTGCCTTCCTGCAAATGTATCATTTAAAAAAAAAAAGTTTGAAATGGATTATCTGTTCTCCATCATGCAGTTTGATAGATACAGAGCACAAGACAAATAACCCTGTGGGAAAGCAAAACTATTCAGAGTTCCGGCAAAGGAGAAAGAAAACACTCGAAAAATCATCACCAGTGTGGAAGTCTTTCCAGAAGACAGGGTTTATTATGTGCATGGTAATGTTCTGTGCAATCTGTTTTCAAAATGTGATGAATAATGTTTAAAAAGACAGTATCTTTCTTCTTCTCATCCTTAATCTGAGTTCTTTAACACAAGAAAGAGGGGGAAAAAGAGCCCCCCTTGCCTTGCATTATCTTGCTCAGTGCTACTGCTTGCTCCATTTTTATCACCTGGCCCCCAAGGTCCTCTGGCAATTATTTAGCCATCATTCCCTCATGCCCCTAAGGAAATTACCTGAGTATATAAAAACAAGTGATAGCACTACAATTCTGCAAAATAATACCCAGCTCTAGTAACTTGAGATACACAGAATGACAACATTTTTCCATAAACACACACTTGTTCCTTAAATCGTCATAGTGGTTGTTTTCATGCCTACCTTTGCCAATGTCATTGACCAGGCTTCTGACATAAAAGCCACCACCACATTCAACATCTGGAATGTTAAAAGTGACATGGTAAATTGCCAGTGCCATGTGAAATCTACTTTACATAGAAGCCATGCCCCCACGTAAATGTAAAAATGCGCTAAGCAAACAACCCAGTGATAAAATATTTATAGGATGCAACATCAATTATTCATCCTGTAACATATGTGAGGGTGAGATTGCTAAGCTAGACAGGAGGGAAAGCAAATAAAATGGCAACTATACTAACTCACCAGAATTTAAGTACTTGCTATGGTATGTTAAGAAGTGCCTCAGCCCTATTCATTTTAAGCATTTCAGGTTGATTCATATTTCTAATGATGAAAGCAAGTTATTTCAAGCATAGCCTAAACTGACTATCAGTGCTTTTCAGATACTGCAGACAGGCAGCTCCATTAAAATTTTAAAATTCACCTTTAACTTTCCCTGCTCTCTCAGCCCTTCCCTTCCCCCTCTGCCAGTGATCAGCTACTTGTCATCTAACCATAAAGTAAGGGCTGAAGTCACACAGCACTGAGTTCTGTCACTCATACCTGCTCATCATAAAACATCTGGTCCATCACAGGACTGGGGGTCAACTGGGCAGACAGATCAATGCAAGGCATCATCTTGACCTCATAGTAGCATTAAACATTTACAGCAGTCTTTTTGGTTTATTTATTAATATGCTTCTTAATGTACTACCCAAGTTTCTTGATGAATGACAGAAGGAAGGATAAGATTCTGCCTCCTCAACAAGAAAGGGGTCTGACAGTAACTGCAACTGGTCCTGGGAGAGATGCCAGCAGGTCTGGGTGTAAAAGAATGGCAAAGTGAAGTAAGCAGACCTGAGAGAAGAATGAGCCGGAGGTTGCAAAATCATGGACAGATGCAAATAATCCCCTGACCAGTCTCTCAGAATTTTCCCTCACTGAGAGATTAGATATAATCAGCTTAACTTAAAACCAAAATACAGTGCTTTTAATGCAAAGTGAAAGTCTCTGCACATGGGCTCACACCAAAATAAGTAGCTGAACGAAATGAAACCCATTTCACTTTCTTAGTCCCATTCTGAGTGTAAATAAACATTAACAAGCTGGGAACATCACTCTACATAATAATCTTCGACCTTTACCCAGCGTGAACAGAGGTGGCTGGAACTGCTGGAGAGAAAGGCTGTACACCCTTACTGGCCGAGCAGGCTTTGCTTCCACTGCTTCCCCTCTCTTCATCAGAGTTGAAAGCCTTTCTCCATCCTTCTTCAAAGCAGAGTAGCTGATCAGACAGAGCATAAAAATGTGTGTCATACAGTTGTAACAAAACAGGCTTCCCATTCTCCAGATCCTGCTAATATTGTACTAGAGTAGCACACATTTTACTCCTCTACAAGTACTCACAAAAACCCAGCAAGTGCTGCTGAAATCTCTTGGACACAGAATCATTCCATTTACCAGTAGCTACACAGACCAGAAAACAAGAGATGGTCCTGTATTTCTCTTGTTGTATGGATTTAAAAGCATTTCATGACTCACTCTGTTCCTGAAACAGAAGGGTTTCGGTAAGGGTTGCAACCCTTGCAGCTGCCTCAAACATCCTGTGTCTCAGAGGTCTGCAGGGCATCCTTTGTTTCAGTGCTATGCTGAGCTGGCCATTGGGAGACACTCAGACAACTCCTGTAATCCTACATTGCACCTTTCCTTGTCCCACACCAGGGCCTTTCCTGCCAAGTTCTAGGATGTTCAGAGAACCACTGAGAACCAAAAAAACCGATTTCACTGATTACATGGAACTTTAGCCAAAACCCCAACTTCGGTCACAACAGAAAGATGATCATAGAAAAATCCAAAAAGATCTTGCTCACAGTATTAGAGGGCAATTTGAAACAGGTCACATGAAACAGAACACGTGGGGCATTACTGACCTTACAGGGCTCACACTGGAACCACAGTAAGTGACACATGGCAAATGCAAAGGAAAGCAGGTTAGCTTAAATCACCATAAAAGCCATCTGTCACAAGCTAAGTCATGCACACTGCCAGCTACTATGGCTCACCTGACCAGAAGAAATTTGCTAAGCTACAGAAGCTCAGTCACTAATCACTCATTCATACTCTAAGTTTTCAGAAAACTAATTCAAAGTCATTTAAGGCACTTCCACGGAGATGTCAGAAAGATTGGAAGACAGGATAGAAAGACAAGCCCTGCAAAGCTGTTTAAAACTTTTGCTACTTTACATTTATCCAAAACATCCACAGTCTCCAGGTCACCATTTGTGCTGGATCTTCAAATGGGCATGACCTGCACTTGCAAATGTAAAACTCCTGACTGCCTGGCCTCTATCCTCTTGTCAAAATATGTCTTAATACTTCTGAGAGAACTGACTTCTGTGGGCAAGTCCTGACAGGTGAACACAACTGCCAAGAGTGTCTGAGTATCATGGAACTCACAGTGGAGGAACTTGCATGATGTCCCCTGTGAACTTTTGCAGAACATTTTCAAGATCTCCTTTTGTTACCTGGTCTGTGGAAAGAAAACAGTCAGTGTGTTAGTATTGATTATTCCCACGGCACTAATGGCATCGATCACTTTCTGCAAACAGATACAAGTTAAAGTTCCCTCTCTTCTGAATTTAGATGGGGTGAAAAACACAAAGAAAAGAGATAAAACCCAGATTGTAGGCAGGAATGTGAATCACCACAAAAGGAGTGGAACAAACTGTCCAAGGTGATCAGGACAATCTGGATACTTTCAGAAGGGCAGAAATCCTCCCGAATGTTTTCTTTTGTAATTTCCCTCTTTTGAGGCTGCAAATTCATCTTTCTTGGAAACTACATAAGAACATTTGGAATATTCTTATTTTTTTAAAAAGCATGGAAGAGAATAAAATGCTATTCTAACCCTGGGAACTTCTCTCTAAGAGAACCTAACTGCAGGGAGAAATACAACAGATTATTAGAGAACAAAACCACTGGTGTAGAAAAAGACTGTATCTGAAACAACACATCAAATTTCCCTGTCAAACAACTAACCTGCAAATGTACTCTGGGGTATAGTTATACATTAAGTAAGGCAATTTTACTAAGGAAATTCTGTAAAAGAAAGACAGCTGGTTTAGGCAATGTACTTTCTTTTAAGGGTACACATACACATCTGTCTCACTTTTATTGGAAGACTATAACACAAGTAGCTGATTGCACTGGTCCTCTGAAGCTCTATTCAACAGAGATGACATTCATCCCTAATCTGTTTAGAGAGTGCAAACATAAGATCTGTAATCACAGTGCACTTCAGTATATTTCTGCTGTCTAGGGTTTGACTAGCCCTGTTTTTCCTAAATTATATTTAATTAGTATCATCCCTGCTAAGTCAACAGCATTCTGGAACATAAACAAACCACATTTATTTATTGAGCCTTCATTGTATTTTGAAACAGACCTTTACTTGCAAACCCTAAAAACCAGATGTACTTCCTGCTGTAAGTAAAAAAGATGATATTTCTTTTCACAGCAACTTTGGGAGATGGTCCTGTGGTTCCTCACTTCTGCACTGCACACTTTGCAGCCTCAAGAGCAGATGCTGTCCCTAGGGCCAAGCAGCTGTCCCAAGATTATTATTAACAGCAAGGTTGCAAGGCACAAGGCACAAAACTCAGTCAGGGATGCTGAGAGAGACCAATTTCCATCAGAATATGGGCTAGGAACAACAAAATCAATTGCACAGTCAGTCTGATTCTTCTGAAGTGTTTCTTACATGGTTATTTCAGTCTTGTTTCTACTTAGCAACGTATCACAACAAAACTACACGGCAGAAAGTCAGCACAACCCAGCTCCATGGCAGTGCTCCTGTCAGCCTCCTTGTGAACCCCAGGTTGCTTCAGGTTAGAATTCAGTATTTAAGACCTAAGCACAAGTGCCTCTTAGAGTTCTCCTTCCAATCTTCACCCCATGAAATGAATGAAGGGGATTTAATGAGACACCTGAGTTCAGTTCTGGCTCTAATCTCATATTCCTCTGACTGAGAGGTTATATGTGGCCTCTGAGGAAGTCACTCATGATAAAGGCAACCTCTGTCTCAGGAGAAAAAAAAATCCCCATGTGAAGAATGATGCATTAAGCCATTAACAAACAAGAATGGTGTCATGTGTTAGCAAAGTAAATATTTACAGATGAGTTTGCTAAGATCTAGTGTGTTTTTGAACACTGGTTACTATTGACTGATTTTTCTGCTACAAAGGAAGGAAGATAAAGTTACCAAACCAAATGGTGCCAATTGTGCCACAACCTCAAAAAGCCTCCACTGAAAGGTGATTCTGCCCTGTGCTTGTTAACAAACTACTCCAGAAGAGAACACAAGAATTATCCATGACAGTGTAATAGAAGTTCAGCAGATGACCTCAATTCAGTCTGGCCCAGCACAAATTATTTGAAAACAGACAAGCAGAATCCTGAAAGGACTACACTTTCCAAATTATTCAGGTAGCTCTATTAAACATATATTTCAGCATAATCATCAGAGACCTGAGAAAAGCCTCATTAATTTTGTTCTCCATGTCTGGATATAGCCTGTAGGCAGCTGGGAGGAAGTTTTCAGAATGTACATTCCTGTACACAGTTACAAATACTAAAAAAGGGCTACTAACATTAATGTGCTCAAAAAAGCATCAGAGGAATACGAAATGCTACTTGCTTCCAAAGTCAGCATCTGACAGCCTGGCAGCAGTATGAAACCATAACCTAATTACAAGTGGAAATGCAAACTCGTCATCTCAAAAGGAACAAAAAGCTACAAGTTCAGAAGGGGTTAAAAGCAAGGAGCTCTCTTCAGTACATCCTGTCGTTGTGAGTAACTGTACAGTTTGCTTCCTAAGCTGCCTTCTAGGGACACTTTGAGGACTAAAATGTAACACTTTCTTAGAGTTAATATCACTGGCAACTTTCTGCAGGCACTCTTCTCTTATGTTCCAATAAAGTTATTCAAGAAGAGTTTTATATATCTTGCAAACTGGTTTAGAGCCCCTTCTTTGCACTAAGGCCTAATCCTGGGTGATGCTGGCACTGCAAGATTTATACTCCCTTGCAGATGCTCTGCTTCTCCAAGGATCCTTGTAGGTGTCAAAAGAAAACCGAAATTCAGCTCAAATATCTGGTTTGTCTTTTCTTGGAGTACCTATTAGGGTTAGAAATCAGGGATGGTGGGCCAAAGACAGAAAGTTTTTCCTGCAGAAAACCAAGCTGCTTTGGAGAAGACACTGGAAAAGATGAGAAATACAAATGTAGGTACCATGGAGAGCAAAAAAGGAGTATCCACCTTTTTTTCTTTCTGAAGAAATCTCATCTGACTGATTTGCACTAACATGGAAAGCAACTGAGACCAATGTCAGGAGCTTTTCTTTCAGCTGTCACTTTTGGGGAAAGGAAACTGCACCCAAAACTGCACTGCCCCAGCAATGTCAATCCTGCTCTTCATGAGCCCATTTGATGAACTGGATCATGCAAATTATCTCAGTTTAAAATTAAAAGCAACTCAAAAAAAGGGGGTATTTTAAAGCCAAATCAGTTCCCCAAGCACGAAGTCTAACAGAAAGGTAAACCACCAAAACAGAGGAGGTGGTGCAGAGGTGGGAACTGCTGTAACAGGAGCTGCCATGGAGAGAAACACACATACAAAAACAACACTCTAAATTCTGTCTGCAGTAAACAATACAAAACAATGCAAAACTTGCATTTAAAAAAACCAGATTTTCATTTTTTAAAAAAAAATTAACTGACCATGGAAGTTCCATCTATCTGAAATGCTGTTTCACAGCTTGTATGTGGGCAAGTATCTCTGAATGCTTCTTAGTGCAGCATAACCACAAAATTCCACCTTGAGAGGTACAGATAAATACCAAGAAAGTGAATCATCACCTCATTCAACCATCATGAAGTATCAGCAACCATGTGGACGCTCAGTCCTCCAGAAGCTTAGAGACTTAGAACTTGATCCTGAAGCATAAATAAATGATCCAACATCTCTGAATAACATTGCCTAGTAAATAACACTATTTAGGATGTGGACAAGAAACTCATGCTTGCCTGCCTCGTGAGAAAAGGAAAACTGCAAAAGAAAGGAGATTGGGAGTGAGAAGTGAAACCCAGGCTTTTTCATCCTGCCATTAAAAAAAGATTATTTACTTCACTGTACCTATTACCAGGTACAAAGAATGTCAGACCTGTAGAGTTGCTAAGCAACTGGTTACCTATTTTTTAATTTTTTTCCCCAAGGTTGTGCAAGAACTAATAACAAATATATTTACTGTGTCCCTGGTTAGTTCTACATTGTTTCTAAAATGCCCAGCAAAGCCACAGTGAAGATGAGTTCTGAAGCCTTAAACCCTTGCATGGTGCTCTGCCAGTCAGAAAAATTCATTTATTAAAGATGCAAGTAAGACCAAGATTTGGAAGACAGCCACATGTAGAATGCAGTTTATGCCATCCTCATTAAATGGTAAACAGTCTGTAGGTGAAGTGGTGTCCTAGAGAAGATCCAAGTACTTTATTCCTCCATGGCCTTAAAGGGTTTTACTAGGAGGGGACTCCTGGGACTACAGGCTGAGAGAGGAAAATGTTACTGGGCACAGCAAGTCATTTGTCAGCCTGTCAAGGATTTAAAATGACACAGTCCTGCCCAATTCTATTTCCTCCCTCCTAATCTAATGCCTGGCTTGTTTCTTTCCAGCAGAAATGAACACTTGCATTGGACATAATTGCATGAAGCTGGTTTGAATTATATGAGCACTGAAGTTGAAGATGAAATAATCTTAGTTTAATTTCACATTTAAACTTAATTCAGAGTCCCAAACATCTCTTCCGCTTTCCTATGACAGAGGCCACTTATGCTTCAAATTACATCAAGTGTATAGATACATTTATGCTTACCATAAGGTTTTTCTTCAGTTACTTTTCCTGTAGCATCTAATGTATCAGTAGCCTTGCCCAGCATTCCAATGGCAGTGTACTTCTGGGAAGGAATAAGGGAGACAAGTGAATCAGATCTTCAAGGTTGTTTCTTATGATTTTTTTTCTTTTTTTCTTATTTTTTAAAGATAAATACTGCAACTACCAACTACTTCAAATCAGAACAGGAAGAATACTGCCTAAGTGGCCAATCCAGCAACTTTGGGTAAGCAAAAGTCAAGATGAAAAGACACAGAATCAAACAAAAAGTAAAATCCTGTATTACATGTGCCTGTGATTTCGGTTTTAGAAACCCAAGGAAGAAGCACCATGGAATCTAATTTTTACTATAAATACATCAATACCATAAAGAAAATAATAGGGTAGTAACATCAAAGTCTCTGTGGGGTGTCATATGTCATGGCTGAAGCAAGGCACAGAGGAGAACCTTTCACAGACAATTTTTCTGTTCCTTTGCACATTTAAAAAAAAAAAAAAGACACAAAGACCTTCACTTGTGAAAGCAAAACACCCACTGCCAAGACAAAGCCTTACAGGGATTCTGCCATGAAATGCAGGTATATGCAATAGCCTGAAGCTGCAGTTTTGAACTCCTGGCATCTGCTTGTGACCAGCACAAGGAATTCAAGGTCATTGAGTAGCATCTCTGATCATCGTGGGTTCTCTCAATATTTGTTTCAGGGTTTTTCAGGGTTCTTCTCTAAAAAATTCTTTAGTGTACATGTCTGTAGTTTGCAAGAAGGAACCAACCTGACCCCAGGACATCAGCTCTTGTCCTTATTGCATTTCACCTGATGCCTTCCTTTACCATGTTTTCACCCTAAGAACTGCCATGCTCTGGGCATACAGCAGAACCTGCTGAAGCTGACAGAGGCTTCCCCTGAACCAGCTGCTCCATGACTTGTCACAAGGCTGTCAGCACACCAAGGCTCACTCTGTAACGTGAGTCAGAGTCAAGTTTAGGGATACCAACAGGTATTACATGAATTGCCTATCCCATTCCATTCCCCTCAGCTTCCCCATGGTATGTCCAGAGGTCTTCAAATAAAGCCTGGCAGAGAGAACTCAAAGTGTTCCACTATTTCCCAGTAAGGGTCCAGTGAACTTACCCCCTGCTGAACTAATACAAATCTGAGGATGTATCTTTTAGAAGCTTGCTGACCAAATTCTACTGGAACACATCCAAACAGGCATAAGCACTAACATTTTACTCTGAGCTGCAATGCATCCTGCTTCATGTACTTGCAAAGTACAAACAAGCTCAAGTAATAACAGTGCAGGCATATAAATCACACCCACATCACTGGACTAGTAAGACATGCCTTGGTTTTGTTCCATGTGACAACCTGCCACTTCAGTGTATTCTTCAAGCAACTGCCACAAAATAGAAGCAGCAGAAATAGTCAGACAAAAGGCAGCAGAGTCCAGACTTTAATATAAAAATAACTGTATTTTTTGCTTACTTCATGTGCTGGGTTGGGCTGGGATACAGAGAACTTTTTCATAGTTGCTGGTATGAGCCTGTGCTTTGGATTTATGCTGAAAATGGTGTTGGTAACACAGATGTTTTCATTACACTTATTAAACCGCCTTTATCACAACCCATGAGTTTTACCTTTTCTCTGATTCTGTCCCAGTCCCACTCTAAGGAGTGAGCAAACAGCTGGGTAATGTTTTAGTTGCCTGCCAGCTTCAACCACAACACATTAGGGCTATGCTTCTTCCTAAATATTGCAGATGTCTGATAACTCTGCAAAATTAGGTATTTTTAAATAAAATTGTTGAAGTTTACACACTTTTGGAATGCATGAAAAAAGAAATGAAAGGAAGAATGGATGAATGCTACTCAACAACAAATATTTAAATAATCTTTAAGGTATATTATCTTTTATTACTATATTAGCTGTTAGGACCATAAAATTGACTGCTTTCTGAGACATTTAATGATCTGGTTCTGAACATTTAATAGCATAGCCAGAAAGACACTATTCAGCACCTATTCTAGAGGTTAATAAAAACACGTGAGCAGAACATCATTATCCTAAGCATGATGAATGATCTTAGCAGTTCAGTAAAATTCTAAATCTGAAAATTTGAAACTCACACTCTGTATTCTGGTGTTTCCAAATCAAAATATTCATACTACTTCATCTTAAATGACTTCCTTCCCTTTAATTCTGGTTTTGGCTACCTTGCTTTAGGCTGTCTGCTACAATAACATGTTATATTTGACCTGCCAGCAATAGAGAGATAATGCCTCATCTGTTTATATGTAAACACAAACTGCATGAACAATACAATCCAAATCTCAATACTCCCCCTTTAATTTCTGCAGAAAGAGCAAAAGGGTTTGTAGTTTGTAAAAAGAGAGTCCTTAAATGTTAGTCACAAATCCCTATTCCTTACAGGAGCCTTTGAAGAGTCACAAAATACTCAAGCCAGCAATGCAACAATCCATAAAGAAGGCTATAACAGGTCAGGATATTAAGATTTACAGTTGGTTTATGATCAGTCTCTGGAGTGCCCTTGGCTATCTACAATTATGTATCATAATTCTTACTTGCCACTGGATAAGGTTTACTTCTTCCCCTTTGGTAGGGTGCAGAAACTGGAGGTTGTAGAAGATAATATGAGTCCAGACTTATTTGTGTCAAAATTCAGCATTAACACTCTTTAGACTCTTACTCACACTGCCCTCAGAAGCACCCAATGGATTCTGAGTCATTTAATAAGTGTTCAGTGACCTTTTCTCACCTGTGTTGGCAATCACTTATTTCTTCCAGTTTTATGAAATACATCTAGGGGCATTCTCCCTGTACTCTCAAATTACAAATCACTGCAGGAACACAGACAGCAACTGCTCACAACACTCTGCCTTCAACCCACTCAGCCTGAAACAAAAAAAGCAAGGTAGTAGGTGTTGCAGGCAGTGGCAAAGCCTGACAAGAGCAGACTGTGACAGAAATCATCCCTGTATTGCAGCTCTTCAGAGAGCACTGCCAGTCAACAGCCCCTACATCCTTGCCCTCTACTCCTCTCAAGAGACCAGGACCCAAATCATTTCAAGATTAAAGGCAGCACCTCGATTCCCCAATGGGATTGCACAACATCCAAGTGTAGCACATTAAAAGCTGAGATCCAGCGCTCCCAGTCACGACTTGCAAAGGCTGCAGCATCATGCACTAATTCCAACACAGAATGGTGGGCTGGACCCAAAGCAGAGCCTCACAACTGTACAACAGTACCCTGAGGACAAACAGACCTTTCCAAAACTATCCTGCATTAGGGAATGGCTGTCTCTCTCCATCAGACAGAAAACCATTTTCTCGAAGAAAAGAAAACCATTATAGCAAGTGAAACAAAAGGCAGCAAAGTGACCAGAAGCCCTTTAGTATGAGCAGCTCCACCATTCACAGCAGTGAGAAGACAGCCTTAAGAAGATACTTCTCAGTGACAAACCACTGCACTCTGCCAATGACAATGCACAAACTCTGTCCCACAGACTGGGGGATGTCCTGCACACAACCCCAACAGGACCAGACAGACAGTGAAATGCTTGGGTGGTCGTGCATGTGCACCATAGCCATGACCAAAAAGAATCATGCTATAAAAAGCCAGCAATGGATAAAAAAATAGGATTACAGGAGTCTATAAGAAACAAGTTACAAACCTCTAATAAATCTCACAGTTCTTGGGAAGAGGAATTTTGTTTTAGTGTCACAACCACAGGGCAGAGTCAACATTCTCATAAATAATAAACCATATGTTTACCATAGTATTTTTAGAAAGAGAATAGCTATAATTTGGCTTTTTTAATTTCATACTCAGTTTTAGAGAAGTCTTTAGACTAACACAGAAAGAGGAAGAATATCCATAAAAAGAGAATAAAGGCAAGACTTTATCAGCATACATATTTAACTGGGAAAGGAGGAAGAGGAGGAGAAGGAAGAAGAATCCCCTCCCATTTCAGGGGCTGCACAGCCAGCAGAGCTTTCAGCTGCACAAGCCCACCCGGGGGGGCTCCAGGAGGCTGAAGCCCCTGGGCTGACTGCCAGGCATGTCTGCCCCACTTATCAGTGCAAATGCCAGACAGACCATGCAACACAGCTTCTCAGTTTTAACTGTTGAGACATCAAGGTTTTATTTGGAAAGAAGCCAAAGACTTGAAATCTTAAATTATAACGTGTTTTAAAAGCTTTTTCATACATGGAGAAGCAACACTTTAGAAGAGCTAGACAGAAACACAAGTAATTATGAAACAAGGTCACCAGTAGCTGTCAGGAAGATTTTAAGATGGCTCTCACTACAAGAATTTCCCAGGCAAGCAAGCTCTCTGGAAGAGGCAGTTCATAAGAGTTCATCCAAGGATGACCCATTTTCTAATCACAGCAGCAACTGAACACAGAAGTGTAAAAGGAAAATAAATAAATAAAGGCTATGGTCCCCTGTGCAAGAGACTGAAAGCTGGGAAAGAGAAGTCATATTCAAGAGAAACAGAAATTCAATTTATGTAAACTGATATCTGTGTGTGGCTAACAAGTTTGAACATAAACATAAAACAAGTGCTCTAGAGAAGCTGATGGAAATCAGGGTGAGCACACAGCAGGCAAGGACTGATCAGAATCAGTGCTCCTGTGCCAAAACCATTTGCTCTGCACTTACAGTTTTGTAGACTTAGGCCACTGAGATAGTGAAGAGGCCTTAAACTCTCAGTTTTGTATGACATTCAGTTTGTGTTCAATGATTTCTGAAGCACAAATAACCAGTTCTGGATTTAATATTTACAGAACTTATTTTGCTGTTTGTATAACATTAGCAGCTACCAGTGGTTTCCAGTATGCTAATCATCCACCAAAATGGAGAAGTGCATGAGGTAGACAAATAAGCTGGAAAAAACCCCAAGGGTTGCCATAGTTTCAATTATTTTCCAAAACAAAGCACTCTCACTAAGCAGATTCCAATATATTAAAAGCAGAGAGCCCTAATCTCTTAAAAGCAGGTTGCAGAGAGGGCAAAATAAAGATTGCAGGACAAGGGAGGAGTTTCATGTTTCACAATAGAGCAAATTCAAAATTATCAAACACCAAACATGACCTTTTGATATACATTAACATTAAAACTTCCCTACCATTCTTTTTTTTCCTCCTAAAAGAAAAAGCTGGCTTTGTTGTAAGCCTGCACTAAATTGCATTTACTGCTAGATGCTGTAATTGTACTGTCACTGCTGAAGAACTATCTGATCTTTACTTTGTGGGCTAACAGGATTTTCTGATCTCTTATGTCACCTTATTTTAAAGAGTTCAAACATTATGGGATGGCTAGATTTTCCATGTGAAGGAAGGACTAGAACCCCTGTAATGGGAACCCACAAAAGATGAGCTACTTTGTGTGTAGCTCAGAGAAGCTTTAAGCTGTTAGCTAAAACCTGTATTAAATTTAAATTTTGGTGTCAGAGGAAAGGGGGCAGGTGGGAGAACAGTACCAACAGTAACAGGAACATTGCATCACCTGAGATAGCACCAGGCCACACGTCACCTATAAACACAATACAGGCTCACAACATCCAAGAGGGGATGCAGGTTCATGTGCAAAGGTGGCTGTTTGAAACCCAGTTTCTTTATGCAAACCTTTCTGGCAACTGCTGTCTGTGGAAACCTCCCTCACTCATCAAAATGTCTCAGGTTGGCTCTTAAATGTCATCCTCAGCTTTAAGACCTATTCCATCATTCTGTCCTCTAGTACCCCTATCACAGATAAAACAGAATAAAGAAAGATGACCTCCAAAAATATCTGGGAAATAGAGTTTTAAGGAAATACATAATTCTCTGTCTAGAAATAGAAGGCAGACTCTCCAGAAGGGTAAGACTTTATAGCTACATACAAAATCACAGATAAAATTAAATGCATGAAAGCCTCTGGCTGAATTCAAAAGCATTGCTAAGGCCAAGATGCAGCAAATTCTAAAAGGCTGTGCTAAGAGCATCTCCAAATTACTAGAAATGAACACTAGGGAAAACACTGTAGAATGGCTATCTAAATTGGTTACCATCCTTTTTACTCTGTTATTTTTACGAAGAACAAGAAAAAAGCCTTGCCATGTTGCAGTCTTGATTTTATTAATGAATCCAAGCAAGAACTGCACATGTAGCATAGCCATATGCACAATTATAGAAAGGTCAAGAGGGAAGAAAGCACCACTGACCTTGCGAATGGAAGAACAGAAAAATCACAGCAGAATATGCTCTTAAAATATTCAGCGTTTTGGGAGGAAAAAGCAGCACAATAGGTGCAGTCTCCTCAAGACTTTCAACAGTTTAAAAAAGAGTGTGAATATTAACAGAGCATGAAGTTGAGCTATTAATAGATTAGGCCTCTGGGGTGAGCATAAAAGAGACTTGAGCAATACACAGCATGTTAAGCCAGCTCACTAATAGTATCAGTGCAGTACAGGATGTATCTATACTATTCAACAGCTTCTTCTACAACTTTGTTTCAGGGATTTTGGGCAAGGCAGAAAAAACAAGATATTAAAATCAGCCTCTTCTCCTATGATCTCCTACCAAAAAAAGCAGGTTAAAAAATGTATCATATGTTTTGCAGTAACAGGTAATTAAAGATGTTGACAGTGTGTACAGCAATTTCATCCCTCTAACATTTTAGCCCTTCCCAATTCCTGCATCCCCCACTGTGCAGGCTTAGCATTCTCTCAATGCAACTTGTTTAGTACAGACACCACTTCAAGTTTTGCTAACACCTTCTACACATTCTCAAAACACATCAAAACCAACTTCATTCATGCATTTTCCCAGCCTTCCTTTTATGCAAGCATTATCCTTGCAACAAAATAAGGAAGACAACCACACTTTTTACAAGCTGACACTGATCTCCAGTTAATATACTGAGGCATTTGGGGAACAAGAAATGCAGTGTCAATAAGGTAAAATAATACAGAGGACAGAAACCAGTGCCAAGTTTGCATACACAACAATGGGTCTCTGAACCAATCTCCTCTGCTCTAGAGAGCTCATGGAGTTGCAGTACAAAGTTCTGGCTTTGCAAAAACCATCTCAGGTACCAACAGTGGTTAAAAAAACCTCACCAAACTATTAGAGCAATCCCTAGATGTAGCTGTTACAGGCTACAGACATTAAGTAGGACAAGATGTCCAAGATGTTATTAACAGACATCTTTGCACTCTGTTGTGCAAACATATGAGGAAGTATTCATTGAATGTTTGCACAATGACATAACAAATACCACAGAACAGAAATGTCAAAAGACATCTCTGTCCTATACATACCCTTCAGGAATGTAATGTACTTCTTCAAAATGGTAACTAAATGGGTGAAATTAAGCAACATGTCAGGGAGAATTCACCTAGCCAGTTTACAAGGGCTGAAACTCATCCATCTGCCCATGGGTTAACATCTTTCATAAAACAATCACTCCATCTCCAATCTGCCAATCCTGTTCCTCAGGGAAAACCCATAAAACATCTTTCAAAACAAGCCTGAGAACTAAAATTCATAACTCCACTGGGTTTAGAAAAAACCATGGACTCAACAGAGATATTGGATTTCTGGCACACTATGATGTTACCTCACACTAACACCTCCAAGTGCCACAACATATCATCTGCCAGGCTCCCCTTCCCCTAGGAGATAACCTTATCATCTCCTTCCCTCTTCTACCTCCTTTCTAAGGAAACAATTTCTTTGGGCTTGAACAGAGGCAAAGTAGTGACATTTTGTGTAGCTACAATCCGTTTTCTTTAAATGGGCAGGTCACATTCTGCACTTTTTTTGTTACCTCTCCCATCTCACTACATAAAGAAATTCTGTCAGACCCTTGGTTATTCTGGGTGGGATACTATGAACAAAAAGGTGTGAGAAGGTAAACCTGTGGCATAAACCACAGAGTAAAAAATGAGAAGGTACTGCAGATGAAAAACTTCTGAGGGAAAAGGCTAAAGAGTAAACAAACCACTTTCACTTGGATTCCTCCAAGACAAATACAGCTGGATATGCTAAAATTGCTATTTGAAAGCAAAAGCAGATGAACACAAGCAAGGTGGGATCTGAAGAATCAGCAAGCAGCAACAGTTCTCCTTGTCTTGTGCGTGGGAGCTTGGCTGATCCACTGTGAACAAATCCTTGCTGCCCCAGTCAGGAGATAAAACAGTTTTCTTAATGTATTTTACTAAAACAGGTAATAAAATGTAGCCTATCTTTGTGAAGCAGTCTTGAGGTGTTACCTGTATAACTGCCTGCCCACACAGAATTGTTTGTATACCACATTCAAAGCACTACTCAGCTTTTATGTCAGAAGTGGTCTAAAAGATATTTACTCCATTAAACTCTAAACAAATTTGAAATATGGTTAAAGTCCATGGCTTGTATTTTAGATCTAAGAAAGCACTTGCACATCAAACACCAAGTTTTCTGTACCATAACAACTAGTCTAATAAATTATTACCACTACCCAAAAATCTTGCCCTTGCAAGACAATGTTAGAAATACCAGAATCTGAAAAAGAAACCAGAACATATCCCTATGCACTGTATGTATGAGTGGGTTTGGCTTCACCAACTCCAAAAGAAAGCACAATGAAGCAAGGAGCTCAGCTGGTGATACCCTAGAGAAATTTTTAAGACTGAAAGTAAGAGCACACACCACCAAGAGGATCCTTCAAAAGGAAAGTCAACTCCATTTTCTTGTACTTGCAGCTCAAAAATGAACTGGAGCACAAACACTGAAATACACTGAAAAGAAAAAACAACAAACCAGCACAGTGAGGCTATTTAAAATGAAAATTAGAATTTCCAAAGAAATAGCACTTACACCATCATGGTGTGCATGTCAATGTGCAAACACAAATGTTGGCAGAAGAACAGAGGTCTCACAGATGCCGAGTTCTTATAAGCCTCCTGAAAACAGACAGATAGAGGAAATAAATCTATTGCAGCTTCTACTAAGAAGGGTCCAGAGGGAGCCCCACTGAATACTGGATACCAAAAAGTCCACATGGGGCTTTGGTGTCTAATGAGCTGTAAACAAACAAAGTCACAAGCAGAGGCTTCATTGGTTTTGCTCCTTATGGAACCACTGGATCTGCTTTCTAATGCATTATTAATTCATTGAACACACTGCCAAAAGATGGAAGGACTCAATTTTAAAAAAAAAAGAATTCATGGAGAAAGGTTTATATTTGAGAAGTTAAGGGATACAAGTAAAAATCTAAATTTTAGGACAGTAAGATATTCCCAGGAGCTAAAGAAATAACTTTGTTTATGGACACTTTGTTCTGCAGGATCTGATGCCACTCCTCCAGAGAAACAACTTTGCAATACACAAACTCTAATCCCAGAAACACACTGCAAAAAGCAACTTACATGTCTTGGAGTGATTGGAACCAATTCCTGCTCAGACAAGCCCTCTCTCACACCATACAAGTGTGACTGGCAAGATTTAAAACCTAATCACTGACAGAGCTTTCTATCCAGGATTCGTAAGAAGACAAATTTTTTAACCATTATATGAAATGGAAGTTGTCACATATCAGGTCACAGATATATTTTCATTCTGCTCATAATCTCTTTTTCCCTTTCTAGGCTTTGTGAACATTTGGGAGTTTGGATTTTACTCTACCCAGAGGTCTGGGGTTTTTTGGATAGCTTTATTCTGGAGAAGCCACAACTTTTGAGACTGAATTTTATTTTTATATTTTATATATGAATTTTATATTTTAACCTGTCATTGCTCAAGCTTGTGCCATCAGTGCAAAGTACTCAGGTAACTTCCTTCACACTGAGCATTTGGGGAGGTATTTTGTACGTGGACTGCAACAAGAAGTTGTGTTCTCAGATAAACCAATACACCCCAAGCTTTCCATTCATGGAGAGGCAGTGGTTTCAAGGACAGTTTGATGGATGGCCAAGTTCTGGCTTCATTCACACTAGTATGACTAAAATTCCCTTAGGCTGAACCCAGGCGTTATCTCACTGAAAAATAAGCAAATTAAGCACAGAACTGAAGTCTGAAAGTTCCAGTTATCCATAAAGGCTGTATGTGTTTGGGAGATATCTCCTCCCAATGGAAAGTATTAGATTAATGAAGAATTTCATTGCTTAGTGCTTTTTTTTTTTTCTCTAATTAGCACACGATCATTTCCCTCATTGCTTCCATGTAACAGCACAATCTCGTAGATGAGAAGTTCTAAATGGGACTGTCACTTTGGAAACTGTTTTACCATTTTCTAACCCATTTCCTTCCCAGAAAAACCCACTTCTACATTGTGTTTGAGACAGACAAGTTATACATAAGACTGAATTGTTCAGAAACAACTTCCTATAACAGTACTGGTCCACTCCCATCATGTTAATTTTACTGGTGAAGTATGAAATATTTTCTCATTCTACTCTCTGTATTTTTTAAAGGTAGAAAACATTTAAAAATCCTGAAGTGCAAAAAGTCCAAACAAGACCAAGTGCAAGTCCCAGAACAAGAAGAAAAAGTGATTCTCCTATGAAACATTTATTAAATGCTCAGTATTTAAATTCCAGATCCAGGAGCTCTCACTTGGAACATTTGAAACAAAATAAGGCAAACAAACAAAAGCTAAGCCAGCTTGTACATATTTTTATTTCTGGACAAATATTAAGAATTCAATGAGAAATCTGGAACACCAAGCAGGTATTGACCTTGGCTGTACATTTCTGTTTGTCTTGAGTTAATTCCTAAGGAGGTCAAACCAACGAAGAACTTGGTTTACACATCAAGAGTAATGCTCCTTGCAGAACATGTGTGAGTTGCACACCAAGTGACAATGCTCAGAGCTGCCACACAGAGTCAGGAAAGTTTCACACAACGTTTGGGAAAAAGTCAGAGACAGTCCAATATCTGGCAGAGTCACCATATGGAGTTTACTGCAGTACCATACGTTTTGGCCACTCCACATAGCTCTGCTGCCAGCAATGATAGACTGAACTGCATTCTTTACAAGATGCATTCCTAGAAGCAAACAGTAAATCCTGGCCAGAGAGGGTCAGACAGCTCCTCTGAATCTCTATAATAACAAAAGAAAAATATCACATTTCAACAAACACTTCAGCATCCAAAATAGTGGAAAAAAATTAAATAAGAGTATAAATTCCAAGCACATGGCATGGAATGCAAAAACATACTCAAACCTATTTAGTCATGAATTTATCTCTTGAAATGTTAGGAGATGCTGTTGTCAGTGTGGTCAAAAAAAACCAACAAGCAGACATCTGTGAAAGATCCTTCAACTTCCTCAAGCCTCACAAATTATTGCATGCCTAATTTGTTGAAGTACAAATAGAAAATAGGAAGGCAAAGACAGGAAAGGCTCCAAATAAATGCTGCAGATTCCATACCTGGCACAGATGTCAGGTACCCCACACTGTCCTCCACAGGAGGAGAACACAGGAACAGCTGCAGTGGAAGAGCTGCTGACACCTGCAAAGATGTATCTTTGCCTCACTGAACCAAGTGCCCACAGCCCACACCCATGTAAGGCCAGGGGAGAGCTGATGAATCTGGCTGGGGTGGCTCACCAGGCTGCCCCCACTGCACACTCTCCCCTCCCGTGCCCCTCAGGAGCAGCTCTAAGTCCCTCTGAGCCACCTGGGAACAAGGTTTGGCTGGATAACCCTGTTATTTGCTATAGGACTTCATCAAGGAACCTGAGCATACCCTCTTCTGCCAAAAAGGCTGAAAGTACTTCATCACAGCTGTTTCCACTGTGAACACCAGCTTGGGAGCTAAATCAATTGCTTTACTTGTTTTTAAATCAACAATTTACACACTTAGCTGTGATGACTTAATTTAGCTGACGTAAATCTATGACTTCTTTTAACTTTAAAGGTCTTTCAAAGGAGATGTCAGGTGGTAACTGCTTACATTTCCACTGTAAATCCAGCTGTTTACTGCATGTTTCAAAACACAGATGCCTCTGAAATGCACTCATATAAACCCAATGCAAACCCATTACAGCCAGTGCAGAGACTGGCACTACCTACTGTGAGTTTTGGATCAGTCTCTACAGCTATGTCCTTTTATCCTGGTTGTTTTCTTTTCTGTCAAATTATTTGCCTCTGAGTTGAACTGAAGATTGTCAAATTCTACCTTGAAGCTATCAGTTCAGCAGCTGTAAAAGATCTCAAGTGTTCAGACTAGAAGAGAATGGGAAAAATGGCAGAATATAATGCATTATTGACTTTTCCTGAGTATAAGATGAAATTTGGAAGGCTTAATTGATTTCTACATCTGTCATTCTTATCTAAACTTCTCATGTAAAAATAATGGCTAAATCCAGAGGATTTGACTTGTGAGGAAGGAATCAACACCGGTAGATTACTCTTGGGAGTACTTGCACTTTTTTGTAACACCTACAATCTGGGGGGGTTACCAAAGTAAAATTAACACAGTAAAATTAATCAAAACCAGCAATGGCCAGGATTTCTGTCTGTCAAGGCTATGGTCTGGATTCTCTCATGCAGCCATGGGGCTTTTGCTACCTTTGGCTTCTCATATGTGCCTACTGATGTGTTTGTAGAGCATTCCTCTACAACAGCAGCAATGCAATCCAAAACACTCTAAACTCCAAAAAGTGCCTCTTAAGGCCTCATGGTATTTAAGAAGACAGAAAAGAAATGAAGACCATCTGCTACCCTAAGCTATATAACAATTAAGTTATCTACACATAAGGAAAATTACCAAAAATTGAACTGTCATCCACATCTACATCCCCAAAACATCAGTTTCAGTGCCATCTTCATTAGTTTTTCTTTCTTTTCTGTTTGTTTTTTTTTTAAGTACACTAAACAGTATAGAAATCTTCCTGTAAAATAGTAATTTGGTATTTATTAACATTTCACAGAAAACCAAGACAAACAGTTTTTAAAATAACCAGTCTGGACACTAAAGTCTTAGTAGCACATTTCTGACTGCCAAAAGGAGCTGAAGTACAGATTTGAACTAGATATGCCAGGATAGCAGACATATTTGTGTGTTGATTCAGCTCTTCACTGGAATAAAAACCAGTAAACAGCACCCCCCACTAACACAAGTTATTTAGCATTCCTTACCTTGGAACCTGCCAACATAGTTCCCAGCATTTTTGTTCCTTTTCCAATACCAACCACTGCAAAGACAGAAGAAGAAATGCTACTTCAAAACAGCCCTGCAGTTCCCTTTTTCAACACCATTCAATACTAAATATTATGCTAGTCAGAAACTCAGCCTTTCATGCTCTGTTAGCATATGAAGAGAGTCAACACTTTTGAGAAAGCATCTCTGATGTTCAAACAACATGGACTAGTGAAAGGAAAAAAAAGTCTAAAGCAAAAGATAAATACCCTTCATCTATTGTTAAAATACTTTAATTCAACTCCTACATTTATTTATTTTTTAATCACCAAAGAAATGGAGAGTGCAATTAACACTGCCTCTGGTTTGATGAAGGCCATGGCTCACCAATAATGAATGAACCCATCACTGTAACCAAATAGTCCTTTTAAAGGTTGATAGTGACCAAGAGTAATACAGCCAAGACAGCACAATGAAATTGTTTATCAGACTTGCAGGAAGAAAGTAACATAATCAAAAGGTCCAACTGCCTATTACTGTGCATGTACAGATTACTGTTATTTCAATCTTAACACCAGTATTCTAAAAAACAGCAATCAGTCAGCTTTTCAAAAAAGAAAGAGACAGAAAAGGAGCCCTATTTTATATTTCACTTTAAAGCTTTTTACAAGGTGCTTTTTTCTAAAATACTTTCCTATTGATTTTTTCACATGCACCAATCCAAAGAAAATTTTAGAAGGAAATTAGTTTTGTGTTCAACTCATGGCATGTGTAACAGCTTATGTATTTTATTTTAATAAAACTAGAGGAGTTAAGGGAGCTTTCAGGAAATCAGCCTCAAGTTAATCAAGAGCCAGAACCAAAAACATCAAACTGAAAATGAATTTTGGGAAAAAAAAAAGAAGTATTTAACTTGTGTTCTAATGCTTCTCAATTTTTATGCTCTGAGACTTGTTAGATTCCTCCTTGCTCTCAATTACTACTCCTCTTCTTCCTGGGGGTTTTTAGCCACACATGCCCTTGTGCTTTCATGTACTTTCAGTTCAACCTGTTCCTGTTATTTGCCATACAGGAAAGAGCTGCAAAAGAAGATAAGCTCATTGATAAGACTCTATAACCAAGCACTTTTCTTGCAAAATGATGACATAACTGACACTTCAACAGCTGAGCTGGAATTTGCTGAAGAGTGTCAAGAGATTCGATAGAATAATTTTAAAGAGACATTGAATGCTTTTGGGAACAAGATACTAACAATTTTCTCCATTAATTATCAGCTTATGGAGAATGTGTGTCATTGAACAGTGACATAAACCCCACCTGCCAGACTACATTGAATGTAGAAAGATTTAACTGAATTTTCATTTATTTATACCTTTCCATGTTCTCTTTTACTGTGGAAGCATAATTCATTACTGCCATACAAAATAAGACAAATAAAATTCCCATTATACAGCAATAAACAGCAAACTGGAACCACTGCCCTAGACTAACACCAAAAGAAGGAATTCACTAAAACTTGCTTTTCTCTCAGATGTCACAGACCACTGACTTCTGCCTCCAAGGTCCTTCCTCCTCTACATTTGCTCTCAGTAAGAGAAGAAATACAAAAGAATGCTTTCTGATAAAGAGCACTGCTCAGTTATTGGCAGTACACCTGGCACACTAAGCAGGACTCTGTATCAATTAATTCCCAGGAATGAAGTTATAGACAGGCAGCACATAAAACCTGGGAGACAGCAGTATAGATCACAAAGGGTTTCAGAAGATTTAATACTTCTATCATGCTCCTGTCCATGAGGAAGGAAAGCTTTCTGCTACACCACCCCATCCTGAAAAGCAGCACACATATTCTGAATACTTGTTTGTCTTGTGTCCTTCCCTCTCTCCTCATTACCTCACCAGAATGCACAAGAAATCTGGGCACGTTCCCTTTCCCACTCCATCCAGTTTTGTCCCTTCCAATCCAGCTATTGATTTTCCCCTGTGTGTTTTGTATGGCAATGGAATGAAAGATCCTATGCCTTTTTTCAACCCATCCACAGCATATTAAGGTGATGTGCTTCTCTATCTTTACCAAACACATCAGGCCCAAATACTTTTTGTCATGCCATAGAAGCAGGCTTTGGAGACTGCTGGGTTTCAGAACAGTTGGAGAAGCAATTAAAAAAGCTTTTCCTATGGATCAATGCTGTTGACTTTGCACAATGAGAAGCAGCATGCTCAAAGGGAACACCTGTGTAAAAGGAAAACGTCTGCTTCAGCAATGCACACTGAATTCTCTAGTACAGGAAATTCAAACCAAGCCAGGCAGTGCTCCCTTCTAACCCAAGAATGTCATTTTGCCATGTTCACAAGTGACAATTACCAGCTATGGACCTCTAGCAGCACTTGCAGCAACCAACCTCCCCTTGAAGCTGAATTCTTCCTGAGAGAAGTCATACATCAAAACTCAGTGCATTTACTTTCAGTGGATACTCAGAGTTGTACCTGTTTATTTTCAACAGCAAAAACATATTGCTGTTATTTCTCCAAGCCAAGGAGAGCTACAAGGTTATGATTTGAGCAAGCTGTAGTCTGCATGTTACTTATCAATAAAACTGCTGGTGATAAAGTGTGATGTGGCAATAATCACACCCAGAGCTGAGGTTTTAACACCAGGAATTGACACCTCCTGTTCTTTAACAAAACAAAGGAAGTCAATAAATGGATTGCCATCAAAATTAAAAGACAAAGTATCTTTGAAGACCCTCCTTTATGAAGCAAGACAGGATAGGTAGCTAAAACTTTTCCTGTGCTGCACTTCAAGAAAAGCAGCAGCTGAATTGTTCTTATACATCTTTCTTTTGGCAAGTATTAGCAGCCCTAAAGGCTCCCTCAAAATCCCAGAATAGCATTACTTTGAGACAAAATAATTCAACAAATTATGATGACTATAAATCCCCAGCTTAAGTTAAAAAAGCCATCAATTTCTCAGGTACTTTACAATTCATTACACAAGAGTTTGCATTTTCCCACATGTAATAACCCAGAAGTTATTTCAGGATTTGGGGGAGGGAAGGCAAGGCATGAAGGGAGAATACAGCATTCTGTTAAGAAACATGTTACATGCATGTAGAAATAAATGCACAGGAAATTTAATCCAGACCATTTTTCCACAGTAATCTGTCCTTCACCTAAAACCTGCCTTGTGTATCCCGAATTGTTCCCCCACCTGACTTCATGCAGGCATGAAAATGTTTCCTGAAATGATATTTTGATGACTATAATTATGTTTTTCATTACCCAGAACTCCTGTGGCTGCACTGTCCAAAGTTCCTCCATGTCCAATTTTCAAAACCTGATTTCTTTTGTTCCCATTTGTTTGCACACCAGCTTCTGCAAATAGAAAGGAAGCATTATGAAATAACCTTAGAATGTACGAAAAATGGCACACATTTCCAGACTGCTAAAGGAAATAAAAATCAAATATTTAAACTATTAATTAGCAGTGCAGAAATTACTGTACTGCAGAAGACCAATGATTAATTTAGACTTACTCCTCAAACTCAACCTCAAACAATTTGCAAGGTATTTTCACTTCAATTCTAATGAAGTCTCACATACTGTTACTGTTACAAACAGATTTTTGGAAAGTACTGGTAGCAAACCTGGTTCACCTGTGAAGTTTCATTAACAAAGCATGGAAGAACCAGGAGCAGAGTTCCCAAAATGTCTATTACACACAAATTTTATGCTACATAATCTGAGCAAATTCTTGATGTATTTACTGCCTTATATTGGGACATGTTTATTTGCACATTCAAAGGCCTATAGAAACTCACCAGTGAAAGGAACTTGCTCACTGCTGCTTTCAAGCTGTCAGTGTCCCAACCCACCAAACCTCCTCATGACTCCAGGAATTTTGCAGAGTCCAATGCCCCTTATTTATTAGTATTGAATATGACAAATGGTCTAAGCTCCCTTATCCATATCTCTTATCTCTCTATTCAGGGAACCAGATTCTTCTGTACAAGAAGTGTGTGCCTACACTACACTACAGAGTAAATCAGGCTAAGCACTAGTCTGAAAGAATGTTCTCACTTCAAGTGCCCAAAAGCCCACACTAGATGATCAAGTCCCCATATCCATTATAAAAAGAATCTAGGCCATAGCCACTCAAATCTTTGCAACGATCTCACTTTTTTCCCCTTAATATCTGGCATACAGACTTCCCTGTACTCAGAAAGAGCAGTTTCTGCAGACTGTGTCCAGGACTTTCTAACTTCTGTAACAGTACGGTTTTCACTCCTCTGGTGGTATGTTTTTAATGGCAATAGGCGGTGGGACAGCAGCAGAACGTCCTGCCAGTGCTGTGCTGCAGAGATGCTGCTGACACCCATTGGGGCAGATGGGCACACGCTGTCCCTGGGACTCTGCCCACCGCTCTCCAAGCCGCCTGGGACCTCCTGCATTGTGCCCTGGACTGGAGCTTCCTGCTGGCAAATCTTATCCCCATCCAATCTCAGGGCTCACATCCTGCTGTACCTCGGGCGGTACCAGGGGCCTGCCACAAGCAGCCTGTGCTGAATGTGGTCTCCCGGGTCACCGCGCAGTGTGACCAACACTGAGTCTGGCTGGGACAGTCTTTCCTTAAAGACCTCCAAGGACACAACTCCACCACCTCCCTCCGCACCCATCCCACTGTCTAACCCCACTTTCCGTGAATAAATTCCTCCTAATGTCCAACCTGAACCTCCCCTGGCGCAGCGCGCCAAGATGTACCCAGGAATGGCTCCATTCTCCAAGACGGGCCATGCTATAGCCATGAAGTACTACCAAAACAAAACAAACAAACAA